>LNAC01000122.1:2598524-2751126 GCA_002007465.1 Ailurus styani
GGGCCTCGATCCCAGGACCCTGGGATCATGACCTGAGCCGAAGGCAGCGGCTTTAACCCACTGAGCCACCCAGGCGCCCCATCTTCTGATATTCTTTTTTTAAAAATTTTTTTTTTTATTTATTTATTCATTTGACACAGAGAGAGAGATTACAAGTAGGCAGAGAGGCAGGCAGAGAGAGAGGAGAGAGGAGGAAGCAGGCTCCCCGCTGAGCAGAGAGCCCGATGTGGGCCTCTATCCCAGGACCCTGGGATCATGACCTGAGCTGAAGGCAGCGGCTTTAACCCACTGAGCCACCCAGGCGCCCCATCTTCTGATATTCTTAAGTTACATATGATTGTTAACTATTAATAGTAGTGCAGAGAGTATTTGCGGAATGCCAGGAACTTTGTATGCTAAACATTTTTTTTTTTAAGATTTTATTTTTAAGTAATCTCCACCCAACGTGGGGCTGAAACCCACAGATCAAGAGCTGCATGCTTCATCAAATGAGCCAGCCAGGCACCCCTGTATGCTAAACTTTTTATGTGCAGTATCTCATTTAATCCTTACACCAACCTTATGAGTGTTGTTACTATTCACACTTTACAAATGAGGAAACACTAAACTTAGTTAAATAATTTGTCTAATGTAAGAGGTGGAGTTTAATTCAAACTAATCCCTGAATAAAGACAGAGTCTGTGTTTTAAACCAACTCCTGTGCAATATACTGCTTGTGTTACTATATCTGTCATGTTGTGTAGTCTGGGATATATGGGTAGTGTAGTGGTATGGGTAACTCTGTTTGCTAGTTTTCTGTCTTGTCACTTGCTTCCTTGAGTTAGGAAGTTATATTTCCTCAGAAAATGTCAATAGTTCTTGAAGATGAGACTTTTTTCTCCCTTTGCAACAGAATCGAATCCTCTGGGTTGATGAGAACAATCTGACAGCTCATGTGGAAGCTGGTATCACAGGACAGGAGTTGGAAAGACAGGTATGTTATCTCCTTTAATTAAGATTTTCAAAATTGCTATGTATCCTTTTTACTTTTTTATTTTTTAAAAGATTTATTTACTTAGAGAGCAAATGGGGGAGGGGCAGAGAGAGAGAGAGAGGGAGGGAGGGAGAGAGAGAATCTCAAGCAGAGTCCCTGCTGAGCATGGAGCTGGACTCAGGGCTTGATCTCATGACCCCGGAGATCATGACCTCAGCCAAAATCAAGAGTCAGGCACTTACCTGACTGAGCCACCCAGGCATCCCTCTGTGTGTCCTCTTTGTGAATGGAGTATCTTTTACAGCACATTCTTTGAACAGATTTGCTCAGTTTCCATTGTGGGTTGAGCATTGAGCTAGATACTGAGGACACAGTAATGAATAAGACCACCATCACCTACACTTGGAAAGCTTATATTATAACAGAAAGTTAGGTAAATAGACAGTTACGGTTCAGTGAGAATTGCAAGGTGAAGGCTGAATGCAGGGTGTTGTAGGTCATTAAATAGAGTTAGGAGGGAAGGAATTGGACAAAGAAGGTATCACAGAGAACACAGCATTTAAAATGAGACTTCAGCATGAGTGAAAGTCAGCAGAAAAGGAAATGAGAGTGGAGAGAATAATCCAGTCAGAGGAAGCAGCAAGTGCAGAGGCTTTTAGGGCAGCTGTTGCTTTTGGGGGGCCTGCAGACAGCTGAGTGTGGCCGAGGTTTGGTGTGTGTTTATGGGAGAATACACATTCTCAGTGTTTATATGTTGGGTGGGAATATGTATAGTAGTGGTAATGGATGAATTTCCACTGAATCATCCACAGTAGTGGATGAAGCCAGGAAACAACAGATCAGATTGTAAAGGGGTCTTATAAAGCCCCTTTTAGAAGTTTGAACTTTAGGGCGCCTGGGTGGCTCAGTGGGTTAAAGCCTCTGCCTTCGGCTCAGATCATGATCTCAGGGTCCTGAGATCGAGGCCCGCGTCGTGCTCTCTGCTAGGCAGGGAGCCTGCTTCCTCCTCTCTCTCTGCCTGCCTCTGCCTACTTGTAATCTCTCTCTGTCTGTCATATAAATAAATAAAATCTTAAAAAAAAAAAGAAGTTTGAACTTTACCTCTGTATTCAGGTAGTTCTGGCAAGTTCCTGTGTAGAGGATGGATGGGGGTACCTCAGGTGGTTAAGAGGCTACTGGCATAATTCAGGCAAGAGATGATAGTGATCTACAATAAAGGATTAAGAACAGAGCAAGGTGGAACATATAGGACATTGAATTCTTAGAAGTTGATGATAAATTGGATGAACTGGGTAGATGTTGGTATTTGCTATTAATTTAACTGTTCAATGCCTAATTTCTTTCTCTTTTTAAGATTTTATTTATTTTAGAGAGAGCAGGGTGGGGAGAAGCGGAAGAGCAGAGGGAGAGGGAAAGGGAATGAATCTCAAGCAGACTGTGTGGAGCGTGTAGCCTGACGCAGGGCTCGATCTCAAAACCCCAAGATCATGACCTGAGCCAAAATGAAGAGTCAGGTGCTTAACTGAGCCACCCAAGTGCCCCAATGCCTAATTTCTTTGAAAACTGCTCATCTCATGAATTAGTCAAACTCTTCGAGACCTTACAGCATTTTTTTTAGGATCCTGAAGAGTTTTTGGAAAACTTAAGGTTCCTTTCATGCATTCTAAGCCAGTAATTATTAAAATGTATTTCCAGCCTCCTCAGACATGGTCAAGATGACTATAACTCAGCTTTTGTAAACAAAAATTAGGAAGTTTAATTAGTTGGTGATATATTGACCACTTTGTTCAACCTGAGTTACAGAAACTCCTCCCTCCTATGTTTGAGTGGGACAGAGAGAGACGAGACATGCTTGTCGATCTTATTTTTATTGTATTTTCCCTTATTTCTTGGTAAAAAGTTAAATGAAATTGGTATGCCACTGACCAATTCTGGATGAAAGGCTTTGAAAAAATTATTAAACTATTATCTTTATTTTTTATTTAATGTACTAAGATAGAACTGGAATGAAATTGAACGTATTAGTTGAGGCAGTGTTCAAGATCTTCAATACGCCAAGGTTTTATGTAAGTCCAGGTAATAGATTTGTTAATTATTATAGTTTATAATGAACTTAAGTGGGCAGAATAATAGTATTTAATGAAAAAGCCTGTAAAAAATCCCATATTAGTTTTCTATTATATTTGAATGAGGCACTATCAACACAGCAAATTTTTTATGACAAAGGGTGGCATTTCATGTCTCTAATTTTATATCTTTTATTACAGCATTTGATGGAGTATTTTAACCTTTCCAAGTTTTTTTTTTTGAAAGGTTAGAATTAAAATTCAAAGAACATATTTCCTTGAAATTTAAATGACATTTTCCTAGACTAGGAACTTCTGATATTTTACCTACTAGTTCATTTCCCTAAGTGACAATATAGAACTTTCTTTTTTGCCTCCAGTAAACTGTAATGTAGTTTCTATAGCCATTTTGATCCCAGTTCAAGTCCTTCCTCATTACACTTCTGTACACTTCAGTTTCTTAACAAGCTGAGGTAACCAGCTTAAAACATCCTGCCTTTTCCTTCTATAAATTTTAAAATGACTCAAAGATAGTAGTTGGGTAGCACATGTTTTAATGTTGTAAATTACATTGATTTTATTATGTGTACAATTTAAGGGAGGTCATTAACATGTCAATTATGGGTTTTTTGTATAGTAACTTCATTGAGGTGTAAGTATCCTACAGTAAATTGCACTTATTTAAAAGATACAATTTGATATGTTTTGATATATGAATACAATGATGAAACCATCACCACAATCACAATAATGAACACTTCTACCAAACCCAAAAATTTCCTCTTGCTTCTTTGATTCTCTCTACCCCACCCTTACCCTCCTGACAATCATTGATCTGCTTTTTTTTTTTTTAATAACAGAAATGTATTGTCGCACAGTTCTGGAGGTTGATCTGCTTTCTCTCAGTGTAGATTTGTTTAATTGTCCTACAATTTTACTGAAATCTAATCACGTACTCTTTGGGGGGGATTGAGGGTATGGCTTCTTTCACTAGGCATAATTAGTTTGAGATTCATGCATATCGTTGCATGTATCAATTAGTTCCTTTTTATTGCTCAGTGGTATTGTATTATATAGCTATACCACAATTCATTTACCCATTCACTTGTTGAACACTTAGATTATTTACAATTTGGGGCTATTATAAGTAAAGCTGCTATGAACATTCATGTGCAAATCCTTGTATGGACATATACTTTCATTTCTCTTGGGTAGTTATCTAGAAATGAAATGGCTAAATCAAGTGATAGGTATATGTTTACCTTTTTGAAAAACTACCAAACATTTTCCCAGAGGGCGTCATTTTATATTCCCACTAGCACTCTGTGTAAGAGTTCCAGTTTCTCTACATCCTGTCTAATACTTTTTAATGTTAGTCTTTTAAGTTTTAGTCATTCTAGTAGATGTGTTACAGTATCTCATTGTGGTTTTAATTTGTATTTCTCTAGCATCTAGTGATGTGGAACATCTTTACAAGTGCTATTTGTCATCCATGTATCTTCTTTGGTGAAGTATTTGTTCAAGTTGTTGTCTAATTTTTAAATTGGGTTGTTTGTTTTCTTATTGAGTTTTGAGAATTCTTTATGTATTCTGGATAGAAGTCCTTTTGCCGATCTGTGCTTTGCAAATATTTTCTCCCAGTCTGTGGCTTGTCTTTTCAATCTCTTAACAGAGTCTTTTGAAGAATAGATGTTTATAATTTTGGTGAATTCCACAATATATTTAATTTTTTACCTTATATTTCATTGTTCTGCTGTCATATATAGAAATCTTTGCTTTACCTAAGGTTACAAAGATTTTCTCCCATTTAAGTTTCATAGTTTTTGGTTTACATTCAAGTCTCTGATGAGTTTTGAAGATTTTTGAGGTAATGTTTATGTATCGTGCAAAGGATGGATTGAAGTTCATTTTTTTTGTATATGGATATCCAGTTATTTCAGCACCATTTGTTGAAAAGACTACCTTTCAAATTGTGTTGGCTATTCTGGGTCTTTTCACTTTCCATATAGACTTTTAAGATTTTTTTATTTATCTATTTGACAGAGAAATAGGGAGCACAAGTAGGCAGAGCGGTAGGCAAAGGGAGAGGGAGAAGCAGGCTCTCCACTGAACAGGGAGCCCAATGTGGGGCTCGATCCCAGGACCCTGGGATCATGACCTGAGCTGAAGGCAGCCGCTTAACCGACTGAGCCACCCAGGCGCCCATCCATATAGACTTTAGAATCAGTTTGTTAGTATCTGTGAATAGCTTGTTGAGATTTTGATTGGGTTTGTTACACTGAATCGGTAGATCAATTTGGGAAGGACTGACATCTTGATAATATTGAGTCTTCCATGAACATGAAATATCTCTCCATATATTTAAAACTTTGATTTTTTTTCCTTATAGATCTTGTAATGTATCTGTTAGATTTATACCTAAGTATTTCATTTTGGGGGGCCTAATGTAAATGGCATTATGTTTTTATTTTTAAATTCTACTTGTTCCTTGTTGGTATATTAGAAAGCAATTGACTTTTATATATTAATCATGTATCCTGCAGTCTTGCTTTAGTTGCTTCTTAGTTCAAGGTTACTTCTCTGTTTTTTCAAAGATACTTTGAGTATAGAATGGTAAGTTGATATTGTTTTTCTTTCAGTAATATAAAGATAATGCTTCACTGTTGTCTGACTTTACTCTTTCTGGCAAGAAATCTTATCTTTGTCCTTGTGTACATTCTGTTGGGTTTTTTGTTTTGCTTTTAAGATTTTCTTATAACTGGTTTGAGTTATGTGATTGTGATAGACCTTGGTGTAGGGTTTTTTGGTGTGTGTGTTTTTTACATTGGGGCTTTGTTGAGCTGCTTTTATTTGTGCGATTATACTTTTCATCACATTTGGAAAATTTGGGGCTATTATTTCTTCAAATATCTGACCCTTCCTTCCCCACCGACTTTTAGGGACTTGGTGTACTTATATATTAGGCTGTTTGAAGTTCCACAGCTTACTGCTGCTCTTCTTATTTTTTTCTTCAGTTTCTTTTGCTACGTCTTAGAGTTCACTAATCTTTTATTTGCTGAGTATATTCTGTTCTTAACCCCATGAAGTGTATTTTTTATCTCAAACATTGTATTTCATACTTTTCTAGATATTTAATTTGGGTCTTTCTGTATTTTCTGTGACTCTAGTCTGAACATACAGAATGCAGTTAAATAACTGTTTTAATGTCCTGGTTAGCTAATTCTGACATCTGTGTTAGTTCTGAGTTGGTTTTGATTATTCACCTCATAATGATTATTTTCCTCATTATGGGTTGTGTTTTCCTGCTTCCTTGTTTGCTCAGCAAGTTTTTATTAAGTACTTGGTACTTAATATTATCTTGTTAAGCCTTAGATGTTTTTCAGTTCTATACATATTCTTGAGCTTTTTTTTCCTAGGATATAGATATTTGGATATAGTTTGATCCTTTTGCTCTTGTTTCTGTGATCTTTTAGGTGGGTTCAAGAGCAGTGCTCAGTCTAAAGCTAATCATTTCTCATTACTGAGGAATAACCATCTTAGGTGTTCTATCTCATACCTTGTGAAGGAAAAATTTTCCAAGTCAGGCTGATGGGAACAGATTTCTGGCCCTGTATGAGTGCTGGTACTTTTCTCTAATCCTTTGCATTATTTTTAACTCTCATCCCGGGTAGTTTCCTCACTTGTATGTGCTTTTCATTACTCTGCTGACTACTTGAGGCGGACCCTCTGCCAATCTCCAGGTTTCTCTCTCTGTCCTGCTCTCTTCCCTTCATACTTTCTCTTGTGAATTCTAGATACTTCAGTTTCCCACAACTTCGAACTCAGTCTCCTTACCTCAAACACAGTGTTTGCCTAGATTCTCTTTCCCTGCCTCACGGTCTTCAGCATGAGCAAGGGGCATCCATAGTATTCACTTCCTTTGTTGCTTTCTCAAGGGATCACAGCCCTTTGTTACCTCATGTCCAGTATTTAAAGACTTTTCTGTCTTATATTTTTTTCAGGTTTTTTTTTTTTCATGTGAGAGGGTAAATCTAGGTCCTTTTACTTGAACTTGGGTGAATGTCCCTGCTGCACTTTTAATTTTTTCCACTACACTTCTAATTGTTCTGTATTTATTTAATTATGCTTCTTGTTAATTTCAATTCCCTTCTCTGTCTCTATAATAACAAACTCTGCAATTTAGAATTTGCTCTTAGTGATGCGTCTGATGCTTAAAACATAGTAAATGTTTGTTGTTTTAATACTGAATGGGAGTACAGAAGTGAGTAAGATAAAATTCTTACTCTGTTTTATGGCATACAGATGAAGAGGAGAGGTTATTTTATTTTATTTAAAAAGGATGTTTGATTAATTGTATGAGTTAAATCTGTAAACCTTTCTTCAGATTTTACCAGCAGCTAATGGCATTAACAAAGATACAGCAAGGGGCACCTGGGTGGCTCAGTTGGTTAAATTGTCTGCCTTCAGCTCAGATCATGATCCTGGACTCCTGGAATCAAACCTGCATCACATCTGGGTCCCTGTTCAGCGGGGAGTCTGCCTCTCCCTCTGCCCCTTACCCCACTCTTGTGCTCTCTCACTCTCTGTCAAATAAATAAATAAAATCTTTAAAACAAAAACAAAGACACAGCCTTTAGAAGAAAAAGTGGCTGAATGTATATGGTCATAGATAACCATTTATTAAGCACCTAACCGCATGCCAAAAATTGTTTCTTATTAATAAGCATACTGTAGCATGCAGATTTTTTAGCAAGCATAAATGGCCAGTTTCAAGTTCAGGTTCTTAACCATTACACTTACTTCACTTAACTAGTAGGAAGTTAGTCAGATTTTAGCAAAGTAGTAGATTTAAAATGGTGTGCTAGGTTGAGGTCCTTGAGCATAGAGACCGTCTTTTTTTTTTCCCCCATTCTTTTTATATCATTTTATATCATTTTCATTGCTTTACATAATTCCTGGTTCGTGGTAGCCACTTTATACTTGAGGAAGGTAATGAAGTAACCTACCAGACATAAGAGGCAAATTATATGTAACACTGGATATACTTATAGAAGTAGTTTCGATTTGATTTGCTTTGCTGTAGGTAAGGTGGAGATTTTGTCATAAGAACATGTGAAAACTCCCTGTTTAGTTCTTAGGATATCTAAGTGCTCTATGAATGTTTTTTTATTTTTCTGCTAATTTCAGAAAAATTGAGTAACAGTAGTGTTTTTTGAGAGTAAATAATATGAATATAGATTGGGAGTTAGGGAAGAACTATAAAATAACAATCTGATGATCTTCATTTTAAGTTGTTCATTCATATATTTAAGCTACTTCTTTGTGCATAGTTAATAACTTCTTAAAATTAAACACCTTGAATATTTAGTGAAGATTATTAATAATTGATGTCTTTTAAAATATTTTTCTAGCAAAAATATTAGAAAAGAGGATAATTTGCAATGCTTATGTGCAAAAGCTAACAAATTATGTTTAACCTTTAGGTTCTCTCAGTTTGGATCACAACTTTTATATCATACTTATGGATACAAACATAGCTGATATAGTCGACATCTCTGCATGGCTTACTTGAAAAATAGAAGCAGTTGCTTAACTGGATGACTATCAAAATGGTCAATACAGATTGATGGGCTTGAGTGCAGTAGACAGTGAGTGTGCAGATGGTGGTGTCTGTACCATTTGACATGAGATGGCTGAGTCTTTAAAATGATTTCAGTGGAATGGCTTTGGTGGTGTTGCAGTAAAGGGCATCCATTCAACTTCAGGTGCTGTGCAGATGGCAAAGCCAAGCTAATATAGAAAAATGAGAAACAAGTGACTATTTATAATGTACAGGAATGCATGATCTGCATCACAAATAAATGACGGTATTACATGCAGGAAACCTAGCCAGATGGCTGTACATTAAAACACATGACTCCTTGAGAGAATTAAGTACAGGCAATTTGCTTAGATTTTCTGCAGGCCTGCTGCATATTATATTAGGGTAGGGAAAACAAGAGATTAAGTGCTTTATCTATTGAAAGCGTTTAGGTGAGGTTGGCAGTTATTTAAGCATAATCTAATCTCCATAAGTATCTAAATTGTCTCTTTGTGGTAAAAAAAAAAGTAGGGACGGTAGTTGGTTTTATTTTAAAAGGATGACAGGAGTAAGGTTGGCCAGTGAACCTGTCTTTTGGTCCACATTTTTCAGTTTTGTAAAGTTTTCCACTGGGCAAAAGCTTAAAAATTTTTTTGGATGAGCATGATAAAAGTTTTTCTTTTTCTATATGGGTTTTAATGAGTCCAAATATCAGTGACGTATGGAAATTTTAAAGTGTGAAGAGTCAGTGTGTTGAATGCTATGTGAAATGGTCCCATTTTCACTAGTAAAATACTACATTTTTTGTTTTTCAGCTTAAAGAAAGTGGTTATTGTACAGGTCATGAACCAGATTCCCTGGAATTCAGCACTGTGGGAGGATGGGTGTCTACTCGGGCATCGGGCATGAAGAAGAATATCTATGGCAATATTGAGGACCTGGTAAATTTTTTTCTGGTTGCTGTGTCATATTTGATTAGTCTATTATTATAAAGTGATTAAAGCCTTTTTTAGAGTTAGATGGTAGGGTCTTCCCAAAAGTATACCCCTTTTGATTATAGTAAAGTTGACTATGTATAATAGAAGCAGTTTAAAGACAGCCATGGTCATTATTTACAGGTCCTCCTTTTCAAATGACTGATATTTAAACTTTATAGATGCTTCATAGTATCTGAATTATAAAATATATAAACATTATTTTATAAGCCTCATGGAGCCTCAGTCTTCGACTCTACCAAGGTTTTAGTCCATTTATTTAGATGATCTCGTTATTGCCACTCCTTTGCCTTAGGAGAGTTTATACTTACTTTTCTTAAAAATTTTTTTTCTATATAGAATTAAAGAGCCTGATTAAAATGTTCTAGTAGGTGGCAGTATGACCTGTAATGGTTTACGTGCACACCATTTTATTTTAGCTGCTCTGGTGCCAGTGTTCTGGGAGTTAGTGTGATAATAGTGTAACTGTGGGCATTCTGGCTAGGGATTAGATATCATTAGTTCTATGTGTAGCTTTTCCAGTGATTAGTTGTGTGACCTTGTACAAATTGGTTCACCTTTCTAAACTTCTTTCCTCTCCTATAAAGTGGAATAATGATACTCACTGCATGGAATTATTATAAGTGTATATCATAAAACACTTAAAATGTTTACATTATCCTGTTTTTTTTTAATTGAAGATATTTTAGAAATCACATTTTTCTTTTTGCAAATAACAAATTCAATTTCAGAGGAGAGAATTTAATCCTTTTACTATTGGATTATTAAAAACTTTAAAATAGTTAAAGCAAACATGTGGTAGACTGCTACATTTAGTACTGCTAAAGCATGTAATTTATTTTATTCTTTTTTTGGAGACCCATAAGGACCACAGATTATAAGCATATATCCTAACGTGCTTATTTGCATGTGTGTATCTAGCTTTTAATATAAAAAAGGATCATGCTGCGTTTAATCTCTTTAAACTATGTTATCAGTATATTAACTTGTAAATGAACAAAGACAAATGTAAATGTACACTATCATTTTTAGAGTATATATAATTCTCTTTTACTGATAATTCATGGTTTATTAAAGTAATTCCCTATTAGTGAATATTTTCAATTATTCTTGATTTCAAAATTGTAGGAAACAAAGGGGAAAATAACTTCTTTAGTAATTTCTTTGGCATATATCTTTAATCACTTTGGGCAAGTTCCTAGAGCTTGAATTGTTGAATCAAGATGTTTATATACGTTTTTTAAGTCTTTGAATTTTTATCGCCAAAATGTTTCATAGAAATTTGTGCCAGTTGGCATTCCCACTAGCACTATGAGAATATATATTTTACTGGACCTTTTATTTATATTTTTGTCTTTTTAATTGTTTTTATTTCTTTAATTGCCAGTGAATGTATACTTTTAAAATGTCCTCATTGGTGATTTTCAGTTTCTATTTTGTGAATTGTTTATTGATGTCCTCCACTCATTTCCTTAAATAATAAATAGACTATTTTTGTTTATCTGTCAAAAAGCTATTGTAAAAATGTGTTTGATTTCCATCTAACCATTTCCTGATTTGAATTTCAGGAACTATTTTTGAGTGACCCTCTCCCTCTAGTACACTTAACTTTCTCACTGGTGTGAGACATGTAGCACATGCATCTCTCTTTTCTTCTCCTTAATTCAATAACTACATTTCCCTCTTCATCCCATTTTTGACCTGATTATAATTAATACTTCATTGTTTTCATTCTTTTCTACTAAGTGGGAAAAGTAGATAAATTGAGGGTAGGAATAAGGCAAGAATAAATTTTTTCTTAGAATTCTAAGCATCCGAAGTAGTTTGATGTGACTAATAATGCTTCTTCAGTATTTTTAAATAAGTAAAAGAATGAACCTGTTAAAATATGATCATTGATTATTTTTTTCGTCCTTTAGTTCTTTACTACACGGATAATCCTAGACTAAATTTGGTTTAAACAAAAGTGCTTTTCATTTTTTTAAGATGATGAACATACCCAAATCAATAACAATCTTAGAATGAATTTTTTCTTCTTTTAAAGTTACGTGAAATCTATTTTTAGTCTAAGAATTATTAAAAGATATTAGGATTCTGAAGGGTGTCACCATTTATCACTTAATCCAGTAATTTTAGAAGTAGAGTTTCTTATAAATATAGGTGGATGTGTGTACACACATGCATTATATTCACTGAGAAATATGTAGAATTTACATCGTGCATTGTATTAAACAGGTGGTTCATATAAAAATGGTAACACCTAGAGGTATAATAGAAAAAAGCAGTCAAGGACCTCGTATGTCAACAGGCCCTGATATCTATCACTTCATCATGGGATCTGAAGGTAAATATAACTAAATTTATTACGAAAAAATAAAGGTTAGTGACTCAGTTTTGTGAAAATCTGTGATGCTGTGATATAAGATCTTTGAAAGAAAGACATGTTTTATATATTTAAAGAATGGTGATTTTTTAAAGTTTTATTACTTTAATTTAGTACTTCATAAAGTTTTTATTAGGACATCTTATTAAATGTCCTTTTACGTTTTGATTTTTTATAGTTTTAGAGATAAGTTAGCCTTTTTGGTATTTTATTTTTGTTTTAGAGTTTTTTAGGAAGAGTAGTTGTTAAGACTTAAAATGGTTTGCTTTAAAATTTTCTATTATAGTATTCTCTAACCATGTCTGACTTCTCAAGGGGGAAGGGCTGAGAAAGTATTGTCTTAGTGTCTTGTCTTTCTATAATTGTACTTTTTGTTACTTGCTATTTGATTCTTTGAAGAAGTGGAATTTAAAATCCTGTTGATTTACATATCTTTTAAAATGTATGTTGGATTTTTTTTTTTAACTATTTACTATTCTTTGCTTGGTTACTTAATGCTGGGTTGATTAGAATATAGTTCTTTATCTCACATTTAATTGCTGTACTGATCAGGAAAAAACTGACCTATTTTGCAAACTAACTGTTATGTGGTGAATTTTATGGATAAGATGAACACAGTCGTGTTTTTTAATTCTTAGAATGGTAGAGGGGGATATCCCTTAAATTCAGAGAAATAAGATACAAGTGTCTCTAAATTAGTGGAGGAACTCATTACTAATTTAGAAGATGGTACAAGCTAAAAAAGATTTTTAAAATGTTTAGCTGTATTCATAGATAAGCAAGCAATTACAATAAATTAGGATGATAGGCATCAATCCTATCTTTTGGTAGTAATATCAAGGAGGGAAAATATAACAAACTATATCTCAATGACATGTTAGAGGTCAACTATTGATTTGATGACCAGTGATATAGCTTAGATATTTTTTCATAATAATCAATGATAAACCTTTGTCAAGATGTCTCACCAGTTTACTATCTTTTTTTCCTTTTCTGATCAGTATATTCTTCTGTGGAAAAATAGAACTACATTTTTAATGAGAAAAATGTTAAATTCCCTTAAAATAATATAGTTCTTTGGTAAATACTCTGTAACTTGTAATACTAACACATCATCCAAAAGTTAACTAACATATATAAACTTTTGCCACCAAAGTGTCAAATTGAGTAACAAATAGGTATTAAAAGTGATAGTTATTGGGACACCTGATTGGCTCAGTCATTTAAGCGTCTGCCTTCAGCTCGGGTCATGATCTCAGGGTCCTGGGATCGAGCCCTGCATCTGGCTCCCTGCTCAGCGAGGAGCCTGCTTCTCCCTCTGCCTCTGCCTCTTCCCTCTGCTTGTGTTTCTCTCTCTCCCTCTCTCAAATAAATAAAATCTTTTTAAAAAAGAAAACTCATAGTTATTAATTATACTAATGGTGAATATATAGTTGGAGTCAACTCTTTAAATAAAAATGATCTTTTTAAGTAACCGTATCAGACATTTTTTTCCCCATCGCTTAGTATTTTAAAATTTTTGGCGCTAGGTACTGTTCTGGCACACCGAAGGGACACAGGTAACAATTGGCCTTTATATACAGTATGATAAATTATATGATAGAAGTAAATGTGGAAGAAATATAGACAAAGTTCACATAAATGGGTGCTTAAGAAGACCTCTTCAGAGGGACCATGCCCAAAGTGGTCCGGAAGGTTGGTAAGGAGTTTAGAGAATAAGGTGGGGAGGGAGTTGCCCTGCAGAGAGGACTGCAGGTGGGCAGACTGAGAATTGAAGAGCGCCATATCTGCCTGGTGAAGCTGCCACGTTTTCAGTGTAACTGAAATATAAGATTTAACTGAAGGGTGTAGTAGGTGGTAAGGGTTACAGGGTAACTGGAGAGAGAATTTGGTCTTTTATGCTTTTTAAAATAGTTTAAACTCTATCTAAATGACTAGACTACCTCCTTCAATAGTAAATTATTCTCTGAATTTAAGGATAGTAAACTCATAATAATAGAGTAAGCAAAGAAATATGATTTATTAAACATATATAGTAGGACAAATTACTGTGTTTAAATGAGATCTTATTATATACTCGTATGTAAAATGCCATAGTGATTTAGGAGCATGAATGATGAGCTCTTTCAGATCTGGATTTCAGTCCTGGTTCTTTGTGTAAATTAGGTAATTTTCTATGCCAGTGTCCTCAGCTATAGAATGAGGATAATAAAAGAATCCATCTTCATAAGCTTTTGTGAGGATTAAATGAGATTATGATAAACAGTCTATAAGCATTTAGTAAGTACTCAACAAATATTAAATTTGTTACTGTTGTTGTTGCTGTTTATTATTTTGGCATCAGTGATCGTTATAAGTATATTTATAGTCCTTAATCCCCATCTCTGTATGTGGATATAGTCATCTTAATGCAGGCCAGGAGACAGCATGATTGAGAAAGTTAATTTATGTGAAATCATATTCTTTTTTATTTTATTTTTTCTTTTGAATTTTATTTTTTTTTAAAGTTTTTAAATTATAGTTAGCATACGGTATAATACTAGTTTCAGGAGTACAATATACCTTGTACTCATCACAACAAATTCATATTCTTTTATAATATGTTTTTTTATCTGCTATCTTGAGCCATCTAAATAATAACCTTCTGCCTTAAATGTGAATCATAAACTTTTCGTCAAGTTTAAAAAAATATTTTTTGCTATAGTTACATCATCTCATGATAGCCTTGAAAGCATTTTCATTAAAAAATGTATTTTCCTGATCCTACTAAGTTCTGCATGTGACTAACCGTGTTAAATTCAGTGTTTTTGTCTTGTTTTGTGTTATAAATTTCTCGTGATTTTTTTTCAATTAGCTTCCTTCCATTTTAGATGTTATAATATGTAATCAAGTCCTCTGAAATGCTTTACATTCTTTTCTTACTTTATGGAATTTACTAGTAACTCAAAATAATTTGCTTTTTTATTTGAAAAATGGCTAAAACTATGTTTTTATTTTTTTAACCCTTGACCCTCCTTGTTTTCGCCTTTGCTCTATGTTGCAGTAAGTGACATGCTTATTATCAGTCCTTTTGTGAAATTTTACCTTTCAGATAACCTTGACACTTGTAGGACAGCTTGAGTGGTTATAATGTCCATGGGTTGCACTTTGTTTCCTTGTTTCTTGAAAATGCTGCTCCAATGTTGCCTGGTTTTATATGTTGTTTTGAAGGAATCTAATGCTAGTTCTTTTGCCTTTGTAGCTTGTTTCCCTTTGTTGCCTGGGTGTCCTGAGGATTTTTTTCTTTATTATTGAAGTCTACTACTTTTATAGCTCAGAGTTGATTGTTCTATGTTGTTTTGCATGGCACCCAGTTGACCCTTTCTATGTTTATATTTACGTCTTTTATTCTTTCTGGAAAGTTTTTTTGGATCTAGTGTTAAATATTTTTCAGGGACACCAATTATATCATGTCTAATTGTGTTTCCTTGTTTGGCATTTCAGAGAGTGACTCTGACCCTTTTTTATTCCCCAACTTCTTTCTTTATTTCATTTTCATTCTCTTTGTTATTTTCCTTCTCTTCTCCAATGCCTTTATTAAGTTTTCATTTGAATCTATTCTCTGTTCCCCTTTGGATACCTTATAACTTAGCCTTCATTTTTTATACGTTGTTTTATTGTTGCTACTCTTTTTCTTTCCTGAGATTAGTCATCTCTTATTTCATTTCTTCTTGTTTTTTGCCCACTTTTAATATTTGTATTTCTGATTCAGCTATTTTTTTTAATATCCCCAAAGGCTTGCTTGACAATATTTAATTCAGTTTGAGATGTTTATTACTGTTTTTTTCAGGATCATTTTTTAGGAGAGAGACTTTTCATCAGCAGAAAAGCTTTTATTTACATTTTGTCTTTTTCCAGTAGTTTTTGTGGATTTGGTCTGCTTTTTTTCTGTTGCTATTTATTACTTAAAAAGTGTTTCCCAGTTTGGGAATGTCCTTTTCTGTCACTCCTACCCTCTCTTGTGCCACTTGTTTTGTGGATGGTGGCATTTTGGTGGGAGAAGGCATGTCGTGTCTTCTTTCTCTTATTTCTATAGGATCTTTAATTTCCCTCACTTACTTCATTCTTTCCCATCATTACTTTGTCTCCAAAGAGTACCACACTTCTCTGATTATGATGCTCCTCTGAAAATAGTCCTCTTGTTTCTCCAAGGCTGCCTTTCTAGTTCCTCCCATTTTCAAACCCCTCTCCATAGCCAGGGCTATGAATTTCCCTGTACAGAAGTTTGGTATTTTTGTTGCACTTTTGCTGTCTGTGGTTGACTTTGTCTTTGTTTCCTCCAGGTCCTCTGATACTCTCTATTTTTTCATAAAAAATCTTTTAAGCCCCCCCTTACTTTCTATACTTACAGGCTTGTAGCAGGTAGAAGGCTATAGTAGGTCTTATGGAATTTTTTCTTTTATCTCTATTTAACAGGCAATGTGAAGGTCAGAGTGTTTTTTTGTCTCCTAGTAATAGTGAAAGTTTTATTTCAATATTATTTGTGGTTTTCTATTTCTTGTTGATTTTTATGTTTTTTGGGTGAAGGTAGAGAGAGAGGGGGGAAGATTCAGAGTCAGATGACTGCCGTTCTTGTTAGTCCTAAAGTCACCTGAAAGTATATTGTCAAATTACAAAAGTTTTTTTACTTCATGCAAATACTTGCATTTTATATGAAATAGGACTTGAAGCTTTCAGTTTTCTTGAGAACAAACATTATATTTGAAAATTGTAGAATAGAAATTTCTTAAATTTATTGTAACGTAGTTTTGATGAAACAGAAAAGTGAATAATGTATAAGCTTCTATGATGTCATATTGCCATGGAGGTATTTATAAGCAATTATATAAAGTATATATAAAATATAAAAGTGTATGAAGTAATATAATGTACATATAATCAAGTGATAATAATTCAAGTCTTTTATATCACTCCACTGATATAATATTCCCAAAGCAAAAGAATCAATAAATATAATAAAACACAACAGAAACAAGCCTTTTGATTAAGTGAGTTTAGATATATCCATTTGTGTTGGGCTATTTTGAATATAAGTCTGAATGGAAGCTACTCTCTGAGACCTGGATGACTTTGCTTTCACAGTGAGACTGCCTGTAGACTCATAGCTGGATAATTGCAGACACTTGCTTTGGGCATTTCATTAACCTTGTGATAATGCAAAGCCTCATTTTACTAATTTTAATCTTTTTTTGACCTCACTTATACTGTTGTGGTGGGTTTTATTACTTTAGAGTGCCTACTCTACGTAGGAAGCAATACAGGTAGGTAGAAGTTTAAGGCGTGGTCACTTTTCACTGGTACCTTAGAATTTTGATGTAGAATTAGAATTTTAAAGGAAGTTCGCTAATGTAAAGATATATATTTTAAAATCAACTTTTTGAATATATTAATTGTATGTACAAAATTAATATAGCAGATATACAAAATTCAAAAGATATTAAGGATGTTTAAGGGAAAACCTGCCTTCTATCCCTTCTTCAGAGCATTTCCTTTGTTCAGAGTAAACACTTTCTGCTATATTTAAGTATATATGTATGCACTTTTTAAAAGCACAAACAGGAGTTTACTACTCTGCTTCCACTTTTATAAAGCTTACTCCGTATCATTACATTTAGAGTCACTTCATTCCTTTTGACAGCTACTGACTGTATACTAACCAGACCCTCATTGATTCGCATTTAAATGGTTTCCAGCTTTTTCCTGGATTACATTTAAGTTGTATTATATGGTATTATATGCTATAATTCAAAGAAGTATTTTCAAATGGCTCCATTTCTCAGATGTTAAGGAAGGATTTCACATAAACCTTGGAACTTGGAGTTTAGCTTTAAGAAGAAAAGTGTTCCTGTCTGCAATCATGGCTTATACTGACCTTTTCCTTAATGGATTTCAGTCTCCTGACTTTTGAGTTTCAGCAAGTATTCGTTAAAGTGTTCTGTAATCTGTGGTCAGATTAGAGTTAAATAGAGATGATTCTTGTGTTTAGGAGTATATGCCTGTCAAATTTCAATTCATTTGTAGAAATGACATTTAACATGAGGTGTTAATTCCAAGGCTACCAGGGACTTCTAAAAGTGTTAAAAAGACTTGAAAGAATTACAAAGAAGCTTAGTGATGGTGTCAGCATAGTGGCAGGAAAATTAGCACTTTAAAAATTAAAATGATACGACTTGTATTGGTAGGAACGAACACATGTGGTAGATAATTCTGTACTGGTGGATGAGGAGACATTATAGTACTAGTAGTTTATCCATCAGCCTTTTGCCTCTTCTCTGGCAAAGGTTTAGAAGTTCTTTTAGATGCCTTTTATAGTGTTAGATATTTACTTCTAAAAATTTTCCTATTTGTAAAATGTATAACTGTTAGCTCCTTATTTAAAAAAATAACTCTGAAGTTTCATTTGTAATTCATTTAGAGAAGTAATTAACTTATAATGGTTATTTTTAAATAGCTTTATTGAAATATAATTCACATACCATAAAATTCACCCATTTTAAGTGTATCTCTTAGAAGGGTTAGTTCCCGAGGTTAGTGTTTGGGATTCTTTTCTGAGCATATTTGGGGTCCTCCACACTGTTTCTATACAAGGAAACTAGCTGGCATACAGTGTTGGCGTTTATCTATAATAAATTTACCTATGTCCTCCCAGTTGCCTTTTACCACATCCTCCACTGTTTATAGAGTGTTCTTAGGCTTGAACTTTTTTTTTTTTTTCCCTCTGTCTGTTGCAAACAAAATAATTTTCTTTGGAAAGAGATTAGGAGCTCTTTTTTTGGCTTGTGTTCCCTTTCCCCCCTCCCTCCTCAGCCCCTTGAGAACAAGTCTCTGAGCTTCAGTCTCTGAGCCTCTGAGTCTCTGAGCCTCTGAGTCTCTGAGTCTCTGAGCGTGGCTCGGGAAGGGAGGGGAGCAATGGCATGCTTTTCTCTGAGGACATCCCTACTTTAGTAACTGAGTGCTTTGGCAAAAGGGGAAAGGAAAACATCTTGGTTTGTTTCTCCTGGCAAGTTGCCATCTCTTTACAAGCCAGGCTAAGGGCAGTTGGGACTCCAGTACTCGTGTGTCACTCCAAGTAGAGCCTCTGTCCCACCAGCTAAGTCTTGGTACAAGAAGTGAACTAACTTCCTCCCCATTCCCCCAACCTCTTGGTGGTACTTGCCCAGAATGTAGCCTTAGGAAAAGGCAGCTGAGGGTAGGGTTATGTGGAATAGGACCAGAGGTTTTTCTAAAATTAAAGAAGTCTTTCTTTAAGAAAGGAAAACATACATCCACATGAAAATATGTATATAAATTTGTATGTATAGTTACGGTAGCATTATTTATATGAAGTAGCCAAAAGGTGGAACTTTCAGCTCTAGGGAGGGGAGAGGGATTGGACATTGAATTAGTGGTTTAATCAATCATGCTATGTATTGAAGCCCCCATAAAAGTCACTAAAATGCGGGTTTCAGAGAGCTTCCAGGGCGGTGAACACATGGAGGTGCTGGGAGGGTGGTGTACCTGCAGAGGGCATGGAAACTCTGAGCCCCTCCCCCCATACTTTGTCCTATGCATCTCTGTCTCTCTTTTTTTTTCATCTTGGCTCTCCCTGAGTAGTATCATGTTTTATGTTAAAAAAAAAATGTGGAAACCCAAATGTCCATCAGCTAATGAATAGATGAACAAAATGAGTTATACATACAATGGAATAATAGTCCACAATTAAAAAGGAAAGAGTACTAATACATGCTATAACAAGGATAAACCTTGAAAACGGAACCCAGTCACAAAAGACCACATATTGTAAAATTCCATTTATATTAAATGTCCAGAATAAGCAAATTTATAAAGATATTATGAGATTAGTGGTTATCTAGGGCTGAAGTGTATGTGTGAGGAAATGGAGAATGGTTATTCCATGGGTACAGTGTTTCTTTTGGGGGGTAATAAAAACATTCTAGACTTAGATTTTTTTTTTAAGATTTTATTTATTTGAGAGAGAGAGAGCAGAGGAGGAGGGAAGGAGCAGAGGGAGACAGACAAGCCGACTCCACACTGAGCACAGAGCCCGACATAAGGCTTGATCTCATTTCCCTGAGATCATGACCTGAGCTGAAATCAAGAGTTGGTTGCTTAACCAATTGAGCAACCCAGACACACCCTAAACTTAGATTTTAATGATAGTTGCATATATTTGTGAATATAATGAAAACATACTGAGTTTTACACTTTAAATGGGTGAATTTTATGGTTTGTGAATTATATTTCAATGAAGATGCTAAAATAAAAGATAAAGCCTTAGTCACTTTTGTGATCATTTAAAATTTACAAGATGTATTTACTTTTTATTTAAATACTAATCGGGCCAGACCTGCAGAGTTTTTGTGATTTTACAAATTATAATAGGGTCATATTTGATATCTCGGTAGGCAATCATTTGTATATGTGATGAACATACTGTGATCTAATGTACTTTACTTTTTAATGAACTTTTAGTTTTTAATCTTGTATTCTGTATTGACATTTTGGGTGTATTATAAATTAACTGGAAGCTTTGATTTTTGTAATACTTTTTATTTATTTCTAGTGTTATCATTAAGTTCTCCAATTCAGAGATTTCCCTCTTTCTTTATTCTTTTTTTCATGATTCTCAGAAAATTTACTAATAGTATTAATTTCTACCATTTGTACATCAGAAACCACTACCTTGAAAAGCTTGGCTTCATGAATATAATCATTTTAACCATGTCTCTTTGGATATTTTAGCATAGTTATTTAGATCTCGTAGAATGTAGTTTATATTTAACTTGCTTTTTTCCTCTTTGATTTGTCCCTCCTCCGTGTAAGGAGGAAATTTCCATGTAAGGAAAGAGCATTTGTTTCATTGGTGGTTCTCTTGTACTACATATTTATGGTAACTACTCTGTCTCTGAAATATCTGGGGGTTTTTTCTGTGTCTTACAAGGGCATGTTAGTATGCCATTGTCTTTGTATGAATTCCTAGGAAAAAAGGCAGGGTAATAACAGTCCCTCTAATTTCTTCTGTCATTTTAAATTCTCACAGAATTTTCTTCTTGCCCCAGAAAATTTTTCTCGCAGTAAAAGTAGGCACAAATATCAAAATATACTTATGTCTGAATGTTTGAGGTATACAAACTTGTTGTTTTTCAAAAATTTTTTTCTTTTAATAGGTTGTAATACTTTTAAAACTATTTAAAAGTAATCTTCTTAGGGGAAAGTTACCTTAAAAATGTTTTAAAGTATTTATACATAAGAAAAATGTATTCCAAAACCTTTTTTTTTAGAAAGTATAAAATTTGTTTAGTTGGTTTTCTAAAAAGACTTGAGTAGCCATTATTCCCCACAGAGAATAAATAGATTTAAATATGAATAGAATAAATTAATAGAATAAATAGATAAAATAGATTTAAATATGATTTAGAAAATTGGCATGTGATATATTGGATTATTCCCCCTTCTTTTTCAGGAACTCTTGGTGTGATAACAGAAGCTACAATAAAAATCAGACCAATCCCTGAATACCAAAAGTATGGCTCAGTAGCTTTCCCTAATTTTGAACAAGGAGTAGCCTGTTTAAGAGAAATTGCAAAACAGGTAAAACAACAACAACAACAACAACAACAACAAAACCCCATCCATCTATATTTATATTTTAAAAATTATGCTGCGTAATTGATTTTGATATGTCACATATAATCTTCATATTTAGTTGTGTTATATATGTGGTTTTTACCCAGTTCTCTATGAAAAGGTAATGTAAAATCATCCCTGTAAGTGCAGTTGCTATTTCTTTATTTTTTGGTTTAAAGAATGTTGTGTGATTTTAAGCCAAGGTAAGATATGTACTTGGGTTGATGGCTTTGAATGACTCTGCCTTTAATGAATGTTATGTTTTCTTAAATTATTTTTAGGTAAGACATTTTGTGATTAATTTGAAGTAATAAATAATTTTTCTTAAACTAAGACATTTATTGAAGTTAAAATAAATCGCTGCATGTCAATGATCCAAAAACAGAAATTAAGTATAGGTAATAAAACTCTCAATTCTTAGAATGTGCTACTACTAGGCCCTACTTTGTTTTATAATATTACCTAAGCTATAGTTTAAATTAAATAACATAATATAGCATAATATAATATACTTTGCTGTAAGTTAAGAAAACTTCCCATTTTCTCTTCCCTTCTTAAAAAAAAAAGATGTATTATCGAGGATTTTTAAAAGACCAGATGATGCCATGTGATTTTATTTCTATGTTCTATGTATCATTGTAGAAATTCTTGCATTTCTTTAGGGATTGGTTCATTGTTTGAACTATGGTTTTTAAAAAATTTTTATTGCAACATTTCCAAGTAGGGAGGAAATCAAGGAAATATACTCTAGCCTGTTTCTTCTTGCTTTCTCCAAACTCGTAGAGTTCTTTAGTACTTCCCATCAGATATGTGTAACTAGAATCTTGAGGGCAAAGGAACTTTCTGACCCGACCCATATAGGTCAACCTCCAGGTATCATGAGCAGGGTGAAGGGAGGATCTGAGGAGGCAAAGGAATGATATCCAACAGACACTCCATATTCATTGTGGACTTTGTAAGGTATTGAAATGGAAAGTGGTCAGGAGTCTTATCTTCCCACCATCCCAAGACAACCACTCTTAAATGGTTTAAAGAAATTTAAAATAAGCAGAAATATTTTACATTTACTCATTTACCCTTTCCAGTGTTCTTGAGTTCATATACTTAGTTTTGCTTTCTGAGACATTGATTTTTTTCTGTCAGTTTTCCATTTGCAGGAGGTTCCCAGCTATCTGGTCACCTAATCTCCTGGTTGACAGAGATAATTTTTATAATTTCTAAGTAGCTTCAGTTACTTATCAGATTGCTTCCTTCATCAAGACTTAGCCATAGTCCCCTTAATATTGATTGTCTTACTGCTAGGTGTGAGAAGAGTTTAAATAAAGAAATATAGTCCCGGAATGAACATTCTTGAACTTGTGGCAGGTTACTTTGGTGGTGTTAAAGCAAAAGCAAATGTTAATAGTTGAAATTTTTACAAGAAGAGCTTCTAATTCCTAGACTTTGGGGATATTATGTTATGGTTAGGGTGCAAAAATATACAGTAAGTGTTATGCTATTTTTGCTAAAATAATGAGATGGTATAATATTTAAATATTATTTTAATATGTAAATGTAATGTATCAACACATCTGTTATTAAATATCACTAATATATTATGTATAATTCATGTACTATTAAATATAATATTTAAAAGGATTATTGAATAAAGGAGTGGAGATAAGTTTTAGGAGTAAATATTTATTATTCTAACATAATATCTGAGCACTGAGCTGTAAAGTTCAAGTGTGTTTTAATATTGTTGCTAAAACCTTCCACATTTAGAGGCAAAGGAGAGTAATTTCAAATTTAAGATAGCCCAGGTGTTAAAGAATAAAAGAACTATTTGCAAAGACTCGTGGTTTTGCCTGAGTTAGTTAAAACCTAGGAGAGAGTGGAAACCTAGGTTTTTGTGTTGTTTTTATTTTGTTTTGTTTACAAAATAACAAAGTTCACCAATTAAAAATTAGAACAGACCATTTTCCATAATTAAATTACATTTTCCTATTAATTTCAATCTTAATGATTTTTTATTAAAGTGTTTCACTTTGTACTATATTCTTTGTATTAAGTATTTTTTTGTGTTTAAGTACTTTTTTGCTTTCTGTCAAGCTTGATTTTTCCCTTCCAAAAAAACTTTATAATAAAAGATATTGTTTATATTATCTCTCTTGTTCAAATTTTGAATGACATCTTTTTAACTGGCCATTGTTGTGAACGTTTTTTTATGGCAAAATAAGCAGGAATGCCAAATTAGATTATTTTTTAAATCATAGAATTTATAAAACTATCTTGTTGGTATGTATTTTCAACAAAAGATCTCACTGAGGTCACATTCAGTCTATGTTGGCCAAATTTACCCCTTCACAAGATCTCCACTCTAGAGCACAGATTTAATAGACTTGTCAAAAAGTGTTGTTATGTGATCTTTGAAGTAGAGGTAGACATATTTTGTACTTTCCTGCTTTTCTTTTGCAAATATATAAATATATCTTAGGTTTCACTAATGAGAAATGATGTACAAATATATCATAATCCTCAATTTATAATTTTATTAAAATGGAAATGTTGGATTTAAACATAGTTGGTATAATCTGGTGTGGTTTTGGGTACAATTTAATATGCCCCTGGTAGAAAGTAACAGAGAAGAACCACTTGTGCTAATGAAAAGCAGAGGGTGAAATTTTCCTTTGTCCTTGCATAAGTCAGTAAAAATTGCCCTTTTATTCATTTTTTAAAAATTCTTTGGATATTCACCAGTGACCATAATCTAAATTGACTACACAAAATTGTATTGGGTATATGGTTTGGAATAAACAAAGGTGATGGTTGTTAAAGTGCCACCCTGTGGTTAAAGACATCAAAAGAATGCTCCTTTCTAATCTATAGTTTTAATAATTTGGCTCTGTGTACTTAGTAATAGACAGTTTTTAAAGACATACATACCATGCAACTAGATTGCTTGCTTTGCTTGAAACTGATTAAAAAGCCTAGATACATAATATTTTATTCTCAAATATTGCTTGTATGAATGAAACAATTAGGATAGTTACTGCAGTTTGGAGATATTCCACTGTTTGGGGAACATATGTCTTTTACTTCTGCACATAAGCATTAATGTTTACCTTCCCAGGAAATAAGTAAATCCTTGTATTATGGTTTACGGACATTTACATATCAGTTTACAGAATGTACAAATCTCGTAGGTCAAGAATGGAACTGTGTGTTGTACTGCTTTGTAATAATATTCTGAGGCAGAAAAATTAAGAAAATGATCAGATTTTGGCACTAGTTATTTAATTTGCAATTTGGAATTTCAGCTGATAGCAGGAGAATTAAGATCCATTAAAATAGATGGTACATGGTTTATGATTGTGCCAAATTCTTGATTGAATAATGAGTTGGCTGCTTATAATTTCTCACTGTCATTTCATAGCATTTCCATTTTTGAAGTATTTTCAGACTCAAATGCTTTTGAAATGGGAAACTGTATTTTGGATATGTATCTTTTGGAAAGGCATATACATGCTTGTTTACAAATAGCAAAGTGGGCTCTTTGCATATTTTCATCACTTTTCCTACTGAAGGAAATAAATTAAACAACTTTATACTGACAGCAGAAGGATTCTACTAAGGTCTCTCATCTAATCTCTGTCCATGTGAGGATTGTCCTCTTTCAATACTTCACTGCCTGGTGAGGAACTAGAAAGGAAGATTTAGTGGAAGATTAATGTGATTCTATCTTACAAATGGCAGTCCAGTATAATCTCCAACTTAATTCAGTAGATGGGTAAGTAAGTGATTTTTAAGACTTTCTGAGAAAATAGATTTCCTACTGTAGCCTCTCAGGAGAGGAGAAAGTGTTTTTTAATCAGAATACCAGTTTCAGGTATATTTTATTATTCTCTTATTGTTTAAAGATGACAATGATATCTTTATTAACTTTTAAGGGAAAAGTGTTGAAATAAGCTCAAAAGCAATTTTTGAAGTCTGGGGTTTCCCCTTCCCAGTAAAAACGTAGAAATTCTGCCCTGTAGTATTGAGGGAGGACCATTTGTTCCGTTAACAGGAAATACTATATGTTTGGCACAGATCAGTATGCATTCCTCTGAAAACTGTCTTTCTCAGTGTTAGAACTAGGTTTTTAGAATTATAAATTAAAAGGCAGTTTTTTCTCTACCTTTTGACAGGTGTGGCCCATTCTACATGCCATCAGTTTTATTTTAAACAATTTTAAACTGATACGGTGTTGTTTTCTAGGGAGTTTAGACCATAATTTGGAAAGAAGTATGTAGCTCATGTTCAGCACCTCAGACTGTTACATCTCGATTCTGACTGTTGTGTCTTAAACTTGATTTATCCTAGAGGAGTTGAAATAAATTAAAAGGAGCTAGGTTTAGCACTTACATTATAAAATAATTAAATCTTCTTTATATTCAGTGGTAATTCTTGGAAATAATTTGTTACATGTAGAAAATGGCATTGTTATTTTAAATGAGTGTGTATGTGTGCACGTGCACGCATGCACACGTGAGTGCATGTTCTTTCCTCCCTCTGAAGCAGAGGAAATAACCTCGCCAAATGTTTGATTAATTGGAATCTGTACTCTGTGATCCAGCAAAATGTATTAAACTTGAGGACAGTTACAAGACATACTTTCAACCAGGAGCTAGTCAGAACAGGTCATTACACCTTTACAAAAATGAAAAATGAAAATGAACCAGAGACTGGTTGGTATTAACTTTTGGCTCTTCCCTTAATATAAATTGAGGGAAATACCTACTCTATAAGATGTATTGTTTCATTCTTTAAGACCGACAGATAATTCTCTTGTTAAAGAACGTTCTTACTGTTTACAGTGTGGACTCCTAGCTGTCACTTTGAGTAGGACTGATCAGTTATACCAGTAGCCTTCAGTACTGTCTGATTTCATCTGTGGTATCAGCTCTGAGGAAGAACCAATTACTTGTCTGCATTTTAAGTTTCTTCTGTCTAGAGATTTGCAGTTAACAGAATTCTCTTCACATACCCTTTTTTGAATTTATTTATTAATTTATTTTTTTGTGTGTATCTGTATTTGAGATAGCGTGCTCTTAACTTTATATCCAACAAAGTACATTGGATATTGTGTAAGTTAAATAGTCACAGTTTCTGGCTTCTAGTAATCACTACAGATGGTGTATATCATGATAAATTTTAGGTGTTTAAATTTTTGTATGGTTAGGTACAAGGAGTTTAGTATTGGAGCTTTGGCTTCTAATATAGTATGAAATTACTAGACTATCTCCCAAATAGACTCAAGGTTCAGGAATTTGGGCTATTCTAGAGTCTACACAGAATGTTTGATTTACTTCTTGAATAAACAAGTCTTTTCAATACAAAGAAGATTAATATGTTAAATAAGGTATCATAGATATAGGACTACCACCATTCAGTGCTTATATTTTATATATTATGTTTATGAAATTGGAATAGTAGAAATCCTGCTGATATTTGAAATGTTTTAGTATTGATTTGCCAGTAACTAGTAAACTAAGAGATACCTTTACGAATCATGTGTCACATCTGCAATGCAAGTTCTGGTTTTCTCTGTGATTAAAGAGATATGACTTAGTTCCATAAAAACAAATTTTGCAGAAATCTTTTGATGTGTTATAGGTATTATTTTTTTGGAGAAAATGTTTGGATTGAGGAATTTGTTGCTTTTTAAGTTAGTATAGAGAATTCTACTCAGTAAATAAGACTGATCAGTGATGGTTTTTTATTTTTCAGGCTTTATATTCAAGTAAATTCCTGGTTGTAGCATCATTAAAGGGACGAGACTGCCAGCAATTTAACTGAGTCAATCTTACACTTGTGCTCTGGGGTCAATGTGATTATTTATTTCTTCTCAGATAAAACAAAGATAATTTGGTATTTTCTTATTAGTCGATAATGAGTTTCTCATCTCTTTTCAAATTGTTTACTAAGTATAAAGTATACTTGGGTACAAGTCAGATGACATGAGGGAGTCTAGTAAGAATACATTTATCACAGGAGGAAATATATCATTTATTTCATTAACTCCAGTTGAGTAAGCAAATTTCGTTTGAGTATTCCTTAAATTCCCTGAATGCGTATTATTAACCCACCAATAAAATTACTTAAACTCTTCCCTCTTAGGTTAGTTCTGATCACATACCACCAGGGGTCACTTTTACTCAAGGACCCTTTTCCCCCTTTCCTCATCTTTGGAACACTCTTAGCGTAATTAAATAGCATGAGAATGAATTTAGAGCTCAAATTCTCAGGATTTGTGATGTCTCTTTTAAAGGAAATATTTTTAGGCTTTCAAATGAGATTTTATAGTAGTTGAAATATAACCTGATCTTAACCATAGGTAGAGTTACCCATATTGAGTGGTGTTTTTTAAGAGTAACATTATTTTGATCTTTTGATTATGGGAACTTAATTATAGTGGCAAGTTTTCATGTAAAACTCTAAGAGACTTTTTTTGCTTTGTATTTTTAGAATGATGCACAGTCATTTACAGATTATCAATTGCCAGAGGATCATAAAGCAATCTAGATGCTGTTTTTTAATTTGCAAATTTACTTTATTAGAGAGAGACTGGGAATTTACTCATGAGAATTTACTTGTGCTAACTAAAAAATTCATTTACTGACTTTTAAAAAATGTGACACTATGAAAACAGACTAAATAAACCTGTTCTTTTGATTTTGATAATTTTTAAAAAGTCAGTATTGAAAACTAATATTTATTATCTAGATACAATAAACTTTCTTTAGCTTTTCATTCTTTTGTGATAAGTGTTAGTCTGTAACCATCTACCCTGCCTCAGTATAAATAGGAATAGTACATGACTGACTAGTTATGTGACTCAGCTGTCAGGTTAAAATAGTGGTCAATATTATTGAGTATCAGTTGCTATATGTACCAAGTGCCCTGAAGCTTACTTATTTTTCCAACTTTTTAATTTACAAGTTTTAAGCATATAGAAGATCTGAAAGAACAGAGTAATGATCACCTGTCTATATGTCTTATATATTTAATAATTGACTTTTTGCTATGTTTGTTTTATGTTTGTGTCTATTTTCTGGGCCATTTGAAATTAAGTTGCAGACAGCATGGCACTTGACCTCTAAAATATTTATACATACATCTAAAAATAAAGGTGTTTTTCTCCATAGTCACAAATCTATTATCATGTCTAAGAAAGTCAGCAATAATTTTTTAATGACATCCTATATTCATTCTACAATCAGATTATTTCAGTTATACCCAAGATGTATTTTGTAGATAGTCTTTTCAAACCTTTTGATAGTCTTTCAAAGATTTTATCAAGGCCTGCATATTTATTGTATTTTAGTTGTTTCAGAGATTGACTTACACTGCAAATTTACTGTACTAGACAAAATATACTCCCCTCCCCCATTTTCTGATATATGTGTGCCTTTGCTGGTTGTTTTCACTAATAACACTTGCTATAGATATAGGACTAGTAGAATCTATGTGGTAGTAGGAGATGGAAGTTACAAGTTGTTAGGAATTTAAAAGTTGTTTTTTGGGAGTGGGGGTGCACCTGGCTGGCTCAGTCAGTAGAGCGTTTGACTCTTGATCTCGGGGTTGTGAGTTTGAGCCCCATGTTGGGTATTGACATTACTTAAAAATAAAATCTTAAAAAAAAAAGTTTGTTTTTCTAATAATGACAGAAGGGCTCTGAATTCTTTCTTATATGTTACTGGTGTGCATAAGCCAAAACATATAAAAATATGTGTGTTATATGATATTCTGTTTATTTTATGAAGAAAAGAAACTTGGTCTAATCAGGCTTCATATGTCTTATTAGAAGTTGAGGGGTGCTTGGGTGGCTCAGTGGGTTAAGCCTCTGCCTTTGGCTCAGGTCATGATCTCAGGGTCCTGGGATCAAGCCCTGCATCGGGCTCTCTGCTCAGTGGGGAGCCTGCTTCCCCCTCTCCCTCTGCCTGCCTCTCTGCCTGCTTGTGATCTCTCTCTCTCTGTCAAATAAATAAATAAAAGCTTAAAAAAAAAAAGTTTATAGGCCTGGGACGCCTGGGTGGCTCAGTCAGTTAAGTGTCCAACCCTTGATCTTAGCTGAGGTCTTGATCTCAGGGTCTTAACTTCAAGCCTTGCGTTGGGTTCCATACTCAACGTGGAACCTACTTAAGAAAATAAGAATAAAAATAAATTTTAAAAAAGTCGATATGCCTGTTTTAATAGGAACATTTTAGGAAGATTGATTTTTCTTTAGTATTTTGGAAACTAGTTTGGTTTTTAGAAGCATAACCCAATTACAAAGATATCTTTATACCAAGATTTGAAATTACTCGTGTTGTATATTTTAAATTTTATTTTATAACTGTATAGTGAATAGTTTTCATATACTTTTTGTTTCAAATATGACTTTAAAGCTCTGTGTGTTTGTGTGTGTGTGTGTGTGTGTGTGTGTGTTTGTGTGTGTGGTGTATGTGTGTTAAGTCATTTTTTTGGGAAGCTTTGTGGTGTATTTGAAATATTGCTTATCTAGCCGTCAGGATATCTTGGTCCTAGTTCTTTTACTTTTGTCTATTTAACAGTCATATGACCTTAGACAAGTCTTTTAACCTCTCTGGTTCTTATGTACTCATCTGAAGAATGGGGATAATACCAGTTCTGCTACCCTGATGGGGTTGTTTCTTATATTAAATAAGACATATGAGGATAAGTTAGACATCACAGGATTCTATAAAAGTGAGGCAATAGGTCATCGTTATGCTGTGTATATAAAATCACCTAGTACTGTTTCTTTAGATTTGGCAGTGACTTTTTAAAATATAGATTAAATTATCTCACCTTTAGTATCAAAGGTGAGTAAATAAATTGTATAGTGTTCAAAATAAGAATCTAGTCATTTGTTGGGTGAAATAAAATGTGGATTGTGAGTGATTTTATAAAATTAAGTATTTGTTTAATTAAAAGTGAATAATAGCAAAAATGTTAAAATGCACAGTTATGTATTAAGTTTTGTTCTTTTGAATGATCTGCATAAATCTCAATGTCGTGTTGATACAAATTTTACTGATAAATGTTATTACTCAGAAGATAAATGTTTAAAAAATTTACAATAGTGAAAATTTTGTCATCTGAAAGCAACCTCTTGGTAGAAGTTTATCCATGTTAAAAATTTACATAGAAAATAAAATTCTATTTAGAGTCCAGTTTGCTTTAATATTATGGAAAAATTGTAGCTAACTTAAACCTTTCTAGTGTTTGTATTGTAGTATTTCAGCATCACAAAATTTGCAGCTTTGAGTGTGGTGCCTAGATTAAATTTAACACTGGCATAGTTTTAGGTACCTAATGTTATCCTTCAGAGTTTTGTTGCTATTTCCTATAAGTAACCTTGAAAGATTTTAGAATTCTGGGCATTGTCTGATAGTGTCCAGAGTTTTCTATTTAAAATGGATTGTGAGAAGGGATAAAAAGAGTAGTTCCTGGAGTTATGTATGAAGACATCACAGATAATTTTTTTTAAAAGTGCTTTTACTCACAAAAGTTCCACCATCATCTTCTACATCTTAAAAGTGTATATCCACCATCATCATCTTCGTTTTAAAAGATGATATAAGAACCCGAGGACACATAATTCACAAGTGGTGCCAATGTTCTAGGCATTGATTTTAGTCTTTGAAATTTCTACTTTGTTCTAAAGTAATCCACTTCAAGCCCCAATATATCTTTTAGGTGTTTCCATAGATCTTTGCTAGGCATTAAGAAGATCTAGTTGCAGACAAATTAAAGAGCTGGCAACATATGTGTGTATGTATTATATATGTGGATTTCTCCTCCGAGTGTTTTATAAAAGTCACTGGTGTTTTGTCATCTTAAAATTATATAAAAAGTTAAGATTTTTCTTTATATATTCCTAGGAACTCTACTCTTGATCTCAAATACAGAAAGATGACATTTCTATTCTACCTGTCTAGCTTCTTTACAGTATTAAATTTATGTCACATTTTTTTCTTTTTAAAATAGAGATGTGCTCCTGCATCTATCCGCCTCATGGACAACCAACAGTTTCAGTTTGGTAAGTAAGGAGGGATCATTTTAAAAACTGCTCGTGAAGCCACAAAATTTGTGAAACAGCTGTTACCTGCCAGAAGAGTACTGAATGAAGAGGTAGGAAGATGAATGTCATAGTTCCTGTCCTGCAGGAAGCTCTCAGTCTAATGAGGACAGACAGTTTCATAAAGGAATGAGTGCGGGACTGTTGCGGGTATTGTGAAAGAAGAGTGTACTGGGTACCCTGGGGTGCAAATAAAGGAGTGGTTGAGCCTGCTGGATTTTGCTGCATGTTGACATGGGGAGTCAGGAAAGGCTTCTTAAAAGATGGTCATGCTTAAGCTAAGTCTTAAAAGGGGAATACAAGTTTGCCTTTTCTCGTCTACCAAATTTGTTCACCTATCAGCAAAAAAATATGGAATTGTAAAACCTCAGTGGCATGTTCGTACTTCAGATAGTTCAATGTGGCTCAAATAGAGGGTGGGTGAAAGTTGTTACAAGAGATAACTGGATGGGTGGACTAGGGCTTTGCAGGATTGATTTGGATTTTATCTTGTCATTAGAGGGATTTCTTGTAGAGCTAATAAAGTAGCTTTACATCTGAGAAAGCTCCATTCTGCTAGCATTATGCAGGATGGAGTAGAATGGTGCAAGTGTGGAATAGGAGTTGAAATGCTTCAAGAGGCAAATTTCGGGGACCCTGATCAAGGCAGGAGCAATGAAGATAGAGAATAAGACAGATTTCCCAAAAGCTCAGTTCGCCAACCAGTTGTGGAAGGTTCAGTAATGAGAAGAGAGTTGAGAGCAACTCCCAGATTTCTGATTTGACTGATTGTGTGGATTGAATAACTGTCTAGAAGAAGAGATGATGATTTGGTGGAAGAGACCTTACAGTGCGGGTGGAGAATTCACTAGCAGATAACCATGTTTCTTTTTCTCCCTATTTTGCTTTAAAGTATTTGACTTTCTGACACTGTTTATCATCTTTCTAATTCTAATTTTATTGCTTCTATATTTTTTCCATATGCTGAAATTGAGTTTGGGATCCAAGTTTATAGAATTCAAGTCTTCAGAACAGTTCCTGAAATTATAGGAATGATTGCTCAGTAGTAAATACTAATGGCTAAGTTAGGCAGGGTTTTTTTTTTGTTCTACTTAAAAGTAGTTTAGATTTTTTTTTTAAAAGATTTTATTTATTTATTTGATAGAGAGAGAGAGAAAGAGAGAGAGAGAGAGAGCACAAGTAGGCAGAGAGGCAGGCAGAGAGAGAGGAGGAAGCAGGCTCCCGGCTGAGCAGGGAGCCCGATGCGGGCCTCAATCCCAGGACCCTGAGATCGTGACCTGAGCTGAAGGCAGAGGCTTTAACCCACTGAGCCACCCAGGCGCCCAAAAGTAGTTTAGATTTTAATTTAGGGAAGAGTGATTATTATATAGAAACTTAAGGAAGATCATGTTCATAATATATCAAGAGTTAGTTTTAAAATTAGATTCTTCTAAGTCATAGCTTTTATTCCTTTAAGTAAATTATTTTCAAAATACTATACTGATGAAAGTTGAAGGTAAGTGTGTCCTATAAATAATGAAATAGTTAAATCAAATGAGAATGAAGCCTTCTGTGTGTTTTGGCCTGCATTTAGAGATGTAGGTCTTAAGAGGGCCATGTATCTGATTAATAATGTTGTGTTATCCATTTATATGCTGTTATTATAGTGAATTAATTATGTTAGACATAGAAACATTTGTAAAATTAACTATGATTTGACTAGATTTTATTTATAATTGGGATTTTAAAAATTTAAAATGAAGGTTTATAGAAAAGGTCCTCTGGCCATCTGTCGTCCCTCTTCCAAATTCTCATTGCTCTGTCTAGGAATATGCTCGAAGGCAGGTTCTACTGTCTCTGCTCTGGACTGTGTCTCTTCTTTCCACCATTTACATGGCTACCCTTTACATGGCCATCAAAGTGATTTATTGAACAGACAGATCTGATTCTTCTTCTTGGCTCTCTATAACCTTTTTTTATTTCTCACTTTCCATCTTTTTTATTTCGCCTTTCCATCTGTATATCCTGCCATGGCTCCATGATCAAGCAACTAAAGAATAATACTTAGCAAGGGATGTCTAGGACTTTTTACCAGCTGATTGGCAGTGTACCACATTGCTTGTTAACAAAGCACAAGCCTTATTATTAGATGTTAATATTTTTAATTTCACTCCTACCTCTGATACAACCCTTTAATTCACTATATTGAAATATGTTTTCAGTATATTGAAATGATATATATCATTGAGTATATTGAAATGATCTGTAGATTTCCTCTGAAAATCTAAAGTTTGTCAAATTTAGGGAGTATTTCCTAATCATTTTTATATCTCCTGCCCCTGTCATATGATTGGCACTGATGTTAATTGACTTAATCATCTACTTAGCAAAAGAGGGTGAACAGATCTTGAATAGCACTTGGTACAGTGCCGGGCACAATATCTGTAGCACAGTTTATCAAATACTCCTCACAACTGTTCCTGAAAGTGATATACCCAGTTTACAAATGACTCAAAGGCTAGACATTTCAGCCAAAGCCCACAGGTTGTATGTGGTAGAGCCAGGGTTGAACCCAAATCTGACTCCAAGGCCCAAAACTTTTCCCCACCTTTTGAGATCACTTCTTTGAAATGTAGGTATTTCTTAAAATAACTAAAAATGTTTAACACTGTAACAACACTAAATTTACTAATCAGACTGTTCAACTAGTAAATTTGAAAACTTAGTTCCTTCATTTACTATAAAAAATAAAACACAGTAGCCAGAATATATTTAGAATGTAATTCATTTGAAAGGCAACAATAACTTAAGAATAAATAAAAGATAATATCCTCTTATGGACATTGGGGAGGGGTTTTGCTTTGCTGAATGCTGTGAAAGGTGTAAGCCTGGTGATTCACAGACCTGTACCCCTGGGGCAAAAAAAAAAAAAAGATAATATCCTCTTAGGTGAATATTAGTGCTTGACACACTTAAAGTTAGTATCGCTTTTATGATAATTATTCTTAAAAGCTATCATGTCAACTCATTATTTGGGATATATGTGACACTAAGTCCTACCAGTGTTAACAGAAATTGTGCAAATAAATTTCCATGTGTTAAGATGAACATAGACCCTTAAGGATTATTTCATATAGTATAGTGACATTTGGAGTCCCCATACATTATGTAAAGATGTGTGGATCAGAAGGCTTGTATGAGGAACAGATAATTTCAGTTTCTTGCAAGAATATGACTAACACACTCACACGTTTATGTTTATTCATTTCCAATTATTAAAGTAGGATAAATTCCATTTGGGACAGGAAGTGAATATTTTGATGGTATGTTATTTCTAACTTTATACTTTCTAGAAATGGTATTTTTTAAGGCACTGATTGTGGTGGAGAAGCATTTTTTGACAGGGTACACTAAAAGAAAAAAATTTCCCAAACATGTGATCCAGGAACTTAAAAGGTTGATTTCTATCTAATCTGCCCTTCATTTTTGTTGTTTTTTGTTTTGTTCAGTTATAGCATGGATAGCTAACTCTTAACCTCTGGTTAAGATTTACTTATTTTACTTAGTCTTTCACGTCACAGGTTCCTATTGTAATCAGTAGAAATGTATAAGTATTACAGATTCAGATTCTAAGTTTAAAAAAAAGATAAATGGGGAAAATTAAAAAAAAAAAAAAAAGACTGCAAGTCATAGTGTTTTCCCCCTAGAAATCTCTCCCCTCCCCACCAAAGAAACTTGTCTGCTGTTTGCACCTATTTTAAAGAAGGGATCCATGCTTTAAACAAATAAACAAACAAAAACAACATCCCTAAATCTTTTTTTTTTTTTAAGATTTTATTTATTTATTTGACACAGAGAGAGAGATTACAAGTAGGCAGAGAGGCAGGCAGAGAGGAGGAAGCAGGCTCCCTGCTGAGCAGAGAGCCGGATGCGGGCCTCGATCCCAGGACGCTGATATCATGACCTGAGCCCAAAGCAGAGGCTTTAACCCACTGAGCCACCCAGGCGCCCAACATCCCTAAATCTTAAAGCTGTTTTTAAAAAACAATTTTTATTTGGAAATAATTTCAGATTTACTAGAGACTTTAAAATTCTTTATAAAAATTCTATGTAAATGGTATGTCCCATTTTTCTGAATTGGGCTTATAGCACTAAGGCCAGATGTATGACTCTTAATCTAACAGTCATGGGAGTTAAGAAGTTGTTACTCTAAAAACAATGAGAAAACAGTAATAAGACTTTCACTCAATTAAGCTCAATCCGCAGGCAAAGATGTTAATTTAACAGACTCTGAGACACCATTTATGTTATTTTGGCAATTTTAACTCTCTGGGTGTGATTAAGGAAGCAATTACTAGTTTTATGCCAAGAATTCTGGAAGAATTAAGAATTAATTAAGAAACAACCTTAAACTTGGCATTGTCTGCATATTTGGTTATAGTTCTGAATGGTTTCTGCATAATTAAAAAAAATAAAAGTAAACTCAGCCACCATTGGGTATTCTTAATGAAATAAAAATTAATGAAGTGATTTTACTATGTATAAACTATACTATTGAAAAATAATCTAAACTGTATGTAGTATTAATTACATATAGTAATTCAAGTTCAAAAAGAAACAAGAGAGGTTTTATAAACAAAGTTGTGACTTTTGAAAGAAGATAAAGTTAAAAGATGTAGAACTTAATATCAGTATGCTGTATGTAAAATGTAGGAAGATTTAAAAAATTGGAGACATGAAACATTCACTTTTTAAGGATACTAAACTAGCCTCTTAATCTTTTGAAAAAGAGAATTTACTATTAATTTAAATTATGAACTTTTTTCTTCTTAGGTCATGCTCTTAAGCCTCAGGTTTCCTCTATCTTCACATCATTTTTGGATGGCTTAAAGAAGTTTTATATTACAAAGGTAAGAATTTTTATAAAATGGTAAAAATTTAAGTGCTTATGATATTTTGTTTTCTGCCTTCTCCCCCTTCACATATACCTATTATCAAGTGTGTTTTTTCAATGTGCTATGTACATTTCTTAATTATTATTTTTCATATTGGAATACATTTTTTTAAAGATTTTATTTATTTATTTGACACACAGAGAGATCAGATCACAAGTAGGCAGAGAGGCAGGCAGAGAGAGAGAGAGAGGAGGAAGCAGGCTCCCCCCGAGCAGGGAGCCCGATGCGGGCCTCGATCCCAGGACCCTGAGATCATGACCTGAGCCGAAAGCAGAGGCTTTAACCCACTGAGCCACCCAGGCACCCTGGAATACATATTTTATCAAGTAAATCAGTTATGCATTTAATTTCAGAAATTTTAATTTTTTTCCTGATTCGAAGTTCCTGAAACTAACAATTACATTAAACAGTTTCATGCATATAAGAATTTTTATAATTTGATTTTTTTTTTTTGGTAGTAGATATCTACATCTAGTGAAATAAGAGTGTGGATTTCCTTTTTAATCTTTGCTGAATTCTTTTCCTAAAGGGTTATGCCAGCTTGCACTACCTTTAGGGACACACCGGTGCTGTTTCTTTGTTCCATCCTTGCTATGGCATGAGGGAGTTGTGTTCCGTTCTCATTTATTTATTTATTTATTTATTTATTTATTTATTTATTTATTTTGAAGATTTTATTTATTTATTTGACACAGAGAGAGATCACAAGTAGGCAGAGAGGCAGGCAGAGAGAGAGGAGGAAGCAGGCTCCCCACCGAGCAGGGAGCCCGACATGGGGCTCGATCCCAGGACCCTGAGATCATGACCTGAGCTGAAGGCAGAGGCTTTAACTCACTGAGCCACCCAGGCGCCCCCCGTTCTGTTTTAAATGTACTGAATCTAGGGGGAAAGTAGTACTTTATTTTAGTTCATGTTTCTCATTGAAATTCCAGTGAGACCCATCATTTCCCTGTATTTCCTAGGTACAGTTTTTGTGTGCATTAGTTGAGTATGGTTATTTTGCCAGGGGTGGCAGCTTCGTGGTTTTTTTCCTTGGTACTTTGCATGTACCCTTTGAGCAATGGGATTATTAGATGCCTTTGTCATAAATATTGTGAATAATTTTTTGAGCCAGGTGACTTCCTTTTTATTTATTTAGGTGACTCCCTTTTTAATAAGAGTTTTCCTTTTTGGTGCAAAAGTTTCAAAATTTTGTATCTTTTCCTGTGATTATTTAATCACTTCCAACCTGGGACCATTTCTTCTCTCTCTTGCTTTTTTTGTTAAATGGGAATTTAAAAATGTTTATCTTTATTACTATTTGAATTTATTTCAATTTTATGATGTGAGATAAAGCTCGAAATTAACCTTCACCTTGCTAACCAGTTGGGGCAGCACCACTAAGTAATCCCTGCTTCTCTTACATTGACTTGTCATGTCTGAGACATCTTCTTATGTGTATTGACACTAGACATAGACTCCATTTTAATGTATCAAATACTGTATGATCTCTCTTATATGTGCAATCTGGAAAAATAATATTTAAAAAAACACAAAAAACTAAGCTTATAGATACAGAGAACAGACTGGTAACTGCCAGAGACAGGGATGAGAGATGGGAGAAGATGATGAACTTTTTTTGTTTTTAGGGGTTGAGGGGTGGAAGGAGAAGGTGAACTGTTTTGGTTTTTTTAGTTTAAATAAATTGAATTTTAAAAGGTATCATTTTTTTAAGTGAGTTTTTATTCTTGAAAAATTAAATGGATTTAATTGCTGTACGTCTAGTCCTTGTTTTTTAGAACTTTCCTTGTTATCCATCATAGCCTACCTGTTTATCAACCTAGGAAAATTTTAGAAACTCTTCACCATCTTAGGAAGTCCATTAAGGTTTCTATCAGAATTGGAACAAACCTGTATATTAATTTGAGCAAGAATTGACAGGTTTATATACTTAGTTGAGGCATTCTAGAACATATATCTTTATAATCTATCTTTAGACATGTGTTCCTAATGATGTTACATATTTCCTTTTATGGTTATTCTTAGATATTTTAATTGTATATGTAAGATCTCCTTTGAAAATCTTATTTAATAAGAAGTTATTGTTGGTATGTAGGGATGCTGTTATTTTTTTACTTTTTTCTCATCCTACGTCTTNAATAAAAAAAAAAAAGAATTGACAGGTTTATATACTTAGTTGAGGCATTCTAGAACATATATCTTTATAATCTATCTTTAGACATGTGTTCCTAATGATGTTACATATTTCCTTTTATGGTTATTCTTAGATATTTTAATTGTATATGTAAGATCTCCTTTGAAAATCTTATTTAATAAGAAGTTATTGTTGGTATGTAGGGATGCTGTTATTTTTTTACTTTTTTCTCATCCTACGTCTTGCTAATTCATTATATTCTATCATTCTGTATTTTTATTTGCATCTTTACTGCAGTTATAATTCTTACAAGTTCTTTGTTGTATCATTTACCAGTATGTCATTATAAGTGACACCATGGCATACTTTTTTTTTTTGGTTTGTTTTTTTTGGCATACTTTAAAAATAAGTATTTTTCTATAGCTTTGTTATTTGTAACAACCTGAATTGCTACATTAAACATTCTTTTTGATTCACATGTTCACATGTAAAATTCCAAAGCTCAATTTTAAAGAGTTGGTATGTTTGAGCCCAGATCAGAAAGAAAAATGAGCAAAATGTATTTTGATTTACTGTTTTATACGGTAAGACTTACCTGTAACAATTTTTTTTTTTGTAGTTTAAAGGATTTGATCCAAATCAGCTAACTGTCGCCACATTACTATTTGAGGGGGACCGTGAGAAGGTTCTTCAACATGAAAAACAAGTGTATGACATTGCTGCCAAATTTGGGTATGGCTTTTAGTTCATAATGCCAAGAGAATGTTAATCTAAAATTCTGGTATCTGTAAGCAGTTGTTAATGTACCCTTTAAAGTATTAAATTTGGGCAATATATGATAGTCAACTTAAAATGTTGTGCTGATTTACTTCTAAAATTTGTGATCATATATATGATATATTAAGTATTTTATTATATTTTTCCATTAATGCTAATTTTATAATGTTTGCTTTCATGGTACTAGAGTAAAATATGAAAAATTCATAGTCCTCTTAGTATTTAGTGGTAATTGTATATGTATAAAACATGTTATTGGTATATTTTTAAAAGGAAATTTTTTAAACAAAAGAATTTGATAAATTATCTATACTCCACCCCTTGTCACTTACTGTTTTGTGCTAGTATAAAGAAACAGAAAACATTTCACATCTATAACCAACTGAATAATGATTGGGTGGTTTCTTTCTGTCTGCTTGATGGATTATAAGATTGATCGATGAGAACTATAGTGAAAATGCCATTTATCAGGACTACATTTTTTCCTTTCCTTTCTAAGTACATAAACTAAGTTTCCTGGATAGCAGTTTCCTTTTTATTTCAGAGCTTAAAATAGACATTATGTTTAATCTGAGTTCTTTGTAAATGTTTACTTTCCTTTTTTTGTTATTTATGAGAACAAATGGGCACTTAATTTGTAGCCTTGTGTTTTAGAATGCTCCACTTTTATGTATTTTTCTCACATACGATATTCAGCCCTTTATTTTTAGGATTTTCTGAACTTAGTGTTAAAATGCAGAATTCTTGGAAAAAGATCTAATCTTGGGCTTAATTTTTAGTTTAGTTTGGTGGTGTTTTTGAGTATTGCAAATAAACCTCTTGGTTTTATTTTTACCTTATTCTGAAATTGACAAGTGGAATTTAATTTCTTTAGTAAAAGATGAAATTAATTAATCTTTCACTTTTCCTCTTTCACAGTACCTTTTTTGGGAATTACTGATTTTTTAACTAAATTAATTAAGAGTAATTTTGCTATAAAAATTGAATTAGCAACCAAAAGGCTTAGATTTCCGGTTAATCTCTGAATTTATTTTTGAAATGTATATGTACTTATTTTTTTAGTTTCTAAGTTATGAGGAGTTTATATATAATTTTATATTTAAACTTCTTTCTTAAAATCCATGGTATTAGAAAAAATTAAGGTGATTTAAATGAAAACATTTTATATCTAAATTAAATCTTTTATTTCTGTTCTAACCTTAAGTATTAGAGGTTGAAACTTTTAAAAATTGTTTTTTATATATTTAAATATTTAATTGGGATTTCAGAGTTATTCAGGAGCACCTGAAGGGAAATGCATGCTATAATATTTGAATCACTTTATATAAATAAGGTAAATTTGCTTAGTTTCACCTCAATCCCCTGGTCCTCCTCCTACTTCCAACACACACCCCCACACATGGATACACATGCACAGAAATTCCACTTTGTAGTATCTTTAAGTGTAATTACAATTCAGAATAGCCAGCAAAATCTTTAATAGTGAGTAATGTGCTACATTTCCTATTGGACTGGGTGGGTAGGATGATGGCAAAATGCCTTCTGATGTTAGGTAAGACATAATTTTTATAGGACATGCCCTGTCTTTTCTTGGATATCACTGCTGATGCCTGGTATATACTAGATGTTTGACTGAACATTTGTTGAAATAATTAAGGAAACTAAATATTTTTCCCTAACAATTTTTATTCTATTTCATATATCCTAATGCTATGCCACCCTTAAAACAGTGTATTTTAATCTTTAGGTATTTATCAGAGCCATTTTGTCAGTTTTAAGTTGAGCTGCCAGCTGTCATGAACTCTATTGTCATGTAATTAGTCTTGTTTTTCCCATTAATTCCAGGCACTTACAACTTAGAAGTTCAAAATGGACTCCCTTAAGATGAATCCAGGTCTTTTTAGATACTGATATTAAAGCCTCAGAACTCTTGAGTTCATTCGAATTATTTGTTTATTCCAAACAAGACATCAAATTTGTCCATTAAAATAGGTTATAATAAGTGAAATACCTATTTAAAGCAAGGGCAAAGCATTAAAACTCAGACTCTGATTGGGGCCTCATTTTTTTGGCTATTATCATTTGTTCCTTATTAGTTATGTTATAATTAATTTCTTAATGTACTTTTATCCTGGCTTCCTTCATTTCAACGTAGAAATCTTCTGTATTAACAACCCAGGCTATCATTAGGCAGATGATTTAGGGATATTTTGGTTTTGATTTGATTTGATTTGATACTTGAAAATATCTTCATGTGGTTTTCTAGCAGAAGTCCTGGTTTTCTCCATGTTTCTCTCTAGGCACGAGTTCTTTGTTCTAATCACTGAAAGATTCAGGGATATTTTTCTTACTTAAGGTGCCACTTGGCCAATCCTTGCTCCCCAGTGAATGATTTCTTCTGCATAACTAAAAAGCAGCATAAATTTCTTTCTGCTAAAGTTTTATTAGTTTAGTTCATGTATTTTATTTTGAATTAGGATGTTATTCATCTATCCTTTATTTTCTGTTCTCTTGTTTTATCTTCTGTTCCTGCCACCTCATTAGCTTTGAATTGTTTTTAATGAAGTACTCCCAACAGTTTAGAACATTTTTATGTGTTATCTTAGCCATTTTTCCTTCTTTCCTTCCACCCCCACCCTAACACTGTTAAATACCTTTGAACACATATGATCCAATGGAACATAATAGGCAAATGTTGAATAATCATACTTTGGTGGTTTATCTATGTTTGCTAGTAATATACTTTAACTTCTCTAAGAGCTAAACGGAATAAACATTCCCTGTCAGCAATCATGACAGATGTATTGACTTTTACCATAGAACTTAAGGTCATGTGTTATTGTTATATTTAAAGTGTATGCTTAAGTTGTTTAATGTAATTCAACATGAGGGTGATTAGGTTCACCAGATGGCTCTTTTATATAAAAAGATTTTCTCTTCATTCCTCTTTCATTAGTCTTCCCAGTCCTTTCTCATGAAACAGGTTTAAATTTGTTTAAGAACCTTGCTAATTGATGTTTGAAATTTGCGGTGGGGAGCACGAAGTAGGGTTGCTACTTTACCATAAAGCAGTTTGAATCTTAGTATACTTTTTTGAAGTGGCTGCTGGGAAAATGGCAAGTTAGAAACGTTTAATTTCTATGCCCTTCTATTATTTATATATTGTATTTTAAAGTAATCCTATCTAGAAGATAGAGCTCTGAAAGCTAAAAGAGAGAGAGAGAGAGAGAGAGAGAGAGAGAGAGAGAGAGAGATCAAAGTTACAAGAAGCTAAATTTGCAGGGAAACCTATGATTCAGAAAAGCAAGCCCAGAATGACTCTTCTTCTCCTTTGGGGTTTATGAATAGTTTAGAATGGACTTCGATTTCTTCCTGTTTTGGATAAGAAAATGTATGTTTCTGTGTGGTTTGTTACACTGAATTCCAAAGTGAAGCAGATCTTCCCACCCCCACCAGATGTTAGAACAAGATCTGAAGAAAAATGGCTTGACATGGGACTGCAAAGTAGGACTTTTTCTCATCTTGATTTGAGAGAGACAGGCCTACTAAATGTCCCTACCTGTTACTTCTCACTAAATACCTGCTTAGAATGTGCCTTCTCAAGGATTCCTAGCGCAGGTCTCTTGCACCCGTTGCTAGTCTTCACTGTCCTTTCTTTCCACTGCTAGGCCCAAGATGAATTGTTCCTATTTCCTAGCTCAGTAGTGTTTTTTCTTTCTTGGAATCAATGTCTGACTCTGCTTCATATCTACCTGAGGTATAGACTCAGATATTTTCCTCCATGTACTTACCATAGCAACTTTCTGACTTGTTTCCTTCTTGTTTTGGAACTTTATTTGATGTCCTACCCCTAACCTCAAATCCATATATATCCAACCCAGAATTATATTATTTCTTCTTACTTTTCATGCTCAACTGCTTGACTTAACTTTTGTCTTCTTTGATCATTAACGTTTAGTGATACAAACAGCCCCCCTCATTTCATTTCATTGTACCCCATTCCCAAGTGATGCTAGACTAGAGTTGCTTCTATCAATGTTTGCCCCTTCTCTGTGTGATACTAATTTGTTTATATGCAGCTATAATTCTAAGTCAGGAAATCTGACTTGGCCTTTACATCCGAGCCTAAAGTTGCCTTACAGTATTTATATAGCATAAGGGTACGTCTATGCTGTATTATTTACTTATTGCTAAATCCAAGCAAAATTTCGGGGGAAGCAAGAACTTAACTATAAGGTGTTAATCAAAGCAATAAGAAAATTGATTCTTCCAGAGGAGGCTCAAATAACAGAGGCTCAAGACCTGAGTCTTGGGCAACACTGTGGTTAAGGGCTCAGCATCCTGAGACCAAGGAGGTATAATTACAGTATTGAGCAGAGAGACAGAGAAGTTAATCATCCATTATGACCCAAGAAAGTCACATGAAAATATACTTTTCTTTATATCTGGTTTTATTGAGGGATTTTTTTCCACGGGTACTTTGAGACTTTGTGGTAAGTTTTCTTTAGCTGACTAAGAATAATTAAAATTTAATTTCTATCTGATGATGGGAACAAGCAAAAGTAAAAGCTCTTTTACTGAAGGTAGTAGAATAAGAACGACTTTCACAAAGCAGACTACTTGGACTGAATTATATGTTATATGGGATTAGTTCTAACTAGATCACCAAATACAGTTTCTGTGGATAAAACTACTTTCAAATTGGGCGCCTGGGTGGCTCAGTGGGTTAAGCCTCTGCCTTTGGCTCAGGTCATAACCTCAGGGTCCTGGGATCGAGCCCCACATTGGGCTCTCTGCTCAAGCAGGGAGCCTGCTTCTCCCTACTCTCTCTCTGCTGGCCTCTCTGCCTATTTGTGATCTCTCTCTCTCTCTCTCTGTCAAATAAATAAAATCTTTAAAAAAAAATCTTAAAAAAAAACTACTTTCAGATTTAAATGAATAGTTCATAGTAATAAAACCTTACCTGTTTTCTTGTAATTGTCTATATGTTGCTTCATAAAATGTATTATTTCTGTGTATGTATATTTTGTCTTATTTAAGGTACAAGTTTCATAAAATAAACACTGTGTCTGATACTTTATATACAGTGTGCATGAGTATTCAAAAAATTTCTTGGTATTTGGAAGATGTAGTCCATTATTGTACATCTTTATATGTGAATAAGACTATAATGACACATGAATATATGGATAAGAATATTAATAAAATAAGAGTATTTTAGGTATTTTTTTATGCTTGTGAAGTTTATTAAAATTTACTTAGATTTGTTTCTCATGGCTAATTCTCTGTTCTTTTGTCAATATGGGTAGAAGTAGTGGAGTTCATATGAGTTCATATGAGTCAGTTTTATTAGTTTGATGGATAAAAGTTTGAAATTAATGATCAAACTGAAATATTGAAAGTGTTTTTAGGTTTTTGTTACCCAAGCGTATTCTTTTGACAACTCTTTGATACATTTATGATAAGTTAGATTAAAATAAAAATGAGATGCAACGTAATATTTATTAATCCATTAAGCAGTTATTTTGGGGTATCATATTAGTTTGGTTAGTTTTATATATTTTTAATACATGTGATATATATTGACAGTTTAATTGCTTTAATTACAGTGGATTAGCAGCTGGAGAAGATAATGGACAGAGAGGTTATTTGCTGACCTATGTCATTGCATACATTCGAGTAAGTTATCTCGTATTTCCCTTGTCAGTTTATGTTGCAGACCATACTTTCTCTTACTTTGAATGAATAAAATTATTTTCTTGAATTTTAACCTAGTATGATGTACCACATCATTTTACATGAATGTAGGACTAGCTTACAAATCTTCAGAAGCCCAGTGAAATCTTCCTTATATGCTTTTGAGGAATTTAAAGATTATTTAGGTCAGTCTGCTCTGATTGGTTCATAATCTCTTCTAACTATATGTATATAATCTTTCTTTAACTCTTTAAAAATTGGTATTTAACTTGGTTCCAAGTAGTAGTTGGTATAGTAATCATCACTGGTGATGATTACTATATAGAATTAATAATTCTAAATAAAATAATTTGTCTAAAATTTTTCTAATTCCAGATTTTCTCTTTGTGAGAAACTTTATTAGTCATGTTGTTAAGAATCTACTATACTGATAGAAAGTATTCTTTCAGAAGTTTATTCATTTATTTTGTTTTGTTTCTCTACTTTGGCTGTAATAAACTCAAGCTTCTTAATTATTTTTTGCTCTTATTAGGGTTAAATTTTGAAAATATTGCTTGTTTATGTAATTTGAAGGGTCTTATTTTAAAAAGTCATTTCTCAGATATCCTACTGAAAATTTGACTTTCCCAAATGCTTGAATTTTCTAAATATTCACTTGGAAATCGTTCTGAAGGAAATACTGACATAAACTTATATAAAATTTGTTTTACTTCTCTAAGAAAGCTTGAATTGTCTTCTCATTTTAAAAATAATTTAATCCGTGGGGTGCCTGGGTGGCTTAGTCAGTTAAACATCTGCCTTCGGCTCAGGTAATGATCCCAGGGTCCTGGGATTGAGTCCCACATTGGGCTCACTGCTCAGCGGGGAGCCTGCCTCTCCCTCTCCCTCTGCCTATTACTCTGCCTACTTGTGCTCTCTCTCTGTGTCAAGTTAATAAATAAAATAAAATAAAATAAAAATCTTAAAAAAAAATTTAATCCTTGGTAAAATCTAAATTTTAGGTTGCAGTAAACTTGAAGCATATATGTTTTCCTGGTACCCCATTCTATGCTGATAAGGAAAAATACATTTATTGCTTGTATGTTATGTTAGAAATTGTGATTAAGAGATTTACAGATCGTGAAAAGTAATAGATGATTTTAGGTCTTATTAATAATGTTTACCTCCAGACTGTTACTACCCCAAGCTCTCCCATAGTAAGCAATTTGAGTATATACAAATTTTTGTTTTTTGGTCATTTTCTCTAAGTATATTGACCATTTTCCCATAATACTGAATTTAGAATTCTAGAAAATGAAATGTAAATGTAACAAGTATAGCATAGACACTGTTAAAACCGAATCAGAAGCAATTTTGAGATTTGGGGTGAGGGTGATTATTTGTTTTATCTTATTTTTTATTTTCCCAGTGCTTAATACCTTTGTCACCAAGTATATGTTTACTGCATAAATGAATGCAGAAGAGAAAAGCCACACATTTTAGATCAGTAATTTGGGGATTTTTCCTGTTAATCAATGGTAGGGTTGAAGTGATTCATTTTGCTAGAAGTGAAAACTTAACATGATTATAACTTTATTTAAAATTTTTAACTTTAACTTGGTTTTTCTACTTATAAAATTTCTTTCCTGTCTTTGCATTTCTGTGGTGGTTTATGAATTGCTTTTTCCAGTTTTGGTATTAAAACAGAATTGTATTCTGGTTAAAGAAATTTGTGTTACAAGTAACTTACCAAATAAGAATTATATCTTGTGTGTTATAAAATATATTTTCCTAGCAGAGGTGCTTCCAGATATCTGTCTTATTTAGTTACCACAAAGAGAGACACTATATTTTCAAATTTGTTTTTAAAGAAAAGTTGATTTCAGGAAAGAGAGATACCGTCTTCCTTTAGTCCCCCTCCCCCACTTCTCTGTTGCCCTTGTCCTTCCATCCTTATGACCACTTTTTAGTGTTGTTTAATTTGCTGTTTAGGTTACTAAAAAATAGACAGTTCTTAGATAGCGACTCCATTCCTTGGAGAAATATTTAAATTCCTACCATGTGTCAGGCACACTGCCTGGTGCCAAGGGTACAGAAAACAAAAAGACAGACAAAGTTCCTTTCCTCCCAGAGGTTATAGCTCACTCTCAGGGCCACTTTCCAGTGCTTTTATGGAGTGGAAAGTAAAGAGCAGTGGAGATTACATTAGAAACATGTAATACTAAAAATTATGTGAAATACTAGCAATACTACAATAGTATTAATTCTTCTGCACCTCTTGTAATTTCTTGATTTTTGTATATATGTTTTAACAGGACTTGGGTTTGGAATACTATGTATTAGGAGAGTCTTTCGAGACTTCTGCTCCTTGGGACAGGTAAAATATAATAAAATGCCTGATATTATTCAAATATGCTATAGGAGTTGCTGAAATAATATATCTTTTTGTGTGAATATATACATTTTTAAATTTTTATAAAGAAATACTTTTATTTAAATGAATATCTTTGGGATGCCTGGGTGGTTCCAGTCAGTTAAGTATCCGACTCTATTTCGGTTCAGGTCATGTGACTGAGCCCCTGCATTGGGCTCTTAACTCAGTAGGGAGTCTGCTTGAGATTCTCTCTCTCCCTTTCTCTCTGCCCTTCCCTCCACTTGTGCTCTCTCGCTCACTCTCTAAAATAAATAAATCTTTTAAAAAATCAGTATCTTCATCAGAATGTCATATTTGTGAGCCTTTTTGATGTTTGTTCGAGGCAAATTTGTCTATGTCCCATAGAAGAAGATATTACTGAAGTCTACATTTTAAGGAATCTTATTGAGCACTTAAGTGTCACTAGCTTTGGTTTAAATTTTTAAGTGCTTAATATGCTTAAATGTTCTCTGAAAAGTCCCCCAAAATTATAAAACCAGTGTTAACCTTCTTTTGTAATATGTGATTTAGCTTTTGATATTTGTAAGGGTATTATTAAGTAAGATTTTAGCTTGTATTTCAGTGATTTCTAAAAGAAATCCAGCTTAAGATATTACGTACAATTTCTGTTTTTGCATTATACACACGTACATACAGATATTGGTTAGGGAATTGATAATAAAAACTGATAGGCAAATGTGAAGTGGTTTTATTAAAAATGGACTTGTGAGTTAACTCATTCAGTAATAAAAATTCTTAAGACTGTTAGCACATTTTTGAGTATGCCTTACATTTTACTTTTTCTTTATAAAATCTACAAATTATTTTAAAGCTATAATAAAGTAAGTAAGATATAACAGATCCTCATGAATCCACCTCCTAGATATTACCTATCTTAACATTTTTGTTCTACCCTAACCTCTTTACTCCCCTCCCCCAGAAAACCTTTTACTTTTCTGCATTCATTCTTTATCTACTATGGGTTCTAACTTTGGTGCATGGATGTTCATATTCCATGCATTGTAAAACAGTAATCAAATATATAGTATCAATCTGCTATTCACAATTTTTGATGCTGCTATATTTTAACAGCAGGATAAATCTTTTAAATAAAAATATCAACTTACTGACATCTGAATTTTTGAACAGCAAATATCATTTGGTAGCTATTCATAGTTGTCTCAAAGACCATTTTAGTCTTTTATACTTTTCCATGCTGGGGATGGTAGGTTAGTGTAGTGTTAACTTCTTTAGCATTATAAATTTCCTCATCAATTACTATTAATTGATGATTGCAATTTGTCTTTCTATTCTTGCAGCTGTGGAAGCTAATCACATACTATCTTTTCACTATTTAAATCCTTTTCTTGTGTATTTTTATATATTTGACTCACTGACAATATCTGTTTTATACAGGGTTATATATTTGGTTTGTTTTCATTTAAAACAACATCGTCAGCTGAAGTTTTCATAAATAAAATTAATGGAAACAGCTACATTCCTGACATAAAATTTACTTGTTACCCATTTAGCAACTTGCTTTTTCTTTCAAACATTTAGCTAGGCAGAAACCAGCAGAAACCTATTGATCAGTCCTCAGCTCTCACACATGAGTAGATTGCTAGGCCTTTTCATGCATAAGTCTCTTACAGGATTATTGATCTCAGTAGTTTTTATGTATTTCTCAGTGGCCCTAGCAAAATGATTGTACCTGTTAAGTGCTCAATGAATATTCTGCAGAGTCCTGTGAGTAAACTCTGTAATAGTGTAAGAATACAGCCTATAAAAAATAGCTGTCTGAAAGGTCTGAGTTGGAGATTTAAAGATTTTGGAGACTAACTAGCATGAGACTTGTGATTAAAACTAAGAGAGTAGATACAAACCCTATAGATAGTATAGGTGAATGGAAAAAAAAGAGGGCCTGAGAACGAATTCCAGGGAATCCCAACATTTAAGGGATGAGCATACAAACAAGAGCTAGCAAAAGAGAATAATATCTAGAGGATTTGAAAGAAAACCGGTGATGGGAGAGAAGCCCAAGGAAATTTTTTTCAAGCAGGAAATGGTCAGCAGGGTTAAATTTACTAATAGGTCAGGTAGGAATTTAAAAGTATACACAGTTAATTTTCTCTCCCATAGAATGATCAGTCCAAATGGACTGAACTTTGTACAAGTTCTATGAGAGAATGCTTTCAGAACCTCCTTGTACAAATCATTTCTAGAAAGTATCCCATTAAGGGTTTTAACCATTCAGTCAAGTTCTTGGTTCCATCTCCTCCTCATTATTACTGTAGGTTATTACTATTACTGTTACATAACAAAGTAATGTTATGTAACAATTAAATTCTATTTTCTAGAGTTATGATAACTTGTTTATAAATTAATAATCTTTTTTAACCCTTGTAGCTCTTCAAGTTTAGTAGGTTTAATTTATATTTCAAGTATTTGTTTTATAAGTTGTATTTTCAAAATAAAGACAAAATAAATTCCAATAATCCAAATACTTTTACAAGAGGCATTTTAAAAACATGTATCCTTATCATTCCATAATTGAGGCATAGATAACCTTGATAAATCATGTTTGCCTGCAACTCTCATAAAATTAAACAGAATTTTTAAAGTTTTATAAATTCTGATTAGATTATTATCTTTTATTAGATCTCTATTATCAGATTATCTATTATTAGATACTATATTAAAGAAAATTTGACATGCTAGTACAGTAGGTAATAAAATACTGAAATTCCATATTTATATTTTAATGTATATTCTTTGCTTTTATTGGAATAGAAGTAATGTGTTTTATAAAGCATAATCCATGTAAATGTTACTTTTTTTTATCAAATTGATTCTCACACAGTCAAATCAGTCTTTAGACTAGAGATGGCCCAGTCTTTTGAGTTTCTTTGTTATCTTTTCCATTCTCCTGATTGTAAACAGATCAAGATTTAAAACACAGAGTCAGTGTCAATATGTAGCCAGAATGTTTATTGGAAGGTACCATGGCTTAAATGTCCCTTAGGAGTTTTATTTTCCAGAAGAAATGGAATATGTAGTAATAACAAAATATTACAGCTCACATTAAAAAATAGATTAATCTTTTGTCAGTCAAATCTTTTGTCTCTGGATCTCCACCCTAAAAGCTCTGATTGACATCCATTTTCTATTTTGGAACTTTTTCCTGAGCTTGTTCCTAGAATATGGATACATGACCATTAGACCTCCTCCACTTCCAAATAGGACCTTAAAAATTATATCAAAAACTAAATAATATGGGGTGCCTGGGTGGCTCAGTTGTTAAGCATCTGCCTTCGGCTCAGGTCATGATCCCAGGGTCCTGGGATCCTGCGTCGGGCTCCCCACTCAGCGGGAAGCCTGCTTCTCCCTCTCTCGTTCCCTGTACTTGTATTTCTTCTCTCACTGTCTCTCTCTGTCAAATAAATAAATAAAATCTTTAAAAAATAAATAAAACCTGAGGTTCTCTTTATTAAAAAATCTAGACAACAAAAGAAATCATATGCTTTCATATTTTAAAACAACCGTATTTTATAGTCAAAATGAATTTTCAAATTTGGTGAAATATGAATATAGGATGTATTTTAGTTAATAGTGATGTCCTTAAGTCAGTTTCTTAGTTTTGACAAATCTGTCATGGTTAATGTAGTATGTTAACATTAGAGGAAACTGGGGAAAAAGGAACTCTTTGTATTGTTTTTGTGACTTTTTTGTATCTAAAACTATTTCAAATATTTATTTAAAATATAAAAAAGGATTAATATTTTTGAATATTATCAATCCCCTCTTCCCTTTAGCAACTATTTTTTTACCTATTTTCATTGACTTTTAATATCAGTCTAGCATAGCTTTACACATAGTTCATGTCCAGTAAGTCTTTGTTGAGCTATATTTTAGCTCAGTGCTAAAGGCTATATGACAATATGCTATTGGACATTTGGTATAACATCATGATTTTTATTTTTAGATTAAGGGAAATGTCTTAGACATGGACACAGGTTGGTATTCCTATAAATCCAGAACTGAATTTTCATTAACATGTTTGTTATGGCTTTTAAAGCTTTTAAAATCTTGTAATTAAATTTATTTTGAAATTGGGCTTGCCTGAATATAAGAAACCGCCTTCAGGAGGCTTGAATATGCTTTCCTGGCTTCTGTCTTTCCTATGGCAAAAAAAGAAAGAACTTTGCTCCTTTGAAGTTATGAGTGGAAGGATACCAGATAAACCAGCATTTATTCACATTTTTGTAATTTATTTGAAAACTTCATATTGTGTTCAATGATTTTTCTAGGGTTGTGGATCTCTGCAGAAATGTAAAAGAGCGAGTAACAAGGGAATGCAAAGAGAAGGGTGTTCAGTTTGCTCCTCTTTCTACCTGCAGGTGAGCTTTTTGTTGTTGTTGTTCTTATACTACTTATCCTGAAAAAAAAAACCCACATTTTTTAATTAATGGAGAAATGTAATTTGCCAACCGAGGAATATCTTCAGTCTATTCCATTAAGCAAGTTTTCCTAAACTTCCCTTTTGCCACCTTCTTAGGATTGTGCCACTAGGATTTTAGAGCAGTCCTTAGCCCTTTAGGAGTAGAATACCTTTCCATAAGGTGCCTTCTACCCTACTGGGACAGCATGACAGTGCAGAGCCAAACCTTGGAGCTCCCGGAATAAGGACAGGACTTCTTCTTCATTCACTGAAGCTGTAAATCACATCTATATTCAAGAAAGTATAATTTAATATACAGTCAGCATAGCTTTTTCTTCAATAGACAAAAAGCACTTTAACCACTTGTTATTGATTAAATGAATGGGCATAGAATAAAAGAATGAGTGGAGCAAAATATCCAAAGGAAGATTAACTCATTGTTTTCAATAGATCTTTCTACAGCAATGGAAATGTTCTTTATTTGTTCTATTATGGTAGCCACAAGCCACATGTGGCTGTGGAGCTGTTGAAATGTGACTGTGGAACTGAATTGTAAGTTGTATTTAATTTCAAATAATTTAAATTTAAAACACCACATGTGGCTCACCTTCCACAGTGGGCGGTTAACTGAATGGTCTTGTCCTCTTTGTTAGATAGCAGCAGTCCAAAAGGAGGTTTTTCTTGAGAAGGGGCACTTTGTAGTCAATCTTTTCTTATTAAAAGACCTGTATAAAACACCAGAAGATTAAATGTATCAAGAATGAATCAAGCATTTGACTTATTTATAAAGTTATAGAATTAATTGGAATGGAGAATAAAGGGAAATTAGGGGAGATTATGTGAAGGGGAGCCTTAAAGTAAATGATACAGTAGTAATCTAGCACTTTAAAATTTGTGAAACATTCTGTGTTACATAACTGCCTCTCCTTTTTTCTGTCTCTGTGTGTGTGGTTTTCAGGAATGTAACTCAATATTTATTACAGAAATAAACAAAAAATTTACAATAGAAGCAAAATTATAAGTTAAGGTAATTTGGGAAATAACGTAGTATCTTTATTGTTAAGTGCACCTGATGTGGGACTCTAAAACAACAGATATGCGTCACCAAAATACCAATTCTGTATATTTCTATCGTGATGCTTGTTCTGATTTGCTCAGAATCACTTAATCTCAGACTGGGGACGCAGACCTGGGCCTAATCCAGCCCAAGAATCAGGCCCTGCTGGCCAACTGCTTGGCCATGACAACTTCCTGTTTACTTTTTAAATCTCTTTGTTTTGTAACACTACGTGTGTCTGATGGGTGAAGGCACTGTTTTGCTGTTTATTAGTAATTTAATCTCTTTGAGCTCAAAGTTTATCATTAGCAAAGCAGTAGTAATGCCATCTACTTGATAAGGCTTGTGAGTCTGAAATGCGAAAGCATGTGAAGGGCCATATGAATGCCAGTGTATTGTTGTGAGGTCATTACGTGAAACTTGAGGTAGACAACCTATACTAGTGCTAGTGAGGGAAATTTGGGTATTGTTTTTCTTTTCCAATGACAACTCCTCATGAACGCATCCAGTTGTTAAGTCCTCTTTGATATTTTAATATAGCATGATAATTTGCATATATTTGCTTTGCAAGACTGGAAGTATTTCTGTACTCTTTAGACTGCTATCTTGTCTTTTTTTTCTTTTTTCTATCTTTTATAACCTCATCTTGTACTTCCCTACTACCACATTGTGTTTCTTAGTTCTACCTATTGCCCCCATTGGGACAGATATCTTTCAGAATTTGCTAAATTTCTGTGCTTTTGCTGCAATAAGAAAGCAAAATTCTAATGAGATCTGAGGAAAGCTTCTTTCTTATACATTAAATGTTCATGTTAACTGGAAAGATCTACTCAAAATTGCATTTTTGGCTTCTGTGTGGGAGAGAGAGTGTCAGGATTTGAAGACCATTTCAGGAAATATTGAACCTATGTGCTAACCTATGTATTAACAAGTCTTAGAACGAGTATATTTGGGGTTGAATCTAAGAACATAAAAACTAAAGATGTGGCTTTAGAGATTATTGAATGGTCATTTGATATCTAAAGGAAGGGAAAATAGGGGCCTTGTTCTGTACACTAAAAAGCTTATGACTTGGTAAACCTACTGGTGGCCTAGCGACTAACCTTGGAGAGATCTTTTCCAAATAAAGGTGTAAGAATGTATACCATTCTTTCTTTCTCTTTCTTTCTCTCTCTCTCTCTCTCTTTTAATTTGGAAATGTCTCTTAAAATAAGTCTTTTAAAGTCTAAGAAAAAATTTTCTGTTCATTTATATTATGAACCAAAATTGATGCTTAATTCTTTTGATAATCTGGTTTGTCAAGCCTCTTACTGTAATTCTGAAAAGCAAATCAGGCCTAATAATCCAAAAGTCATTTGTTACCAGTAAAATTTGAAATATTTTAAATAACGTAATCTTTTTGTTGTTGTTGAGAATTTTTTTATTCCTTTGTTTTTATCAAGCAGTAACTTAATAGATTTTTGTCCCCTTTTCCTCCTCCTGCCCCACCTCCCTGTTTATCTCTGTAGACTTCTCCCCTTCCATGATGAGAATATCATTGTGACAAACGACTACTTACTGAAAGTTATTGGGAAGTAAAATATTCTGCCCTCAGGATAGCACAAGTCTTGTGCTTCCTTCAGAAGGAACTCATAAGGCCTAAGATTCTTTATTATGTATTATGGGTAGATAGACTTAGACTAAATTTGACATATGTCATTTATTAAGCAGCTATTTTTTAAAGAATTATTTTCTGATAAAAGCTTATATGCTCAGCCTCTGTGATCATTTTATAAAACCAAAATTTAGAATGTACAGTCTAGTTATTTGAATGGTTTTGGTAAGAAATTTTAAATATAGTTCTTATACCTCATACTTGATAAAACTAACATTTAACCAGAGGTTGCTTTTAATTTAGTTTGATTTGAGGTGCTTAATGGTGTGGGCCAAGGAGGTTATTGTGTGTTAAATGTAAATGTTGAATGTGTGAGATACAGTTTTTAAACTATTTTTTTGAAAAGTTATTCCAGAATTAACTTGAAATAATTATAGCTCTCATCGAAATCAAAGATCCCAAGGAAAATAACTAGCCGTAGGGTGCATTTATTGAGTTCATTTATTTCATTTCTGTCTGTTAAATGTACTTTGTATATTGGAATAGAAATTCTAACCCTAAATTTTCTGAAGAAGTTTTATGGGAAGGAATTCCTGGCCAGTGAGTCTAACATAAGAAAAGAACTCCAAAAATTTATTACAAATTAAAGAATAATATAATGACTTTAGCAGGCATGCTATCACTTGTCCAGATGATTTTGGAAGAGGTTGGTATTTAAGTGTCTTAAATGATAGAACTGATCTATTAAAAGGTATAGACCTGAGTCAGTTTCTGAAGTAGATCCAAATTTCAAAAAAATGTTTTTTATTATTTTTACTTTGTCTTTGAGTTACTGATCAGTGATACTTCGTTATATGACTTTTAGAAGCCTGCTTATCTATTGAAACTGAACTCTGTGGTATAGATCCTAGATTTGTTGGAAGGTAGCAATGCTCTTATTAATATTTAGTTGCATTTTCTATTTATTGATATTGATTCAAATGAGTTATATATATTTAATTAATTGCTATAAACTCATTTCATTCAGGTATCCTTTCAATTTATTTAAATTTAATTATTCCTAAATGATAGTGCCCTCACAGTTAAAATTGTTCTCCAGTTTTTCTTAAACTTTGTAAATCTGGTTCTTAAAATGTAAACATTCAAGGGATCTTTTTTATGAGTGTGAATTAACACTAGAAGAAACACACAGCTGGCAAATTGACAGTAGCATTGTTAAACAGTTAATTTCTTCTGTTCTGAGGCACCTAACATTTGGCCTAAAAGGCCATTAAAATTTTAGATTAGATTCTGTTTGCATTGTTGTAGTAAAAAGAGTATTTCCTCTGTATTTGCTCCTTCTGTTAAATTAAATTCTTTGTAGGAGGGCGCCTGGGTGGCTCAGTGGGTTAAAGCCTCTGCCTTCGGCTCAGGTCATGATCCCAGGGTCCTGGGATCGAGCCCCACATCGGGCTCTCTGCTTGGTGGAGAGCCTGCTTTCCCCTCTCTCTCTGCCTCTCTGCCTACTTGTAATCTCTCTCTGTCAAATAAATAAATAAAATCTTAAAAAAAAATTCTTTGTAGGAACCTCTGTAAGTTGCACTCACAGATCTGACTATGATTATCTTAGGCCTCTTTTAAACGCTTCACCTAATTGCATTTTGAAAGCCCAGATATATATCATATATATGATTTAATAATCTAATGTGCTTGGTACCATTTGTAAGCACACATACAACATGCGCACACCTGGGGCCTAGAGTGTAAAACCTTCCGAGACAGTATTTTAAAGTCATGTCACTGCATTTGATCTGATCATTCGATTTGTTTCCGAAGGTCTTAATAATTATTAATATGAAGTTAGTGAAGATGCTGTATTTTCCCCAGCCCGATCATTTTTGGTATTTGAACATTTCTCTTATTTCCAAGGTTTAAGTTCTCATGCCTATTTTGTTGACTTTGAGGAACTTTAGAAGGCTTATAAGGGATCACAAAGTCCCATCTAGTCTGTTCAGGGACTTCATTAATTTCCCTATACTTTGTAACAAAACAAACAAAACCAATCTCTTCTGAGGAGGTGGGGGTTTTGTTTATTTCAGACCAATTGGAGAAACATTTACATTGTTTTTAATTTTTTAAACTCTTTGGGTAATAATCCAGATTTACCAAAAAAAAGTTGTTAAAAGCAGTACAAATAGTTCTTGTATTTCCTTCATCCAGCCAACCTCCATTCCTTCTGTGGAGTTAAGAATCTGAATAGAGAGTGAGATTATGGCTTAAGCAAATTAAATTATCTTACCTTTACATTTGTAACTGTTAAATCTGATTTCACTTAACTTAAAGCCTTGTGGGGATTGTCTGTTTGTTTTTTAGGGTGACGCAGACTTATGATGCAGGTGCATGTATCTATTTCTACTTTGCCTTTAACTACAGGGGAATAAGTGACCCACTGACTGTGTTTGAACAAACAGAGGTAATTTTGCATACATGAGTATACTCTTACATTCTTTTGTTAATTTAAATAAACTTTCCTATCAATTTATGAATTTTAGTTTGACTCTTTTTAATCACTCAGTGGTTTACCTGGTTGGTAGTTCATAGAAATGAGAAGCATATTTGGTGCAGTGAGTTTATAGTGAATTGTGAGTCTAAAATTAATATTCTTTAGAGATATTAGAATTAATATTCTGTAGCCTGTGATTCTTCGGTTGTTACTTACAGGATATAAGACCTGATTAAATTAAATAACAAAGGATTCTAGGAATCCTTGATATCACTTTGGCAGTTCACCCATTTGCTGATGGTGGCTGCAGTTGAAGTCAGCAGCCCTGATGTTCTTGCTTTTTGTTGCTGTAATATCCTCATTCTAGGTTTATAATTTTCTGTTTGCTATAGCTCTACATAGGCCACTGAGGTTCATTTGCTGCCAGTTTCTGTTAATATTCCTTCAATGGCCTTAAGATTCCACTTTTCATTATAAGTATGCCTAGAGTTGAAAAGACAGACTAGACTGTGGAGGAAGTGGGAGGAGATTGAGGTTTGTTAAAACCTCAGGTGTGTTCTTGTTTAAACTAGTGTTTAAAACCTAGTGTCTTAGTGTTATTGCATGCCTGCCAAAGGTAGCACCATGCGGTGATTTTCAGTGCCACACTTTTAGACTCAAACCATAGCAGGGTTTTGTTGGCTGCCTCCTATGCTATGCTTTTTTTTTTTTTAACAGCTTTTTTGAAGTATAATTAAAATACAAGAAGCTGCACATATTTGGAGTGTACAGTTTGATGAGTTTTCATATGTTTACACCTGTGAAAATATCACCCCAGTCAAAATAATGAACATATTTATCACCCTCAGAAGTTCGAGTACTTTTCCATCAGCTTAGCCTTTCAGTGTTTTGGTTGCCCTTTGGCTACTCAAAGCCCCTGTCGCTGTACTACTCCACTGCAAGAGTGAAATTACTCCTTTTTCCCCAATCCAAACTGTCATTCTCCAAGGGCTACTAATTTCAAGTAGTTATTGGTTTATTTAAAATTATTTGTTTAATTAATGTAATAATTTATTAAATTTAAAATAATATTATTTAAGATAATTTGTTAGAAGGTATAATGCTAGCATTTTTTTGATTCATTTGAAAAACCCTAAATCCTAAATGATGAGGGTTTATATAAGTTACTTTGCAATGAGATGTGGTCCATCTGTCCTGCCTGGGCCCTCTTCTGCCCTGGCCTAATTCCCAATAGTTATACACACCTGAGTAATTCTGAGAGGTTCTAGGCACTGTAGCTATTTCACCTCAAAGCTGGTATATACTCATGAATTGAATATAATTCTACTTCTGTTCCCCTTTTTTCACTCTGCACTTCCTTCTCTGTTTTGCTCTAAGTGTTTATTTTTCTAACCTTAGTGCTCTATAAGGACGTTAATCAGGGCCAAACATGTTAGGAGGAGAAAACAAGGGGGTTTTTTTGCACTTAAATGCCCATAGGTCTGACAGTAATTTGTCCCAGGAATTGACCTAAGAAATGTTCTCCATAAGGGCTTTTCTGGTTGGTCTTTAGTAGCCTTGCAAGTAATTTTGAGTCTGATGCCCACTTTATGATATTTGGTGAGTAATTTAACCATCTAAGCCTCATTTTCTTTGTGAAATGTGGATAATTGTAATTATTCCACAAGGCTATAGTGGAAAATAAATGAGTTACTGCAGGTAAATTGCTCAGTGTACTTTTGTAGACACAAAATAAGCAGTTAAATGTTAAAATAAGCAGTTAAAATAAATGTGGGTTAGTAACACTTGTTGGTATAGCGAGATCTTTACTTCAGAGCTTCAGAGTAGGACTTGACTGTCTTCACAAAACGTTTTATTATTATTAACAGTGTAGTGCTGCTGAATTGATCATTTTGTCTTCTTTTTCTTTTCTAGAATCTTGAAGTGACTATTGTAGACATTGTGACCATTCACTAGAAAAAAGCTAGAAAAAAAAGCTAGGATGCATATTTTAATTGTTTCTTAAATGTAGTTAATCCAAGAGAAAGGAAAACTAGGCTTCCAGTTTGTTACTTAACCCAGGAAATATGTACCTCCTTTGGGAGCTGGGTCTTACTCTTTCTCTTCAAAGTGAAACCTAAGTAGCAACTGTTTGTTGTGTTGTTTCCAAATACAGGCAGCTGCTAGAGAAGAAATCCTTGCTAATGGAGGGAGCCTGTCACATCACCACGGAGGTAGAATTTCTAATATTCCTACTGTTAAAAATAATTAATTGGTTTGAAAAAAAATAATTGGTTTGTTAAAGTGCTGGGGAGAGCCACAACAGTACATAATTTAAGGGCACCTGATATTTCTTGAGAGTTTATATGTCTGTCATTGAGGTAGCCAAGGTTGTGGTGATAACCAACAGAAGAAATACTAAACATTACTGTTCTTCTTTTAAAGTATAAAATCTTATTTCTCTAATTTAAACTCTAAGTTAATTACTTGCCATGCTTTAGATGTTAAAATAGAAATAAGTCAACATTTTAATTTCCTCATCATAGACACTTCATTGTTTTCTGAGCTCTTACATGTAAATCAGTTCGACTTTGTTTTTTTACTTCATGATTGTAGGTTTTTAACACATTGTCAGTATCAGGTAACAAAACATACAGGTCATATGTTACAATAAAACTGTAATTTATGTGCATCTTCAGGTTCTAGGCCCATAGGTCTTTATTTGTTAAAGATTGCCAAGTTTCATGAAATGATTTATTTTTAGAAATTATTGGCTTTAATTTGAATGTAGCTAGGTTTGATTGTGTATTAACTTCTTAAGAGATTCTGCCTCATTTAAATAGAAACCTTATTTATATCATATTACTCATATTTTTATTTTCTGTGTGCTCAAAAATTACAGCTGCGTAGAAAAAACTCTAAACTACCTGGTTTCCACCAGTGCTTAGAAAAAGAAACGAAGTAAGCCTAAATACAAAGTATATTTCATACGTGCTGGTAAAATGAAGATGCTTTTCCTTTGCCAGCTTGCCCTCTTCTAAACTACTAAGTATTGCAGTGTCCTCGAGGACTCCGCCCTGAGCCAGTTTGTTCTGTGTTCACTCGGATGGTGATTACCTGAGTCCCAGGACTTAAAGATAGGCTGATGATTCTCAGCCACCAGAAAGCATCATGACCAGGACATTCTAGTTCAGATCACTCTTTCTTCCTGCTGCAACTGCTGCAGTAGCATCTTAGCTGGTCTGTCTACTGCCACTCTTGCTCCCCTACTGTCATTTCTGTTGCCACCAGAGTAATCTTTTTCCAAAACTCAGTGTTTTCTCCTCACACTCAAAATAAAATCCGAACTCCTTATCAGGACCTTCAAGGATATACATGTTTCTGTCTCTCCATCCGCATTTCTTATTACTTTTTTACTCTAACAACATTGGCTTTCTTGCTATTCTTCAGACATACCAACCCCCTTTCCCCTTCAAGGGTTTTGCTGTTTCTTCTTTTTCTGGTGTTCTTTCTTTCTCTTGTTTTTCCCCCAGATATTTTCGTGGCTCACTTTCCCCATCATTTAGTTCTCTGATAAAAATGTCAGCTTCTTAGAGGTGTCTTCCCTGTTCTCTTGTTTAGTTTCTGTGTTCCTCAGTCAGTGAGGTTACTGACTTTATCTTGTTCGTCACTGTGTTTCCCAGTCCCTAGAACAGTGAATACTGGCTCTTCTGTATAGTAGATGCTCAGTGAATATTTTAAGTGAGTGGATAAGTGCCCAAGTGCTCTCAGAATTTGGAGCTGTTTTGCAAATTCTCAGACAGCTCTGAATCTTTCATATTAAAATGGCTATAGTCTCATTGTTAATTTATCTTCAAATATTTAATCGTCAGGCATTGTTTGAATATGGGGTCATGTTTAATCGTGAAAAGGCTCAGTTTATTCATAATATTTCTGAGAAAGTGTATTAGCAGAGCCGGTTATTCAGTAGACAAGTAGGATAAAATAACGTGCATTTCTCTACAACTGTATAACAGCAGCCACTTTAGTATTCTTCCATAGATGCATTATGTACATAAAGTTCCGTTCAAACTTTGTCTTAAAGCAAATAAAAGGTTGAGAGGCTTATAAACAGAGGGGGAAGAACATAGACTTTGGAATCAAATCTGTATTTGACTCCTGGCTCTTGCATGTAACTAGCTGTGTGACCTTAAGGAAATAACTTCTCTGAGCTGGTGTTCTCTTCTGCAAAATAGAATTAATAGTACCTACCTTGTATATTATTATAAGAACTACATGTGATAATGTATGTAAAGCGTCTGAGGTGCCTTGCATATATAGTAGGTGCTTAAAAAAAAAAACAGTAGCTTAAAAATAGCAATAGACAACTCCAAATGGAAACTCTGGTTTATATTCTTAACCGTTGAAGAAAGGGTTACAGTTTATATGAAAGGGATGCACTCATACATTTAAGGTATATGATATAACAATTGTCCTAACATATTTTCAATTGTAACCTGCAGTTGGTCTCATTCTATAGGAAGTTCTATTATAATCTGTATGAAAGAAATTTCCTTCACACTCTTGGCTACAAAATATGCTATGCAAAAATGTCTATTCTCATAAATGCCTCCTGCTTAAAGTTAATCATCTAATTTATAAATGTTAAATACCCTGTGCTGTTCAGTATAGTTTCATAAAACAAACCTTTCTATATAAATTTGAAATAGAATGAGTTTAATTGTCCTGCTAAACTGAACTAATGTCAGAGCTTTTGAGAGATCACTTATTTTTATGTGAAGAAAAGATTTTCCTTAATTTGCATCCTGAACTTAAAACTCAAGTTGACCTCATAGTGTCATCTTTATTTACTGACCTTCAGGCAGTGTCATGACATTCTCACTACCATTTTTGAGTTCAAGAGTAGAAGAGCTGGGGGTTGGGAGAATATTGATGCAATTTCTCTTAGAGGGTTTGGCCTGTAATTGTGATTAATAACGGTTGCTTTCACTATCTGGAAACAGACAGGCTGGTTTGTCTGCCTACAATCATGCTGTGATAAATGGAGCTATTTTAACTCTGGTTTTGTGTATCAAAGAAAACAGATGTAGTCTGGAACTGGAGGCTATAGGAAATATAAAGCCTGCTTAACTTAATCGTCATAGTGCTTGTTTTTGTAACTGACGAGCTGGAGCTGGTCAGTTTAAAGAGTTTGTATCAGCCATATACTTAATTTCAACTTATGACTTAAGTTTTTAAGTTGTTCATTGGCTAAAATTATACCTAAGTCCTTGTCAGGAAGTATAATTCTTTGATTAAGTAAAACCAGTCTTAGTTTAAATATTGGTGTCTTTACCTAGCCAAAATTATTTCCTATTGTTCAGAGAATAATTGTGGGGCAGCTGCTCCAAGTTTTTCTTTCTTCCTTTCTTTCTTTTTTTTTTTTTTTTTTTTTTTTTTTTTTGTGGTCTTAACAGAATCTGGTAGTATCAGAAACTTTAAAAGTAAAAAAGAGACTACTCAAAAGAATGAGCAAAAGATTGGCTTTGAAGCCCTTTGTTACAAACATAGTATGAAATAAAAGACATACATATTGGAAAGGAAGAAATAAAATTCTTGCTATTAATAGATGCCATAATTGTCTATGTAGAAAATACCAAAGAATCTATAAAAACAAGATCGGCATGATTGCTGAATTTAAGAGCACACACAAAAATCAATCACATTTCTAATATTAAGAACAAACATAGAGAAACCGAAATTTAAAATACAATGCCATTTCAAGTTGCTTCAAAGAAAATGAAATGAACATAAATCTAACAAAATTTGTACATACTTAGGCATCAATCCAACAAAATATATACAGGACTAGTATTCTGAGAATTATATAGCATGTTGATGAAAAAGTCAAAGAATTCTTAAATAAATGGAGAGATAGTGTTCATGGATTGGTTGAAAACACATAGTGAAGACATTCCTTTCCAGATTTATTTATTTGTTAAATTTGATTCCTGTTAAAATTTCAGCAAAATTTTTAGTAGGTACAGAAGAGGTTATTCTAAAATTTATATGGCAAGACAAAGGAACTAGATAGCCGAAACAATTATGAAAAAGACTAAAGTCATAGCAATCTACTTGATTTCAAGACTTACAGCTCTAGTAAAATCAGGACTGTGCTGTTGGAGGAGAGAGAGAAACATCGTCAGTGGAACAGAATAGAAAAGCCCCCATAAGTATGTCCAACTGATTTTAACAATATAGAAACAATCCAGTAGAGGAGGTATATAGTTTTTCAACAAACGGTCCTGTAGTAAGTGGACAACCATAAGCCAAAAAAAAAGAATCTTGACCTAAATCTCAACATCTTATACCAAAATTAACTCAAAATAGATAATGGACTTAAATGTAAAACATAAAATAATAAAACTTTTAGAAGAAAACAGGAAAAAATCTTCAGGGTCTAGAGTTAGGCAAAGAGTTCTTAAGCTGATCACCAAAAGTATAGTCCTTTAAAGGAAAAGGTGATAAATTGAATCTCATCAAAATTCAAAATGTTCGCTCTGTGAAGGATTCTGATAAGTGGATGAAAAGTTAAGCTACAAAGTGGTAGAAAATACGTGCAAACCACATGTCCAACAAAAGGCCCATGTCTATAATAATATATAAAGAATTCTGGGGGGTTTTTTTTGTTGTTGTTTTGTTTTGGTTTGGTTTTTTTGGTTCGGGTTTTGTTTTCTTGTCCTTAAAATTGTTGTAAATCGGGCGCCTGGGTGGCTCAGTGGGTTAATGCCTCTGCTTTCGGCTCAGGTCATGATCTCAGGGTCCTGGGATCGAGGCCCGCATCGGGCTCCCTGCTCGGCGGGGAGCCTGCTTCCCCCTCTCTCTCTCTNTAATAATATATAAAGAATTCTGGGGTTTTTTTTGTTGTTGTTGTTTTGTTTTGTTTTGTTTTTTTTGGTTCGGGTTTTGTTTTCTTGTCCTTAAAATTGTTGTAAATCTCTGTATGCACTTTGCTTTTTTATTAAACGTGATCCAAGGTGGCTGTGACTCTTCCGTACACTAACACCAGCACGGACCTGCTTTTTCATTGTGTTTGAAACGTGAGCCAAGTAGAGGCAGCCTGCTGTGAACTTAACATTGCCAGGATGAATCTTCCACAAAAATAATTTCAACTTCTTTCAGTATTTAGTAGTGAGAGATATTAATGCATTAATGGTAATACATTTCTCTTTTAATAATAAATTGAGGATGTTTTTCTAGTTGTGCATGAATGCTGGCAACTTAGTAAGATTTGACAATTGTTTAAATATGTAATGTTAAGCTTAGGTTTAAAAAAGTAAAGCTGGTAAACTGGGTCTTTGTCATTTGCTTTAAAAAAAAAAATAAATGTGAATGTGTTTGGTGCATTCTTTCCTGAAAAAAAAAAAAGAATTCACAGAATTCAAGAGTAAGATACAAATAATCCAATTACAAAATGGGCAAAAGATATGAAAAATCATTTCACTGAAGAGGATATATAGATGGTAAATAATCACATGAAAAGAGGCTCAACATCTTTAGCTATTAAGAAAATGCAAATTAAAGCTACAAGGGAAATCACTTATCAGAAAGCTAAAATTAAAAAATAGTGACAATATCAAATGCTGGTGAGGATATGAATAAACTAGATCAATAAGACATTGCTGGGGGGAATGTGAAGTGGAACAGCCACTCTGTAGACACTTTGGCAGTTTTTTATAAAACCAGACATGCAACTACCATTTAACCCAACAATTACACTCTTGTGTATACCAGGGGATTGAACACCAGGGTATTAAAAACTTAGGCTCACAAAAAAACCTGTGCATGAGTATTCAGAGCAGCTTTACCTATAATAGTCCCAAACTGGAAACAGTCTAGATGTCCTTCAACTAGTTGTTGGTACATCCATAACCATGGACAACTCCTCAGATAAGGAACCGACCATCAGGACGTGCAACAACTTGGGTGATTCTCCAGGGAATTATGCTGAGTAAAAGAAAGCCAGTCCCCAAAGATTACAAACTGTATGATTCTATTTCTGTGACATTTTCAAAGTGACAGAATTACAGCAGTAGAGAACAGATTTAACAGTTTCCAGGGTTTGGTTGTAGGGAAGGGGTGACTGACTATAAAACAGACAACACAGGGATCCTTGTGGTCATACAATTGTTCTGTATCTCGACTATATCAGTGTCAGTATCCTGGTTGTGATTTTGATGGTTTGATGCCTATCAGATGAGTATAACCTTTACAGTATTGAATATCAGATTACCATAACATGGCAGAAAGTTTGTTTTGTCCTTTAATTTTTTTTTCCTTTGGTTTCTTCGTTGTGACTGGCTTTGTCTCACAAAACTTTAGTATTTTTCCACCGAAGCAATGTTGTAAATAGATTTCAAGACCAGCCAATTTAACCCATAATTTTACTGAACATTTAATTATTACAGCTATATCACAGGATAAACAGATTTGAGAACTGACAGAAAATCTGTTGTAAAGAATGTATTGATCCCTGTACCTTTCCATGTATGCAATTACAGAAACTGCCTGTTGTAGCTTACACCCTCAGGTGTATCACCATCATAGAATAGGTAGCCTAGATATTAATACTTCTCTTTGAACCTCTAAAGAGGTCCCAGCAATTTTATATCTAAGACTCTTCTAAGTAAGATGTTTGTTAGTCTGAGAACGTCTACTACATTATTAGATTGTTAGAGAATAAACTTTTGTAGTTTCATGCAATGAACAAACAGTTAATTCTAATAGATATTTTCAAAATGCTCAACATCAATCAGCATCAGGGACATACAAATCAAATGACATACCACCCCGCACCCATTAGAATGGCTAAAATTTAACAACTCAGGAAACAAAAGATGTTGATGAGGATGTGGAGAAAGGGGAACCCGCATATATTGTTGGTGGGAATGCAAACTGGTGCAGCCACTCTGGGAAACAGCATGGAGGTTCCTCAGAAAGTTAAAAATAGGACTACCCTATGACCCAGCAGCTGCACTACGAGGTATTTACCCAAAGGATACAAACGTAGTGATTTGAAGGGGCACATGCACCCCAGTGTTTTAGCAGCAATGTCCACAGTAGCCAGACTTATGGAAAGAGCCCAGATGTCCCTCGACAGATGAATGGATGAAGATGTGGGGTGTGTGTGTTTGTGTGTGCGTGCACGCACTTACATGTGTGTAATGGGATATTACTCAGCCATCAAAAAAAAAATGAAATCTGAACCATTTGCAGTGATGCCAGCGGAACTGGAGGACATTATGCTAAGCAAAGTCAGAGAAAGACATGTCATATAACTTCACTCATCTGTGGAATTTAAGAAACAAAACAGATGAACGTAGGGGAAGGGAAGGAAAAATAAAATAAGATGAAATTGGAGAAGAAGACAAACTGTAAGGAACTCTTAACTACAGGAAACAAACTGAGGGTTGCTGGAGGGGAGATAGGTAGGGGAATAGGGTGACTGGGTGAAGAGCATTAAGGACGGCATGTGATGTAATGAGCACTGAGTGTTATATGCAACTGATGAATCACTAAACTCTACCTCTGAAACTAATAATACACTGTATGGTAGTTAATAAAATAATGTATAACAGAAAAAAACCATATAGATATTTCAGATGTGAATCTGTTAAAAGTGATGTTAGTTAAAATTATTTTAAAATGTTATGTGTTGTCTAGTACAAAACCTACTAGGCTACCTGTGGCTATTTGAATTTAAATAAACTATAATTAATTAAAATTAGGGTCGCCGGGGTCACTAAGTCCATTAAGCATCCAACTCTTGATTTTGGCTCAAGTTATGATCTCAGGGTTCTGAGATCGAGCCCCTGTCAGGTTCCGCATGGGGCATGGAGTCTGCTTAAGATTCTCTCTCTCCTTCTCCCGCTCCCTCTCCCCTCCCTCACCTCTCTGTCTTAAAAGAAAATTAACTAAAATTAAGAATTCATGGGGTGCTTGGGTGGCTCAGTCGGTTGAGCGTCTGCCTTCAGCTCAGGTCATGATCCCAGGGTCCCGGGATTGAGCCCTGAGTGAGGCTCCTTGGTCAGCTGTTTCTCTACCTCTCTGTGCTGCTTGTGTTCTCTCTCCCTCTTAAATAAATAATAAATAAAATCCTTTTTAAAAATAAAATGAGGGCTCCTGGGTGGCTCAGTGGGTTAAAGCCTCTGCCTTCGGCTCAGGTCATGATCTCAGGGTCCTGGGATCAAGGCCCATATCGGGCTCCCTGCTTGGCAGGGAGCCTGCTTCCTCCTCTCTCTATGCCTGCCTCTCTGCCTACTTGTGATCTCTTTCTCTGTCAAATAAATAAATAAAATCTTAAAAAAAAAATAAAATGAAATGAAATTAAAAATTCATTTCCTCACTTACGTTAGCTACATTTCAAATGCTAATATCCACATGTGGGTAGGGGCTACAATGCTGAATAGTGCAGATAAAGAACCCTTCTATCATCATAAAGTAGTTGTATTGGATAGTGCTGTTAAGCTTTATTTCATATATATATATATGTATATATATATATATATATATACATATATTCACCGATTGGCTAGAAAAATGGTTCAAGAAATGACTTAATGGGTTTTTTTTTCAATAGATACTAAATTCAAGTTTTTAGGAGTCAACTTTTAAAATAAAGTAGCATTTGTCATCAGTGGTTGATGTTCTCAGATGTAACTTCTGTCACTTTCTCCAGAATTTCAGGTTGGTCAGTAGCCTCAAATTTAGAGTAAGTTCACCTTGCAAATGGCTTTGCAACTAATCCAGTTGATTGTAGCAGTAAGAGTATGTTACCCTTATGGAAATTGGCCTTCTAAGAGATAGCCCCTTGGAAGCACATAGTCCAGGATTTTTTTGTTTTGGCACTGCGGATAATTCTTTGTTCTGGAGACTGTTCTGTGCATTCTAAGATGTTTAGCAGCGTCCCTGGCCTCTGTCCTTTAGACTCCAAAGAGTCCTAGATATTTGAAGGAAAGAGCTTTAGGTTCTGTGAATTACCTCTTGTCTTAGCTACTGTAAAATAGCTCTGATTATATCCGAGAAATAACGTCAACAACTCCGTTGTATAGGCATTAATTGACAACTTGGGTTTAAATTTCAAGTGTGTCAAGCCATCTACGGGGGAAGTGTAACAGAATTAGTGCTTGGTTATGTTCTGAGGACAGATCTCCTATAATCTTTTATCGGCCCTAGTAATTCAAACTTTTATTCTCTTTCATAATCTCCCAGTACTCCCTGTACATGTTTGGTCATTCATACCACAAAACTCATTCTTTATTGGAGCTGTTAGCATCCAAAGGGGATTGTTGAACTTGTGATTTCAAATACTGTCCCTAAAGGCTTCCATTTCCTCTCTTCCAAAAGTAATTTTTTAAAAATATACTGTATATTGTGGAGGAACATAAAATACTTGTCTTATCCAATCTGTATATACGTCATTAGATATTAAGTTGTAAAAAGGTGAATTCCACTTTTAAGCAGAAAAAAAATTTCCCATTAGTTTTTATAATGTTCAGCATTTAGCTGGCCTATATTTTTTGTATCTTTTTTTTAAGATTTTATTTATTTTTTTGAGAGGGAGAGAATGCGCAGGGGGAGGGCTATAGGGAGAAGGACAAGCAGAATCCCCACTGAGCAAAGGAGCCTGATGTGGGGCTGCGTCCCAGGACCCTGAGATCATGACTTGAACTAAAGGCAGACATTTAACTGACTGAACCACGCAGGCACACAAGTTGTTGTTGTTTAAAGATTTTATTTATTTGACAGAGAGAGAGATATCACAAGTAGGCGGAGAGGCAGGCAGAGAGGAGGAAGCAGGCTCCCTGCTCAGCAGGGAGCCCGATATGGGGCTCGATCTGAGATCATGACCTGAGCTGAAGGCAGAGGCTTTAACCCACTGAGCCACCCAGGTGCCCTACAAGTTTTTGTATTTTTAAAAATATACCTAAGACTCTTAAATACCTGGCTTTAGACTTTCGGCATCATATATTTAGGGTAATTATGAGTTGCGGAGTACAATGTCCCTATCTTGGCATTTTCTAGCTCTAGTGTTAGCTCTCAGACTAGGTTTATACTTCTGGAAAATCAGAAGTCAAAAGAACGTAGTTGAGTCAGTAGTCATGAATATCCCACATCAGATAATCCAGGTTCAGAAAGAGGCGTAAACTTCATGTGGTAAGAATGTACATATGTCTTGACATGAATAACGTGTGAATACACAAAAGGGATGCTGAAATAGTCTTCAGCTGCCTGTTATTTGCTATTCTTATCCATTCTCCCCTCCTCCAATATGGCATGCTACATAAAGGACAGAGTGTGGTTTCTTCCATTGCTGAAATGAGCTGTACAAATATTTAAGCACACATGTATTTGTTCACATGTGTGTTAAACACATCCAGACCAGTACAGTCAGCTAATTTCTAAATGCCTAGCAGTGCAGATAAGGATTGTACAAAGGACACTGTTAGTGTTGTTTAGCTCTAGAATAAAAGTCTTCTACTTTTAAGTAGATCTGTCTTTGAGATTATGGTCTTTGGTATTTTGTTGTTGTTGTTTTGACTTACTGATTCATCTGCGATAGCCACCAAAGGTTCTTTAGCATTTTATGAAGACTATTTCTACTAGGCTTGGAAGACTGAGGATTTTTACTTAAACTGTGTTTTCTGTCTGTACACTTATCCTGCAGTGTAGCTGACCTAATTGTTAAGCAAAACTAAGAAGATTCCTGGTGACTTTAATTATATAGGCCGTGATTTCTGACCTCAGATCAAATTCTGTTATCACTGATGGAAGAAGCTCAGACCTCTGCCATCAAGGGGTTAAATTCTTTCATTAAATATGTTTATGAGGGGCCATAGCCATACTGCCTTTTTTTTTTTTACTTTCTAGTTCACTAATCAAATGTATGTTAGATTGATTATTGTAAAAGTATAAACCATAGAAAATTTGACAAGATAGATGTGTAAATTATCCTTCTGACAGAACTAATGATGCACTCCAAGCACCTTCTGTTTTCCAGCGCTTGGTGAGCAACTTCATTAAATATGCAATGGCTGTTGGGTGGCTTCTCAGACTATGGTTCAGCTCCTCGTGGAATTGCATTATTACTAGAGGTGTAAAACCAGGCAGACAAGCTAGCTGTTGGGCATCCTGCTGAGGTTCTAATGTGCTCCATCTTGTTGGAGCAGTTGTTTGCAGTCTTTTCAGGACAATTACATCCATAACCACAGGACACATTCAGTGAAACTATATTACAGATAACAGTGGAGACTAGCATTGACTGCTCTTCACCCCTCTCTCTTGAGCTGCCTCAGTGTGAGTAGCTTATAATAATGTGACTTCTATCACTCACAAAGTAGTTGGTTTTTGTTTTTTTTTTTTAACTCCCTTGGAGCAAATCTGAAAATAACTGATTTGTAACTTTTTTGAGTACTTAAAATCATAGGCTTTTTGAGGTGAAAGACTTCATAGATTCTAATCCCTTTGAAGATGACAAAACCAAGGCTAAAGCATTGTGGTGAGTTGTCCTTTAGGGAGATAGTAGGAGGACCAGGTAGAACATCTTTTTCGTGGTAGAGATTGCATGAATAAGAATCTGTTTTGTTTGGCTTCCGGTTTTAGAGCTCTTTTAAACAGATTTTTTTTCTTTTTGAATTTTTTTTTCTTGCTATATCTCATTTTTCCCCATGATTTTTTTAAAAGATTTTATTTATTTATTTATTTATTTATTTGACAGACAGAGAGAGATTACAAGTAGGCAGAGAGGCAGGCAGAAAGAGGAGTAGGCAGGCTCCCTGCTGAGCAGAGAGCCCGATGCGGGGCTCGATCCCAGGACCCTGAGATCATGACCTGAGCCGAAAGCAGAGACTTTAACCCACTGAGCCACCCAGGTGCCCCTCATTTTTCCCCACCTTAATACCAGTGAACTTTTTTATTTCTGGAAGTCAAGCAGAAATACTTTGCTTTCTAAGGGTATCATGCTATAATTTTAATGACAATTTGATAGTTTCCTGGAGAACTGGACACAAAGATGGTTTGAGTAGAGCCTGAAATGATATTTAAGGTTCCAAATGGCAGATGCTACAGTGTATCACTGCAGCCTGATAAATGAGATTGCATTTTAGAATGACAGGCTGAATACTTTAATGAAAGAAGGTTTCCATTTCAGTTGGCCAATTAAATCACTGTTGATGACTTTGGATCATTAATGAACATTTGTGGAAAATGACCATTTGAATTCAATTATTACGATAATATGTTTCAAAAGTACTAACTACAAATAAACCTATCTGTGAATTAAAAGATTTATCCATTTTGCCACAGATAAATTAGCATATTGTTTTGCTTTTCTTAATGCCAAAGCAAGTTAACATTTCAAAAATTTTTTTACAGATTAAGTACATGTCCTTTCTTATATAAGTTCTACTTAGAAAAGTTTGTTTTTTCATTGGGTGCCCTTTAAAAAGATAATTTATGCTGTGGATCATCATATTCATCATTCTCAAATTAGCAAGAGCTAGAGACAGAAAAGGGGAACACTATACAATGTATAAAAGTAGAAGATTAAGTTTAAAATGGATTAGGTATTTATTTAGTGCCTAAAAAAAAAAATCTCTAATTCTGGAAAAATAATAGGAAGAAGATAACCATTATTTGGGGACATGTAAATTTATTTAAAACCAATATGAAAATAAAATGCAAATGAAAGTTTCATAACCACAGTTTTTTCTTAAACCCATTACAGGTTCAGATTTTCTTAATTATTTTAAGCTTTAAAATATTTTATGGATGTATATATCCTGCCATTTTTGCTATAATATTCCCAACAAGTTCATCTGGAGATGATGTTTTTCTTTAGTTCATTTTCTCTGAAACTTTGGCGTGTTTTGGTAGTTAAGACAGGAGGTGGGTTCTTTTGAAATGCATGTTTTTCTCATTTTGCTATTTGTAAAGTGGGCCCTGATCTCAGCCCAAGCTTCCTTCATCTCCATTTCATAGTTTACAGAGAAAGGAGACACTGTGGAGCTCAGGCTTCCCCTGGGAATACATTGGGCTTAATGAGCTTGATAGTCTGGTGGGCTCAATAAATCAAATAAAGCAAAACATTTCTCATTTTTGAATAAAAGCATTTATCACACAGTGTTTGTTCATTCATGGTCATAAGATTGATTGGTTCTCAGCATCATAGTGTATATTGAAGCATTTTTTATTTTGTTTTTCCAGTGGGCAAGTTACGGAAGCAGTGGCTAAAGGAAAGTATCTCTGATGTCGGCTTTGGTATGCTGAAGTCTGTCAAGGAATATGTGGACCCCAATAACATCTTTGGGAACAAAAACCTTTTATAAATCCATTACTGTTGTTATGAAAAATGTCACTTTTTTTTTTTAAAGTCTTCAACTATGGTTATACCAGTAATTGAATATATCATGGACTGTATTTCAGCAAAATTTGTTTGTTGGTTGAAAATAAGTTGTTAATCATTCTGTATTTGTTTTGTTTCTACATCTATGGATTGACAGATGGTATTCCTAAATCTCTCTCATTGTAGGTGCATCAGTTTATTGCCAACTGGTTGTCATTTCAAATTTTAGTCAGGCAGCACAAGGCTGCTAGTTGTTATTTCAAAGGAAAAGATGCTGCCAGCTGCTCTGTATTGATGCCTCCCCTTGGGAACAAAGGCAGATTTTGGTGTCATCCACTGCTTATCTAGCCTCTAAGATTTTTAAAAGGGTGTTTCTGGGAAGCAGGTATCTAGGGAAGGATTCCGTTGAGGAGTGATTACAAATTCTAAGATGAGTAGGCCATTAAGGAGGGTACTCATGAAAGAACATAGGCAACCTATTATTTAGGATACCTTCAGTTCTGTGAGGTGCTTGGCCTACATTTTTCTTTGAAGTTAGTATATAGTTATAGAACCTTAAATTAGTCTAAAAATTATTGTTAGGGGACATGTTTTTGTTCTCCATGTTTCTGTTTCTACTGAGGTATGAGTTGTATGTGTATAACTGAGATAACCTCTTGTTATATCCTAGTTCCTTCATAATATGTTGTATAAGAAAAGCTGACTTATCACTCGTTGTATGTGAAGAACAGGTTTACCATGAAATGAATGCCTTTATACAGCTTAACAGTCCTAATGTTTCTGATTTCACATTCTTGTTGCTGAGATGCAGAAGAAGCTGCAACAGGAGAAGAAGGAAGACTCCTTACACTTCGTATCTCCAGTTCAAACAATTGTTTGGCTAACGAAACACAGTTGTCATTTAACTATTGAATTGAAAATTTCAAGTTTCACGGACAGATTTTTTTTTAATTAACCCAAACAACATGATAAATTTTCATATAAAAATAAAGTTTCAATTTAGTTTTTAATAGTGGTTTAACACCTTTTTTGAATTACTGGTTTAACCTAAATTTTGAAAAAAATGTAATGTATTAATACACATGCCATAATCGAAAGTTTGAAATATCATATTTCTTAAAAAATAGGGAGAACATTAATCACATTTAGCAAACATTTTTACATTCAAACCTGGATATTAAAATAAGTGAAATGATTACTTTGAATCACTGTCTGTCAAGGTTCATGATTCACATTTTGGGATGGATTCTTTTCTTAATGCAATACCTAACTTTTGATAATTTTTTAAAATTAATATTTGATCAAATAATGTAAGTCAAAGTGCAGACGATCCTTTAAAAGGACACACTGTCTGTCTATGTAGCAACAGCTCCAAAGTATTTTTGGGCAGTTTGATACCTTTTATATCTGAAGTATACTTAACCAGAGAAGTGAAAATTTAAATTGACAAAATGGTATTTTTAAGACTTCAAAATGATAAACAATGTTTAATAAAATTGGCCTCAAACTAATAAACTTAAAATCTGTAAGCAAATAAAAATTAAATATCAGTTTAACAACAAAACTAAATATTTATTTATTAGAAGCCGCCTCTCTTCATTGGTGATTTATTTTTAATTATAAAATTTCCAGCAGATCTTAGCTTTAAAAGCCCTTGCCATTTGAAATAGTTGGATGCTTGATGAGGAAATTCCACTTGCCTCTAGAATTATAAAAATCTCAGCTTTATAAAATGCATCTATCTACTCATGAAGGTAATTTCTCTAACTGGTGATCAAAATGTAAAATTTAATACAGTACTAATATCTCACTGGAGTGTATACATGTTTCTGAGTAATTTTTTTAAATAAAATTTGCAGATTCATAAGCAGATCCATTCCTTTGCACTTGATTGTTATAACATTCTTTCCCAGGGAGATCAGATTTCAACCACCTCAGAAATCTGTATTTGGTATTAGGAAACTATAAATGTCACAGCCGAAAATTGTTGCGTTCACTGTTCTACATGAACCTTACGGAAATTAGTGATTTATGTCTTTGTTTTTCTTCTTCCATGTATGCAGGACTCCCCAACCTTGATTTTATAGTGATGACTACATTCTGTTCTTGGAATGATTTCTACAGGGATTATTTTGAAACACATGAACACTCACCAGTGCTGTTCACTTTGATTTAGTAAATCAGAAAGCCTTTCCCCCACTTTCTCACACCTGCTTCTGAGAGATACCTCGGCATATACTTAGTTTCTGTGGAGAACTGGGTTCTTGATTATGCACAGAGGCACTTAAACCTTGCCTCATATTTCCAAAATATCTGAAAATGGCTTCATAAAAGTTAAAGCCTGGAGTACATTGTTTATGTGAGGCTTTTAAACTCATTTTGAATAAGTTTCTTTAAAATTTTAAAAGCTCATAACCGGTTTGGTTTTTAGTACAGCATAAACATTGACTTGTCTTTCTTAAATTAGTCATATATCTAATATTTGTTGATGTCACAATTGGGTTGAGGTTTTAGTGGGACTAGGAACTTGCTGCTAGTGAGAAGTGGCATTGAATACTAAAGACTCAATATGAACAGGCTTTATTGACCCTTAGAGAAACTGATGCCTTAATGTTTGGTGCAAAATACAGTGCATAAGTGAATTTCGTCTTAATACTGAGTAACTTGAGCTTTTTTAGTTTAGTAAGAATTGTAGAAGCCACATGTTTATTGTGCCCAGCATTTTACCACAAAGAAATAAGATTGAATTCTTTCCTCCTCGGAGGAATTGGGTGTTTACTTCCTAAATGCTTACATATTTAGTACTATTACTTAAGAGTTATTTATGAAGCTGGAAGCCTTCATACATGTAGTTGTATTGATGTATTTTGGAAAACAAAAGCGCAATAAAGGATGAGCTTCCATCACTGTGTCAGATACAGATGGTTGCAAGGAAACCTGGTTTTCAGAATATTCTCTTAGTAACTGCTAAGTCCTAGCTTACATTTTTGAGAATGCCTTTGTGCATGCTGGCTCCAGAGATTTTTCTTTGTTCTTTTCTTTTTTAGCTACAACTTCTTAACCAGAGCTGATCAAAGAAGCCATGTAGTCCCAAGCTGAAGTGTGTAACCTCAGCTGTTCAGATGGGGCTGGCTGTGGTTGAGCATCTATTGTGTATAAATGTAGAACACAAACAGTTCCTCATCGTGGATTGATTCACAAGCTGCATGTGCGGGCGCTTGAAGCAGCCACAATGGAATGCTGTAGAAAGTGTCTCTACATTTTAAGAAACACTGAGACAGGCATTAAGGACAGCTATTATAGCTTTTTGTTTACAACTTAATCTCTGGCAACTTTGCTTTTAATTAGGGCTTAGCTCATGGTGGGAGAAAATCTGAAAATAACAAGTTCTAGTTTTAGATTGAAGAACCCAGAATCACCTTTGGCTTTACGAGTTATGGAAGCGTGGCTTTGCTCGAGGCTCCAAATGAACCATATGTCAATATATTCATTGAATTCTTACTAGTTTCAGTGTCCTGAAAAGGAAAGAATGTATACATTGATGCTGATTCAGAAAATGTAAAAGATTTTTTAAAATTATCGAATAGTGTCTACCATGAAGAATGTAAGATACTTGGCTTTCTGCTTCCTAAACCACACTGTTTGTCTTTAGTGTGGAATTTGTAAAAACTACTTGTAACATCAACAGGTTATAGAAATGTATATTATTAATAAAATGCACCCAGGTCTAAGACATTTTGTTTTCTTCAAAGGGAGTGGGAAGCTCACTGTTCTGTTTGCCTATGGGTTTTTCTTTCAATTTTAGTTTTTGATCTTCGTATTTCCATTGATTTGAAAACAAAATTTTATAATTTTATTAATGAAGCATAATCAAGCCCCTTTAGAATATAGTTAGCTAGATTTTATCACTCTAATTATATTTTAAATCAGTGTTATATTCCTAGGAGGTGTTTAGTCTCCCTTGAACCTGAAGCATTCCAATTTGAACCTAGGAAGATCCTCAGAGAATGAGCACTGTGCTCTTCTAACCACAATTCCTTAACAAATGTGAGTAGGGACCACTGATATATGGAACACTCAAGCCAAAGAACCATCACAGAATGAAGTAACTTGAGTTCTGTGAACATGAAGAGATTTCTTTTTTGGTTCCCAAGGGAGGTTGTTTTATAACCTTTTTTTTTTTCCCACAAAGAAGAAAAATAATACATTAAGTATCATTAAGAACATTTTCAGAGACTGAACTTACAAATCTAGGGGAGAGACAAGGAAAAGAAAAATGTTTTAGTGTGGATTTCTAAGCAGCATGAATACCTGTTTTTCAGGCATCTTATCGATAGCAGTGTTTTTCATGAAAAATATGAGTGCCCTATGAAACCCTTAAAATAATCTTGTTCACATATCCATAAAGGACATGAAATGCTTGTACTGGTATACAGTTTCTATAAATAATTATTTTTTTGGACCTCGTAAGGAATATCCCCAAAAGTTCACAGTGCCTTGTTGGGATTTTTTTTTCTCCATAAACTAGCCATTGTTTAAAATGAGTGGGAGAGGATAAATAAGTCTTTAAAGACTGAGATTGTTTAGTAGTTCAGGGCTATTCCTCTTCAAGAGTATGTCAGGAATTAAGTAGTTATATGTAGAAATACTGAAAATCCTTTCCACACTGTGGGTTTGGATCACCTATTCTAGTCTGTTTCACTAATTATACGGTGGACCTGTACTCCATATATCCATTCAGTCGATGGGATTTACGTGTACTTTCATTCTTAGATTTCCATTCCTATTATCCCAACTTAGTAGCCCTAAGATGTGGCTTAGTGGATGTGGCCTACTCACTCAGTCCCTGAGACACCCACTACTTGTTTTTGGATGTTAACTCACACAGCTCCCTGAGGAGCAGGGCCTATCGGGGTGGGGGGTTCTATTCCTTATATTGTGTGTCAGTCTTTTTTTCTGTGATGGTGCCTTCAAAATAATGAGTATTTCTGTTCCTGGACAATGATAACTCTTATGAGAAATATGTGTAGATTATATTTCTTAATTTTTGTCCTTTTTTGCCAAGCCTGTGAAATACTTTGGCTCTGATACAACTTGACTTGAATAATATTTTATCCTGAGTCTTCCTCCAAGGCAGTACGTATTCCTGCCAGTACTGTAGTAGTCTTTTGGGAACTACGTGTGGGTAAGCTCTTGTATGTAAGCCATTATATTGCTGTAACTAATGCATACAAACAGTTCTCTTTACGTTTATAGTTTAAACGTTGATACGTAGTGGGAAGGGAAATTCCTGAGAGATTTCAACACAGCTTTGTCAGTTCAGACTGAGCCATACTGTTTTCCACAAGGGCTCAAAACATAGTCTATATACTGTGCTTTTGGTGTATGTTTGGATTCTCCTTTTATTGCTTTTCCTAGACTGTACTGTTCTATAAGCAAATGCCCATGTGTGATTTTTAAGATGTGCTGGGAAGAAATAAAACAATATCAAAACCACTCATTGTTACAGAAATTGTTGCTTATTTCATGTTGATTTCATTTAACCTTTTTGACAGCGTCGTGCTATACTGATAGGAAATGGATAGCATATAGTCTGTACCCATGAGTAGCCTCTCTGTTAGTGAAGCACGTGTGCACAGATACTGATTTTGTCCCTGCCTGTGGCTCCTGTACTGGAGGGAAGGTTATAGTTTCCTGGGCTCTGAAATGACTGAGGGTCAAACCTGGGGAACCTGATCTTACTTGGTACGTTTAAATAATTACTTGGCTCATGAAGATTTCAGCTCTTAATTAAAGAAAGAAGTTTTCTGCCTGGCTCATACAAGCTTGGACTGAATGAACCTGAGAAATCCTCTCATCTTACCTTTTCCCAAACGTAATTGTCCAATTTCCCCTATTCCCCAGCCCACAGATAACAGTCTTCCTGAACATTTGCTGTGACTAAATGGGAATTTATTGCCTTTCCAGGAAGCCTTTTTCCAACTTGAAATCTTCAAGTATTAAGAGGTTTTTGCTTATTAGACAAATCTGCCTTTCTCTTCTATTCACTGATGTGCTTTTTATCTCTATAGTCACAAAGAATTGTCTGGTTGCTCTATTGAAGGGCAGCTCTTCCAGTGTTTAAAGGCAGCTCATATTCCCTCCATCTTCTCCAATCGGCTTTTGCTCCTGTGACTTCAAGACCCTTCACCATTTCAGTCTCTCTTCATATGTGCCTCTTTGATTTTTTAAAAATTTATTTATTTTAGCAGGTGGAGGGGCAGAGGGAGAGAGTCTTAAGCAGATTCTTTGCTGACTGCAGAGCCTGACACAGGGCTCAGTCTCACAACCCCAAGATCATGACCTGAGCCAAAACCAAGAGTCAGCGCTTAACTGACTACGCAACCCAGGCACCCCAAGTTTAATTTAAAAAATTTTATTTAGTTATTTTCTTTTTTAGAGAGAGAGAGAGTGCATGAGCAATCAGGGAGGAGGGGCAGAGAGAGTATGTCAAAACAGGCTGTACGCTGAGCGGGGCTGGATCCCACTACCCATAAGATCATGACCTGAGCTGAAATTAAGAGTTGGATGCTCAACCAACCGAGCCACCCAGGTGCCCCCTCTTTGATGTTCTTAAAGTGAAGTGTCTAGGCCTGAATGTGCCAGAGTAATAGCAATGATTTCCTTATTCTAGTCACTCATAAATGCATTTTTGATGAACTTTGCACTGTTACCTCACGCTGAACTTGAATTTAACAAAGCTTGTCTTTTTTGCATATGGCGTTTTGCCCACATCTCCCTGGAGTCTGATTTTTTAAAGTCCAATTACTTATATTTATTCTTACTAGAATTTGTATCTTGCTGGATTTGATTCCAGAGTTTCAAAGTTTTAGAATCTTGGCTTTGATCCAGGATATTTTTTATTCCATCCAGTTTTGGGTCCTTAGTAGAAGTGAGACATATTGTGTCTGGATTCTCTTGCAAGTAATGGCAGAAAGCTACCATACATGAGGGTCTGCCCAGTAACACATCCATGAAAGAGCATTCGGGGCTCAGGCACCTGTTCTTCCACTTGATGTGCTTTTGTCCACTTTACATTTTTTTAAAGAGATTTTATTAATTTGTCAGAGAGAGAGAGAGCACAAGCAGAAGGAACAGCAGGCAGAGGGACAAGTAGGCTCCTCGCTGAGCAAGGAGCCCGGTGCGGGCCTCAGTCCCAGGACCCTGAGATCATGACCTGAGTGGAAGGCAGACGCTTAACCAACTGAGCCACCCAGGCATCCCTCCACTTTATATTTTTGTATTTTGTCCACAAATAGGCTTTTTGTCTCAATGAATCAACAGTTACTTCAGACAAACCTTAAACATGCAATTACCTTTACTTAATTTAACATTGTCAGCTGCCAGACTGAAATCCTTTGATGAAGCTTGCTGCTCAAGTTTCTTGTGCTAGCCTATCAGAAAAGCAGATGCGGTCTTACTGCCGTCACATTTACTTTTGCCTATGTTTGGCCTCAGGGGCATGTTTCTATTTTCAACATACTTAAACCCATTTTATGATGTGATTTGTTGATTGAGTCCAGTATTGGCTGGTGTACAACTTCTTAAATCCATTCTTACACAGTTCTATCCATCCTCTGTATCTCATTATATCTGCAGTACACCTGGGAAGATGCTCTTTAAAAATTGAAATTTTGGGGCGCCTGGGTGGCTCAGTGGGTTAAGCCTCTGCCTTCGGCTCGGGTCATGATCTCAGGGTCCTGGGATTGAGCCCCGCATTGGGCTCCCTCCTCGGCAGGGAGCCTGCTTCCTCTGCTCTGCCTGCCTCTTTGCCTACTTGTAATCTCTCTCTGTCAAATAAATAAATAAAATCTTTTTTAAAAAATTGAAATTTTGTCACTATAAAGCTGTAAAATAAGAGAGGATGGAGTTCAAAGGCCTGAGAAGACAATGGAGAGTTCAATTCTGGAATTTTGAGTGTGTTCCATTTTCCTCTACCAACTACAAGTTACTTTCCCTATTTGGAACTAATTTATTTTGTAAAATGAAAATCTCTAAGGTCCCTTCTAACTTTGTCTCCGTGATTCTGATTAATTCTGGATATTTTTGCTGAATACTACCCTAGAAATGATTATTGGATGACTAATTTACTTTTTACTTTTTAATTCATCTGTTACTAGCCAGACACTGTGCTGAGATTTAACCCTAGGCAAGACGTAATGATCGTTAAAACAATCCTGTGAAGTGAGTGGTATCATCCTTTTTTTTTTTTTTTAAACTGGTGAAATAACTGAGGTTTAGTGGGGTTGAGTAACATCAACTGTTAGTAAGTAGCTGGCAAGTGGGTCTGACTAAATCCAGTGCCTCTGCTGGCTGCTTCACTGCTCTAGACTGCTTGTACTGGGTATGTATGACATATACAGAATTTCTGCTTTTAAAGTAGATTATGTATAGTCTACATATAGACTATATAAATAGTCATTGCCCTCTGCAGAAGGGCACAAGTAAGGAAATGGAGTCTCTCCTAGCTACAAAGTGGAGGCCACTGTCTTTGTGACTACACACCATAGATAATACCAGCATGCCTTTTGTCTCAGATGCTCTTTTGCTCTGTAAATGTTTAATCCAGAAGACTAAGGTTTAATATGAAACTTATAAAGGAAGTGCTGTTTGATGGACTTAATAAATTTGCATTTTTATAGCTTTAATACTGTATTCCTTTGAGCTGCACTTAAAAATGTAAGAATACCTGTTTCTATGAGTTATATACCTTCCCATAGAGAGACTGGAAATTGAAAGAACCATTAACATTAAGGAAATGTTTTATTATAATCTATAGTCCATCTATGCAAAGTCACAATTCCTTAAAACTGCTAATTTGAGAATGGAAGTTGCTGCTGAAGGATTTGAGCTACATTAGGATACTAAAAAAGTTGCATGTATTTTATAGCTAGAATGAATGTATAAGTTTAGAATCTGGTGGTTACAGTCAGTCATGGTGCTTCTGTGGTTGGACAACCAAGAACCCAGAATTACTGGCTCTTCACAAAATGTTCTGTTTAATACTCTGGGTACAGCCCAAAAAGTGAATACAAAAAAGCCCAAATGTCACTTCAGTCCCAGTGATAAGACAAAGGCTAAGAGGCAGTTAGTGAACGGCAGATAGTGAGCTGCAAGTCACACCATTGCTAGGAATTAGTGTGTCAGAGAACACTGTCAAGAAACCACAGTCTCCAAGGTGTTTCTAGATCTAGACCTGTAGCCATTAAGAAAAAGACTAAGGAACCCAAGACAAAAACTTATATTTAAGAATGTTGGTGTTCATTTGAAAGGTTTCACTTTGGTGATGTTATTCTTTTAAAATTAGGTACTTTAGGGCGCCTGGGTGGCTCAGTGGGTTAAAGCCTCTGCCTTCGGCTCAGGTCATGATCTCAGGGTCCTGGGATTGAGGCCCACATCGGGCTCCCTGCTTGGCAGGGAGCCTGCTTCCTCCTCTCTCTCTGCCTGCCTCTCTGCCTACTTGTGATCTCCCTCTCTCTCTGTCAAATAAATAAATAAAATCTTAAAAAAAATAAAATGAAATAAAATCAGGTACTTTAAATAGCTATACCCTACTTACCTGGACAGACTTCCAGCTCTGCTAACCCTCTGTATGCCAGTGTGGAAATAAGCGCAAGCAAAGATTATAGGACAGAAGGGTCAGGAAGTTATTCCTTTAAAGCTTCCCCTTCAAGCCATCTACCCTTTCATATCTCACATTTTCTTTTCTTTTTAAGATTTTATTTATTTTTTTGACAGAGAGATCACAAATAGGCAGAGAGGCAGGCAGAGGGAGAGGGGGAAGCAGGCTCCCCGCTGAGCATGGAGCCCGATATGGGCCTGGATCCCAGGACCCTGAGATTAGGACCTGAGCCTAAGGCAGAGGCTTAACCCACTGAGCCACCCAGGCTCCCCTATCTCACATTTTCTAGTAAGCTTATTTATTTGGGCATCAACCCCATAGCCCTCCACAAACAAATTGTTTGAATCTGAGGCCGAACCTATCACTGGCATTTCTATATGGATTAGATCTGAGGTGCTCCTCTGAGGTTTGGGAGGCCATACCTCTATATTCCTATATCACCCTGCAGGGAGAGAATGTGATCATCTCCTATGATTTCATTGCCTGATGACCACCTCCCCGCTCCTCTATCCCCACAGTTCTCCCAGTTCCTGTCTTCTTATAAATAGGTCAGAGGTAGTCACTGTACATGTGACCTCACAGATGGAGTACGTGTGAATAGTTGAGCCACAGCTGAGGCCAAATTCAAAGAAGACCGTCAGGAGGAATGGGAATCCTTTGGCAGGCAGTCATGTCACACTATCAAAGGAGACTGCTGGTTGTTCTGCATGGAAAGATCAAGTTCTTATTCATGCCTGAGAAAATGGAAATAACTACTTGTACACAAACGTACAGGTTTATATTCTGTAAACGTTCAGGTTTATATTATGAACATGTGGAGATTGGGGATTGACAAGGATTATGAAATACTGGATGTAATCTTTGATTCCTTTAAAATATACCATGCAGACATAATGAAGAAAAAGGAGTAAAAGCTTTAGAAATATACAGAAATCCTTTTTTGTCGAGAAAGGTGCTTGTAGCATTTAATATGTAATGTTGTAGGAACACAGAACAAAACTTTTCATCAAGCTTTAGGGATGAAACCCTTCAGTTAAATGGCAAAATATAGAGTCATTGTGAAGTCATTTGTTAGTGTCATAGTTTCAATAAGCAGAGCTAAGTAGTTCCAAGGTGAATTTAAAAGAAATATATCCTGAGGCACCTGGATGGCTCAGTTGGTTAAACGTCTGCCTTCAGCTCAGGTCATGATCCCAGGGTCCTGGGATCCAGTACCGCATCGGGCTCCCTGCTCAGCCAGGAGTCTGCTTCTCCCTCTGCCTGCGGCTTCCCCTGCTTGTGTGCGTGCGCGCTCTCTCTCTGACAAAATAAGTAAATAAAATATTAAAAAAATATGTGTACACACGTATATATCTCCTAAATATAAAGGACAGTAACGTCTGAAAAGTTAGGAATGTCCTCAGTCTCCTCTAGCATTCAGAAGACTGGGCAGCTTTGTAGGTGTGGTTCAAGAGTCTTTGCTGTTGCCAGGCAGCAGTCTGTCAATCTGGGGGGTGCCTCTCCTGAGAGCCTGGGTAAGGAAGGGGACAAATGCTGTGATTGACCTTTATTCCTTTACTCAGTGGTAGGAGCAGTCAGGATTTCCTGATTCATTACTAACCAGGAAATCCCAGCTGCCCAGCGGCAAGGGGTTAAAAACTGTTCTGAAAAGCTTTTTATGTTCTGGAAAGCTAAATTACACATACATGCAAACCACAAACACAGCACCTGGGTAAATAAAATGTGACTGAATAAAGGCCAGGCTATTTGCAAAACGGAATCTGGAAAACATTTGCTTTTGGTTGGTTAACGTTACTTACACTTTCTTTTTCTTTTTTTTTTTTAAAGAAAAAATAGAGGAAATGTGCAAAAACATCAGAATTTTAACATGGCTGTTGAAAATAAGATTTCAGTTCATTTACTTTCCTAATCATAAAGGGCTATGGAGATTGAGAGGGGCATAGAGCTACTGTGCAAAGAAGCAGCAATACTTTTAGTACAAAAGTTGTTAAATGAAGACCATTTCCCAGAGATAGAATTGTGCTGTGGGATTCACTGAGGAAGTCATTAAACATGGATTGTCCTCCAAACATGGATCAAACATCTATGGTAAATGGTATCAGCATAATCAAGATTAAAAATGCTTATAAATTTAAAACCATTGGACTTCATGGTAGGCCAGATTTTCTAATAGATCTAATAGAATTTGAGCACCAAGGAAGTCATGCTACAAAGACTTTACGCTGTGCATACCTTGTCTGTATACCAACATGCCTAAGGGATTTCTCCTGGAAGGAAAAAAATCATCATCTCATTATGGCAGGGATTCACTATTACTTGAAAGTTATCAGACTGAACCTTGAGAAACTGTTAGTTTTGTAAGTCAATAACTTTCAAGATCAGCAGAATCATATAATAATCATATAAGCTAATACTTTTTTTCTGAACCAGGTCAAGTTGGGGCTGACAGTTACATTTATGGATAGAAAAAAGGTAGGTGAACAAATAGTAAAGTTCAAATATGGTTCAGAAAATACAATGCTTAAGCAGAATGAGTGGAGTTCTCCTTGGGAATGTTGTGGGTGTGAAACTAGCATTATGAATCTACCAGATAAGGTTTCAGAACTTTTCATCTGCCATAGAGGTAGGAAAGAAGTAGGGTGGGGTCATAGGAATAATGTAGATTTTTCCTTACCAGAGAGGCTACAACAAAGAAACAACTCCAGCATTAACCTATCCCAAATAGGCAGAAATTAAGAACTAAGTATTCAGGGTACATCTGCTATTAGTCACTGTCTAGACATAAATGAGAGCAGAGTTATGAAAAAGAGTAACAGTGTATCTTGTTCATATGGACACATTATTAACAAATGGAAAAAAACCAAAACTACGCAAAGTTGTTCCTTCAGCAATTGTTTAATGTCTTTATACCATAGCACCATAATTTTGTTAAGGGCACAAGATTTCCCACTGAATCTTGTTTTGTACATTAAGAAAACGAGAAACCCAAACATTTATCACATAAGAAATTTTGGTTACAGAAAGTGTTAAATCTACATTGAAAAACCCTGCCAAAACATCTTAAACTCTACGCAAAATGTGTGCATTACAAATTAATATGAGGGTAAATTGTGCAAAGAGAACACACAATCCCTAAACCTTAATACTAAAAGCCTAGAAATCCTATATGTTAACTACTCTGTTCTGGGTTTTAACGTGCCAAGATAGTGCTGGAAATTGTAATCCCTCTGCAGGGGACTCTCTGAATACAGCCAAGCACAACTAATAACAAATGAGAGGGGACATAGGCACTACAAGTTCTAACAAACACAGAGTCCCAATTCAGTTTTGAATTTTTCATATACCTTTCTAGGTGTCAAAGTTAAAATAAGGTTAATCTAATTAATGTGATTTTCAAATGTACAAAGTTTAATATGTGACAAATGTAAAGATGATGATGGCTAAACATATATACAACTACAAAATACAGATATATAAAGCTATTATGATAAAAGACATTATCAGACATAACTATATATTCCATCCGATAATCTCATAAATCAAAGCTTTTAACTGTCTGGATTCATATGTGACTGTATTCTTTCCACTATGCATTCTTTCTTCTTCCAGGGGTTGTTCAATAGCGGCAGGTATGTTCCTGCCATAAAGTTCACAGTGTTGTAGAAACTGGACACATTCTTGAATAACGCTGTCACGAAGCAGGATTGTGTGTTTTGACATGTTTTCTAATAAGGACAGGAAGCATCTCTTGGCATAATACCAGGTATCCGTTCCCAGTTTCTTATGATAAGGTTCCAGGCTTTTGATAACCCGAGAAATACCAAAGTCGTAATTTCCTTTGGCACAGTAGAGTGTCCCTATCACCAAATTCACAATGCAGAGGTGGTAGATTTTCTTATCTGGGTCATCATAGGACAGCTGCTCCTCCTCCTTTTCAATCTTCCTCATCAGCTCCTCGGCTTCTTCATTCTGATTTGTCATAATGTATGAAACACACAGGTTAGCCAGCACAATAGCACTGACATTCAGGATGTTGTCATAGTGCTTCTTGACTATGGGTTCATAGAAACCGATAGCTTCTTTGTATTTGTTTTCCTGCATGAACAGGACATGAGCCACATTCAGCTTCCACACATCATGGTCATTACAGAATTCCACAGACTTGCGGAAGATCTTTTCCACCATTGGATAATTCTCAAGGTTCCAGTAGATCTTTGCCTGAGCCATCAACACGGGAATATACTTCTCCAGAGTGTCATCATACTCATTCACTGCCTTTTTGACAGCTTCATCATCTCTGTTGTGTCTTGCTTCCTGTACTTGTTTGGTGAGTCTCCGGAGCTGTTCAGTCAGCATCCCTGCCAGCCCTTCAAGCTTAATGAAAGCCTCTTCGGGAGCTGTCTGGCAAGTGATCATGGCGTCCAGGAAGTCATAGAGATAGGGTGTGAGCAGCCTGTAGGTCAAATGGGCATTCTCTGCCAGGACATCGGCTGCCAGGTCAAAATACTCATACTTACAGTAGAGCAGCAGCAGGTTGCCAAAGGTCTCTGGGGGAAAGGGGTTCTGTTGGAGCAAAAACTGTAGCTTTTCAAACCCCTCGGTAGGCCTGGCATCCATGTTCATGAGCGCCTGGTTGTGCAGGGTCACAGGATCTAACTCTTCCTCTGCCCTGGGTGGCATGTCAGTGAGGGCTTCCTGCGCCGCCTCGTAGTTTCGCAGTTGGTACTCGATGGCGGCCTTGAGGTTGAAGGCTTCCACCAGGGCAGTCTGGTGAAGGACTAAGGTGTTGCCAACACTTCGCACATCGATGCCCTCCGTGGTCATGCCCACACCTAGCTCCGGGTGCTGGCGGATGCCGCGCTCAATGATCTCGGCGATGTACTTGAGTGCCGGGGCGTAGTGCCGGCTGCTGTAATAGGCCAAAGCCAGGTTGTAGGAAAGGTCAGGCTGGTAGCCTGAAGCCTGGAGGGCAGCAAAGAACTTGGAGCTCGCGGCTTCATACTGTCCCTCCTTGTAGAGCAAACAACCCAGGTTGACCTGGCCGTCGGGCTCGTTCTCGGCCCCGCTGTCGTCTCCCCCTTCCCCACTCAGCAGCTGCTCCACCAGGCTCTTGGCCCCGGGCAGGTCGCCCTCGCTGTACTTGATGGCGGCCTGCAGACGGAGGACCCGGCTGTGGTAGGCGGGGTTGTCCAGCAGCAGGAAGGCCACCCGCGTGGCCTCCGGGTAGAGGCAGGCCTTGTACAGGGCCTGGGCCTGGTACAGGCGGTACTGCTGCAGGTCGGGGTGCAGCTGGCCCAGCTGCTCATAGCACTCGGCGGCCAGCGCGAACTCCTGCAGGCGGTAGTAGCAGTAGCCCAGCAGCGAGAGGCCGGCGCGGCTCCTCGGGCTCCGCTGGAGCTCGCCGCCCAGCAGCTGCACCGCCTCGGCGTAGCGGGCGTCGCGGATGAGGCGGTACGCGACGGCGGTGAACTCGCCATCGGGGATGTGCGCGCCGCTCAGCCCGGCCATAACCGCCGCGGTGGTTACCACGGCAACGAGCCCGCCGGAAACGGAAGACACAAAGAAGAGTTCGGGTTTTTTTTGTGATTTTTTGGGGGGGGGGTACTCCCAAAGTTACTTTGCAGGGGCAAGACCAGAGTAGGGTTCGAAAGGAGTCATTAATGTGAGTATTTCATGTATGGCCTGTCACCAAGACTCCAGAGCGTGAGCGGTGTTAGCAAAGAAGAAACTCCTCCAGGTTGTTTAGAGACCGAAAGTCCACTTCCCGTCATGCTCCAGTTCAATCGCGCCGCTGCCCAGGTCGTGACCGCGTTGCATGCTGGGAGTCGTAGTCTCCGCCGGGCGGACGCACGGTCGTCAGGAGGTGAGGTTTCGCTGACTTTTTCTTTTGTTAGCGTTTACACTTGCCGTTACCCCCTGCCTCGATATTCCAAATTTCACTACCATTTAGAGACGGTGGAGAAAATCAATGACCTGGTTTTTTCCAAGGTGGGATGAGAATAAAAGCACAACCAAGTTTCTCTGCACTGTTACTCTTCTAACTCTCCAAACCTACTTAATGTGTCTGTGTGTCAGAGAGAGAAAAAGAGAGATTGATTCAGCCTGTACTTTTCAGGCTTTAATGTTTTTGGATATCACTGATAAAAATTGGATTTTCTTTCAGGTAAAATAAAAAGAAAATTTCTTACACTTTAATTTTTTCCTCTCGGATTCTTAGTTTGAAAATCTCTGGAAATTTGCTACGGTACAAAATAAAAAAAATCCTGGATTTTCTTTCGTTCCTTTGTCATGTATTTGGAATAGAAGCTCTAGATTCCATGTTACTACCTCTGGACTATATCTGTATAAATACTTTTGAATTTAATATTGCCCCTCATGGGACAGTGGAAAACTACAGACTTAATTATCCTATAAAATTATAATGGATCACTAATAAAAAACATACCCGTAGTCTAGACTGATGTGGAGACTGTAAAATTTGTGAGAGATTAATATAATTTTTCAGTCAGGAATTAGAGACAAAGATAGACAAGATAGCAAAACACAAAACTGGCTCATCCCTGTGAGGTAGCAGCAGTTCTTAAGATAATAAAATTAGCTATAATTTATGGAGTGCCTGGGTGGCTCAGTGCGTTGAGTATCTGGCTCTGAATTTTGGCTCAGGTCACGATCTTGGGGTTGTGGATGGAGCCACATGTTCTCCTCTGCCCCTCCTCTCTCTCCGTGTGTGTGTCTCTCCCTCTCTAAAGGAAAAAATATAGTTATAATATATGAATATCATATACAGTGCCTCTGGGGTAATGTGGTTTTCTTTCATAGTCTTCCACAGTCTTTCAGATTTCCATTGGCCTCACTACAATCCAAGCTAAACATAGTCCAGGTAAAAACATGTCTTTGCTATGTAAAGACTTCAATGCAAATCCCTTATCTGCTTCAATAGTATTGTAGCCTATAAGCCTTTTCTATAAGTACATTTTGGAGCCAATATCAGCTGTGTTGCAGAGCACTCTGTTAGACTGCTTACATAGATTATCTCTAAGCTAAATAATCACCCTGTATTCTGGTTATTAGAGGGGAAAAAAAGAACAGCTGAGCCATGATATCCAAAAGCTAAGTTATTAGGAAAGAGAGACTGTTGAGTTAATTCAATGTATGTATTAACCTAAGGGCCCAGTTTTGAAGGAATACTAGTGTCTTGTTTTTTTCCTTGTTATTTTCCCCATTAAAACAACCACCTTGGTTTGGGCAGTAAAATGTGAACTTCCTGGCCTGGGTTGCAGCCGTTAGCAGATGTAAGGAAGTGATTGGTGGGTGGCAGTGTAGATCCTAGTCACCTGTTATTGCTAAAAAAGAGATTTCAATAAGGCATCTGGATGCTATACTATCAAGCAACTGAGTTCATGTACTTATGCATTCTTTTCCCTTGCTGGGAAATTTGCCAAACTTGTGTTCTTCTAGATGGGACCAGACAAGGAGCCTTTCACTGCATGAATACTGGCAAAAGGAGAAACTGCACCCATTTCAGAGGAATTGAGGCGGGCTCTGGGCCACTCAAGATTCCCTGAGAAAGCAGCTGAGGAAGACCTCTATATAACCCTTCTCAAAAGCTTCTTCCAACCCAGTCTCTGGCTGTAGCCTTTTCTGGTCTTCAACCAAAGGAGGTACATGGTTTGAGGGATGCTAGCTAGTGTGGCTGAATAGTCAGGAAATAGGGTGTCTTCTCCTTTATGGCTGCCTGATTGACACTTAGCTCTTGAAAAAAAAATTATTCAAAAGGCTCAATATTTTGAAATCTTAATGTATTTTAAATTCTTGTGTATTAAGCTTTTACCTTTGGTAATTTGCTATTAAATCAAGGTGAAATGACAGAACATAGAAATGGGAAATTACCTTTTATATCTTTTAGTCTGTTTCAGAGTTGTATCATGAAAACATTCACCTTCAAATGGCTTCTTGGAAATGTACAAAAAATGGACTATCTGCTCTCCCCTAAATTTCCCTGATCCCTTTAGGCATCAGTTGGGGTTCCCTCTTTTGTGTTGGTACCTGTCTGTAGGTGAGGCAGCTGATGGAGGCAGGAGGGAGGCTGCTCTGTGTCTTTCTCCTTGTTTCATGTGCTACTGTTCCTGAGGCCTGGCTTGAAAAAAGCAGGACATTCGGTTTAGACAGATGGAGGGCAGGGTCATTTTCAAAATGAAATGAATGTACAAATCACACTGTGAAATTGGCATGACCAAAACTGCTGCTGTGATAGACTGACTTTTATTTAGTCTCTGATAGGCAGTTGGGGAATACATTAATTTTGGGGGGGGCAGTAGTGAAAGAAGGCCCTTTAATTAATGATAGAAATTCTGGAAAGCAACAAATGGGGTGGAATATTATAAAATGTCATAAAGGATCATTTTGTTTCCAACAAAATCTTGGAAAACTGGACCATGTATCAGAAAGTATTGTACCATTCCTAGCAATAAGAAAGCATTTGGTGTTTGCAATAAAATGATTTAGTGCCTTATTGAAAGAAACTAGGCTTTGAGAAAATGAAGTTGGACTCAGGGTGGATTTTGCTGCATAAGCAGAGGCATGTTGACCATATAGAAGAATTTCATTTGGGGAAAATGTATAGGAGCTAAAAGTATGATGTTTGTTTCTTCATGTGCTTATGTTTCTCCCTGCCAAAACATGTGATGATTAAGTTGCATCTATAGTCAATTTGGCATTCTCTTATAAAGCTAATTGGAAATGATTGTTTCTTATTTATCTTGTAAAAATAACCACTTTTTAGTAAAAATTGTGAGTATTTCAACCTCAGCTATGATTAAACATTTTCCTTGATAAAGGAAGACCTTCTGCAAAACCATTTGCCAGGTTATTATTTCTGTTTCCCATCCACTCTGGGCCATTTTCTGCAGGACGGCCAGATTGATTCCTTTGGAGTCCTGCTTGATATTTTGTCCCTGTGTGTCTATTGATGATGATAGAACTGATGTGCTTTCCACCACCTCTCACCTCTCACCCATAAAGGGGGAAGAAAAGAATAAATTAGTGCCAAAGTTGTAATGTAGTTCACTGACCTTTAGGAGCATCTGTTCAATCTTTTAAGACTTTTGGAAAAGATTGTATGCTGAATCCACACTTGGGATTATTTATACTCAGATGTGAGAAATTTAACCTCACTGAGACTTAATCTTTTTTTTCTCTGGTAGTTCCAGCTTGATTAATATTTTATATAATAATAGGTTTCCTTCTTCATATATCTTGCTTTTGATAAAATAATTTCTATTTTGAGGTTTTTTGGTGTTATTATTCAAACTAATTTATTCGGCAGATCATAAAACATGGTTTAGAAAAAGGAATTAGCGGGCGCCTGGGTGGCTCAGTGGGTTAAAGCCTCTGCTTTCGGCTCAGGTCATGATCTCAGCATCCTGGGATCGAGGCCCGCATCGGGCTCTCTGCTCAGCGGGGAGCCTGCTTCCTCCTCTCCTTGTCTCTCTGCCTGCTTCTCTGCCTACTTGTGATCTCTCTCTCTCTGTGTCAAATAAATAAATAAAATCTTAAAAAAAAAAAAGAAAAAAGAAAAAGGAATTAGCAGAGTAGACATAATCGTGGTACTACCCTTGAAAAATTTATTCCCCACAGTTGGAGTGTGCTGGAATGCACTGATGGGGCTGGTACCCAAATCACTTCATTTGAGCATTTTTTTCACATTTCTAAGAGGCAAGAAATGATTTGTAATATCACTTCTTTCTCTACAGAGAAAGCCTTAAAAAAAATACTACAGTACTTTTGAGACAATTAGATGGCTGGTTGTCAAAGCCATCATAGATGGCTCTCTAGTACTGTAAGGCAGAAAATGTGCTCAAAAGCTGATTTTGAGCTTTCTTTGATCAGAACGGCATCTTCGAGGCCGCCTGGGTGGCTCAGTCAAGTGTCGTCTGCCTTCGGGTCAGGTCTTTTTTTAGGCTTTCTCTGTAGAGAGTTATGGAACATACTCCCAGGGCCTGTGCTGGTGGACCATGAAACCCAACTCAGAAACCAAGCTTCTTCTTCAAGCCTCCTGCTGCTGACTCCCCACATCAATGAATAAAGTTCTGACAATCTGCTTTTGAAAAATATCAACTCTGTATTTCTCTCAGAATTCCACCACTGCTGCCCTGCTTTCTGCCTCTGTCTCTCCCCTGGATCTGCAGTAAGTCTCCTAAATGGCTTCCCTTCATCCCTTCCTGGGACCCTTATGAAGATTTCAGGGCACCTTTTCTCCCTTCTTTGTTTAGGGTTTTACTCTGCGGAACCTCCTTATGCAAAACAAAAACTCCCAGTGGCTTTGCTTCCTAAGTGAGAGTTTCTGTCTCAAGTGTGTAGGCTGTTGTCATTCATTCTAATGATTCTTGCTGCCTGCATGTATGGGAATGTCTTTAGACTGAAAGTTCAAATGGTTTTGAAACAAATCATTGCTACATAAGGGTAGAATTTGAGAATGATACAGAAACTTCCACCGATTTAGTCACTTTCTCCTATTGAATAATTTAATAACATTATTTTGTTTTATAAGCACGTCAAGTGCTTTTCTTACCTCTAGCTTTCTCTGCATAGAAGGGGTCCTTTGCCTTTTCTGTACCTTTTAATCTTTAGAAATGGTTTTATATTCTCTGGCCTCAGCAAATGGAACCCTGCAGAGCTTGCCTTCTATCTGTAAAGGACCTTTAAAAACAACAACAACAAAAACGACGACAAAGAAATAAACAAAAACTTGATGAAGACACGAAAATGTCCCCAGATGGCAATAACATATTTGAAAGAGACAGGCTAGTTCAGCATAAAACCAAATGAAGTCAGATCCCTGTCCTGCCATTGCCAACAATGTAGCCAGGGAAAAGATTCTTAACCTCACTGAATAACAGTTCCTTTATTTGTAATACAGGGATGAAAATAATTTCTTTGTTCAAGGTTATTCAAAGAATCTGGTCCATAGTAGGTACTTAATATATTTTAACTACTTTTTATTACATAAATGGAGCTGGTGAGATTCCTTGGGAATTAGAGTATCTTTGGCTTGAGTAACTATGGGTCAAAACTAAGTTAAACATTTGCATCCAGGAATAGATGTTCTCCTGACATTTCAGGTGCTGTATTCCTAAGAGTGCCTGATAAGCTCCAGAAAGTCGAGGGGCAATTATCTGGTGTAAATTAGTGTCTTCACTAAACCTGCTTCTCCAGGAAATGAAAGCACCAAGTTAAATAGTATATTTTGTTCATTCAACAAATTATTGTGGAGAATCCAGAGCCTTCAAGAAACTTATAGTCCAGGGCGCCTGGGTGGCTCAGTGGGTTAAAGCCGCTGCCTTCGGCTCGGGTCATGATCCCAGGGTCCTGGGATCGAGGCCCACATCGGGCTCTCTGCTCAGCGGGGAGCCTGCTTCCTCCTCTCTCCTCTCTGCCTGCCTCTCTGCCTACTTGCAATCTCTCTCTCTCTGTGTCAAGTGAATAAATAAAAAAAATCTTTAAAAAAAAAAAGAAACTTATAGTCCAGGCGAGATTAAAAATCCACAACCCAGGCAATATGTGTGGTACCTAATGAGTGGCACAACATGACATAGAGGTTCAGAGTTTATAGTAAAAACAAAGCAGCATTTGGCTAGGGTGGTGGTGTGTAGCTCTGTCATACTTTGCTCCTCTCTACCCCCTCTTTTGGGTAAGATTTTATTTATTTTTTATTTTTTAAAGATTTTATTTATTTATTTGTCAGAGAGAGAGAGAGAACACAAGCAGCCAGAGTGGCAGACAGAGGCAGAGGGAGAAGCAGGCTCCCTGCTGAGCAAGGAGTCCGATGTGGGACTTGATCCCAGGACCCTGGGATCATGACCTGAGCCAAAGGCAGCTAGCTGCTTAACCAACTGAGCCACCCAGGCATCCCAAGATTTTATTTATTTATTTGACAGAGAGAGAGACAGCTAGAGAGGGAACACAAGCAGGGGGAGTGGGAGAGGGAGAAGCAAGCTTCCCACTGAGCAGGGAGCCTCATGTGGGACTTGATCCCGGGACCTGAGCCCAAGGCAGATGCTTAATGACTGAGCCACCCAGGTGCCCCTTTTCTTCCCTTTTATAACAAATATTTTCCAAGACCCTCTTTGTTGTTGTTGTTGTTGTTTAAGATTTTATTTATTTATTTGAGAGAGAGCGAGAGAGTGAGAGAGCATGAGAGGGGAGAAGATCAGAGGGAGAAGCAGACTCCCCATGGAGCTGGTAGCCTGATTCGGGACTTGATCCTGGGACTCCAGGATCATGACCTAAGCCGAAGGCAGTCACTTAACCAACTGAGCCGCCCAGGCGCCCTCTTTGTTGTTTTGAAATGAAATTTATATATGATATATAACATCCTATACACATTTTCTCTTCCTTCTTTCCTTCCCCTTTTCCTTCTTTTTAAAAAAGTCTTAGGAGGTACATGAACTAATCAGTCATAATTCTTCATCACTGACACAGTCTCCATTATTGGTCCATTCATGGTCCTCTTCTAGTCTTCTGTTTGTTTGTTTAACTATTTTTAAAAATGTCAAAACCACCAGTGATGCCACCACCCAACATAAAAGGTAGAACCTTTACCATAACCTACATCTAACTCTGGAGATGTCTCCCAAACCATCCTCTTGTGTTTTTCATCCTGATTTACCAAACCCCTGAATCTCATGTTTGGTGTTATCTTGCTTCCATTTTTTTTTTAATTTAAAGATTTTTAATTATATGTTTGAGAGACAGAGAAGAGCATGAATTGGAGGAGGGGCAAAGGGAGAGGGAAAGGGACAAGCATACTCCCCACTGAGTGAGGAGCCTGATGCAGGACCTGATCCCAGGACCCTGAGATCATGACCTAAGCTGAAATCAGATGCTTAATTGACTGAACCACACAGACACCCTGTCTTGCTTCCATTTTTATACAGTTTCGTTGAATCTATATGAGTATTTTGAACATATTTTTATTTTAGTTTTTTTTTTTTATTTGACACAGAGAGAGAGATTACAAGTAGGCAGAGAGGCAGGCAGAGAGAGAGGAGAGAGGAGGAAGCAGGCTCCTTGCTGAGCAGAGAGCCCGATGCGGGGCCCGATCCCAGGACCCTGAGATCATGACCTGAGCTGAAGGCAGAGGCTTTAACCCACTGAGCCACCTAGGCGCCCTTATTTTAGTTGTTTTAACTTTATCAAAAGTATTCACATATATCTTCTCTTGTAATATTGTAATTCTGAGATTCATCCATATTTTTGCACATGTCACTGCAGTTCACTGGTTTAAACTACTCTGTTATATACCATTGTGTGAACATTCCACGGTTTACTCATTACTCTCCTATTGATGGGCATTCAAGTTGTGTCTCAATATTTGCTGTTTTGAAAGGTGATGCTTTGACATTGTTTTGTACATACTCCTTGGTGTACAGGTCCAAGACTTTTTTTTTGTATATATGCCTGTAAGTGGGATTATTGTGTCATTAGAATATTTGAATGTTTAATGTCGTACATAAGCCAAACTGTTTTCCACAATAGTTGGTCTAATTTATATTCCCATAGCAGCATATAAGAAATTCTAGAAATCCACGTTCTTTCTAATACTTCATATTGTCAAAATTCATATTTATTGGCCATATATATAGTTTCTCTTTTGTGAAAAGCCCAATCTTATATTTGCTCATTTTTCTATCAGCTTGTTAGTGTTTTTCTTATGATTTTTAGGAGTTCTTTGTATATTCCTTTACCAATCTTTATCAGTAATGTGAACTGCAAGCTTCCTCCAGTTTGTAACTTTTCACTTTCTTTAAGATAAAGTACTTAAGTTTAATGTAGTCAAATTTATTAATCTTTTCTTTTATACCCAATGCTTTTTATGTCTTGTTTTAAAAACTTCTTTATTTCATGGCTACATTATACTCACAAATATTTTTTAAAGTTTTGTTTCTTCATTTAAATTTTTAATGCATCTGGAGTTGATTATTGTGTGTGATGTGAGGTAGAGATTCAATTTAGTTTTTTCCCAAATGGATAACCTTTTTTTCTTAGTTCCACTTATTGTACAGTCTCTGTTTACCTCAATTTGATGTGGCTTTTCTGTAATATACAAGGTTTCATATGTATAGAGGCCTGTTTTAGAACTCTCTATTCTATTCCATTGTCAGTTTACCAAGATTGGGACCAGCACAACATTGTCTTAATTTCTGTAGCTCCATTATAAATCCAAATATGGTTGGGCAATACCGCTTCTGTACTTTCCTTTTTCAGAACTGAACTGTTGAGGCACCAGGGTGGTTCAATTGGTTAAACATCTTTCTAAGGCTCAGGTTATAATCTCAGGGTCCTGGGTTCAAGCCCCACATTGGGGTCCATGCTCAGAGGGGAGTCTACTTCTCCCTCTCCCTCTCCCCTGCTCTAACTCATGTGCATATGTGCTCTCTCTCAAATAAATAAATAAAATCTTTAAAAAAAAAAAAGTGAAACGTCTTGGCCACTCTTGGCCCTTTACTTTTCCTTATATACCTAATTTTTATTTATTTTTTATTTTTTATTTTTTTTTAGATTTTATTTATTTATTTGACACAGAGAGAGAGAGATCAGATCACAGCTAGGCAGAGAGGCAGGCAGAGAGAGAGGAGGAAGCAGGCTCCCTGCCGAGCAGAGAGCCCGATGTGGGCCTCGATCCCAGGACCCTGGGATCATGACCTGAGCCGAAGGCAGCGGCTTTAACCCACTGAGCCACCCAGGCGCCCTATACCTAATTTTTAAATCAATACTATCAACATAATGCCCTTACTATAATATGAAGAAGAAATAAGAGGAAAATGATGCTATTGAATAGTATGTAATTTAAGGTATATAAGTGCTAGGCCATAACAATGCCAAAAAACATCCCCACAAATATTCAAAACGCCCCCTTAGAGTAGTGCAGCCCCTACTGAGAGCTGACAGGCTAGAGAAGTAAATGAGTGTCGCCTTCGAGGAGCCTTGAGGATGGGCAGGATTTAAGCTTGCAAATATGAGAGAGAGAAAGAGGTCGAGTTTCAGTGCAAAGGTAAAAAAGCACAAGGGATGTTTATAAAAAGTTCTTCCTGATGAAGTTGGGAATAAGTTGGAAAGATTTTTTGGAACGTTTTTTGTTTCTTTGGAGGTTGCTGACGCAGGCCAAAGTTAGTTAATACCTATATCACAACCCCTTGGCTAGTATAGGCCAACACCCAGCTGACCCATCTGCTTTCCTTTGGGCAAATCATCTAGAGACTAAATTAAGTTCTGAGAACATAAACTAATAAACCAAAGCAATAAATCCAGCTTTAATAAAAATGAAACAGGTTCCCCACATTTCACTTTAAGCTATAACTTTAAGTACACTTACCTTGTATTTTATTAAGCACCTTTGTAATAACCTTTTTTTTTTTTAATTGAAAAGTATTTCCTATTCTTTCACTCTGCCTCTGCGGATGGCTTAGATCTTTTTTAAACAAGATTTGGACATTTTAAGAGCATGATTATTGCTGCCTGATAAAACCAGGTAGCTGGGAGAGTGGGGAAAGGGGCCCTAGCTTGATTATTTGATGACTAAGCTGGCCTACTTGAGAATTGCGGTCTTTGTTAGGTAGGTGCCCCCAGGCTGCATTTCATTCTGTTTATCCTATAGGGAGGGAGTCAAAAGGGAGGCTATTCACTTGCCTTTCTAGTAATTAGTTTCTCTATAAGTCTAAGGGTCTAACTAGCAATTTCCTTTAAGGATGGAATAGCTAGTTTTTTCTAGACAATCAAGCAGACAATGGTGTTATTACCTCTTTAAAGGTCTCATAGATGATGTTGCAAAGGGATATTCAGGTTGTTTCATAGTGAAGGGCTTTCTTTGAGCCTGCTTCTAAATATAGTACCTTTGAAACTGTACAATGTTATTTAACCCAGACATTCACTGTACCCAAATGATACACTTCTATGACATTTAAAATGTTTTTTTACTACTAACACATTCCAGCATCCCCCTACTCCAGGTTTGCCAGCTTTTGCAAATAAAACTGCAGGATATCTAGTATAAGGAGAAGTATATTTGGGACATATATTGAAAAGTCACCTGTTTATCAAATTCAAATTTAACTGGGCATTCTGTATTTCAACTGGCTACCCCACCCCCAATGTGTCGTACTCAGATTTTTCACTTCCACTGAACTCTTGATTTCTCTTACATATTACTTTTCCTGGTATAACCTTTCTTTATTTCTTATAGCTATACAATTATGGAAGACACTCATTTTCTTTACCCTCTCCCAAATACCATTCCCACTAGGTACTAAGTAGGAGTAACATTGGGGAGGGGGATGTATATGAGAATAATTGGGTTAAAGAGAAGCAGTAAAACCCTATCTCTTATCCCAGGTACAATATGTAGCTGTGTATAAAAAAGAACTTCAGTTTATTTGGGTGCCTATATATGTGACATATTTTGATATATGGAGCTAATTAAAATTCTCTTCATTAATTAATAATGATCTTCATCATTTTTATTTATTTATTTATTTATTTATTTATTTTTAAAGATTGTATTTATTCATTTGACACAGAGAGAGAGATTACAAGTAAGCAGAGAGGCAGGCAGAGAGAGAGGAGAGAGGAGGAAGCAGGCTCCCTGCTGAGCAGAGAGCCCGATGTGAGCCTCGATCCCAGGACCCTGGGATCATGACCTGAGCCGAAGGCAGCGGCTTTAACCCACTGAGCCACCCAGGCGCCCTCTTCATCATTTTTAAACCTATAGCTTGTTTCATTGAATGAATTTAATTCAGCTCCTTTTAAAGATTTTACTTATTTATTTGAGAGAGAGAGAGAGAGAGAGAGAGAGAGAGAGAGACCGGGGGCAGAAGGAGAGAATCTCTAGCAGGCTCTACGCTGAGCACCGAGTCTGTCACAGGGTCTCATGACCCTGAGATTATGATCTCAGCTGAAATCCAGCGTTGGGTGCTTAACCGACTGAGCCACCCAGGTGCCCCTAATTCATCTCCTTTTAATAAAAAACTGGTGTCCGTGGCAGAATAAACAACTTTGTACTGAAAAGATTAGCTATCCCTATTCTAAAAAGTCATATATTGCACTAGGGATTTCTCACTTACTTTCTCTTCTCTTGAATCACAGACTCTCTGCTCTCTTCCTAGGCCATCCCTCCCCATCATCTCTTCTCATCTCCCCTAGCTTCTCCCCTTTTCCAGGCCCGCTCTTCCTCCAGCACTGCTCCTAGAAACTCAAAAATTCTTCTTACCTTGTAAGCCTTCTTGTCTCATTCAGCCTATCTCCTATGGACCATCTTGCTACAGCCAAAACATCCAAATGTTTTGGTACACAAATACAGTTCTCCACCAGATGAATTCTGCTACCAGCCCCTGAAACAACGTTCCTCTCTCTGCTCTGTTACTAAGGGGGAGAGAAGAGGTGATCAAAAATGTCAGTTGGACCAGGAGGATAAAGAAAGGAAGGACCTTCTTTGGATTAATTTTGAGATCAGAAGTTGATAGAGATGCCCAAGAGGGACTTCGCTGGTCCTCGATGGAGACTCCTAAGCCAGATGATAATTCTAGGGTCTGAGGAAACAGGACAGGAGGATGGCTTGCTTGACCTTCCCCAGCTTTCTTCTGGTACCTGGAGCTTGGGAAATCTTGCTGGCACCTAGAGACAGATAAGGTATTCCTCTGATGGCCAGTGTCCTCTTCAGGTTAGGTTATAGGCAGCTGAAGGGGGTACCACTACCAAAGAAGGATGGGGGACTGCTGTTAACAGGCTGGTTCTAGACTCCTATGAGGCTGCCTTTTGGATTGCCCAGTAATAGCTAGGGGAAACTTTGACAAGTGACAAAAGAACGGTCAAGGGAGAAATCACACCTGGTTATTGGATATCTGTGGAGGAGACATTAATTAACTAGACCTTGAAGGATTTCTCAGAAGGCAGCCTCACTTTGAGAAGTAACATCTGTTATTGTGTGACTTCTAGTAGATTATGCTAGATTTCTTTACCTCTTTTTTTCTTTTTACCTCTTTTTTTCTTTCCTTTTCTTTCTTTTTTTTTTTAAAGATTTACTTATTTTGAGAGAGAGAGCAGAGGAAGAAGGGGCAAAGGGAGAGGGAGGGAGAGAATCTTCAGCAGACTCCCCACCTAGCGTGGAGCCCAATGCAAGGCTCGTCGCGGGGCTCAACTCAGGGCTTGATCTCAGGGTCCCGAGAGCATGACCTGAGCCAAAATCAAGACTCTAACACTTAACTGACTGAGCTACTCAGGCACCCCTCTTTCCCTCTGTTTCTAACAGATATGTTGGTGGCATGCAAATGAGAACACTTAGGAGAATATGATGGACTAGCCCACTGAGATGGTGGCCTTGAGCCCTGTTAGGTCATTCTGTGTTCCTGGAATTAGTGACTATACAAAGTTTGATGGCCCACAGAGAATGTTCTTTAAAAACTCACTTCCCAAAGAAAAACACAAGCAAGCAAAACTCCCACCAGTGTAGAAAAAGAAAAATGGCAACCAAGACATGTCTCTGAGGGTCATAGAAGCGAAGAGTCTGTCTCCTGTCTCCTGAGAGCCACGTTCATTACAGCTCCTCAGGGTGACTCTCTAACCCTATTGTTTAGAACCCTAGTGAGGTGTGTGGAAGAAAAGCTGCCAGCTCTGGGCAGCCACACTAGAAGCAAATCCATTTGGCGGATGGACATTTTTAAAACCTGCTACATATGTTAGCTATTTTTATGGCAATTAAATTGTTGGGGGATCTGTGAGGTGAATGTGCAATAAAACCTTTCACAATAAACCATGTGGAAAATCATCTAATCCAACCCCTGGAGGTCAAAAGCCACAGTAACATGTTGCTTTATTCCATGAAGAAGAATTAAGAGTCTTTGGACAGCTTGCTTTTCCCTTTCTTCTTTATATAGATCAGTGCTCCAGATTTGGGGTGGAAGGTACATTGTGTGAAATGGCAGTGGCAGGGCTTAGAGGAGGTGGGGAGGCCTCACTTGCCAAGCTTCTTACTGATTTGTACTTTGAAGATTTAAGCCTAAGTCATTTAGCTAGCTAAGTAAGAGTCTAGAAAGTCATTATAGTTAAAAGAAAGTCTTGGGGCTAAGGAACATTTGAAGTTTCACAGTAACTCCTCAAAAATGATTAGTTAAATTTGTTTATTCCCATTTGAAGTTCATTTTGAAAACTTCAGTCATTCAAGTTTATTGTTTTTATTTTCTAAAATAGGCTCCTAATGAAATTAGCATGCCTTTTAGTCCTCTCTTATCTTTTCTACCCAGGTGTTTTAAAATTTGAGATTTAGAGCACATCTGAATAGCATGAAATGCATGGTTAGAAATGGCTAGAAAGGAAGAACAGGATTGCTGTTAAAAATCAGAATACCACTGGGGGGCCTGGGGGGCTCAGTCGGTTGGACATCTGGCTTTTGATTGTGGCTCGAGTCATGGGCTCATCAGGTCACAGTTTCAGGGTCATGAGTTGAGCCCTACATCAGCCTCTGTGCAGTCTGCTTGTCCCTCTCCCTCTGCTCCTCCCCCAGCTTGTGTACATGCTCTGTCTCTCTCAAAGAAAGAAAGAAAGAAAGAAAGAAAGAAAGAAAGAAAGAAAGAAAATCTTAAACAAAAAAAGAATCAGAATACCGTCAGGTGTCAAATTCTCACCTGAAATAACTGAGATATAGTCTCACTCACTCTCATTCTTGCTGTGTGATGGTCTGAAGTTGGCCTGAGTAATGACACAGGCGTTCAGGCCATGCTCACTGACTTCAGGTGCAAACCCAGGCTAATTATGGATGAATAAAGGTATGTAGATAGTGTTCTGTCTGCCTGATTCTAAATACCTCCACAATGTAGTTCATTTCATTGAAGGATGATTTAGGATATGCAGATAAAACAACTGATCAATGGATCAGATTTTCACGTCTTGGTTATCAAATGTGATCCCAGGGACATGAACTGTAGCGTTCTCAGAATAAACCTTCAAGGTCTTGGTTGTGGCCCCTTTTCTGTGCTGGGATCTTAGGGAACATTTAGTTCAATACTGGTTTATAGATGACAAAGCTGAGGTTCAGATAGGTGGGGGAGTGGCTTTTCCATTCCGTAAACTAGGTAAAGAACCAAGGTCGCTTGAATTCAAACCCCAGTTCTTCCACTGAACAGCTTAGGGCCATTTAGTGTGGATCTCTTGCTTCTCCTACAACATCAGGGTGTTGAGTGATTTAATATGGTTTGCCTCTTGGTCCCAACATTTCTGTGTTCTTTCCACTGTACTATATCTTTGATTTCATTTATCCATTTGTTCATTGATTCATTCATTCCATGACAAGGAGTGGTTGGAAGCAACTGCCCATTCAGGGATTATATTTATCAGCCTGCTCTCCCTGCCTTCTCAGCCCTTGTATGTGGCTGAAGCCACTTCTTACCAGTGGGACATGATTGAAAGAGAAGCATGTCTCTTCCAGGCAGAAGTGATTAGATAAGAGGTGTGTTGTTTCCATCCTTTCTTTCCTATCTGCTGGCTGGAATAGGACTCCACAGTCTTAGGGGATAATGGAGCCCCAAGGTAGGAGCCTGAGTTCCTGAATCGCCCCATGGAAGGCTGCTTGCTAAGCAACTGCACCGGACTGTTATGTGTATGAGAAATAAATTTGTCTTAAATGCTGCTGCTGTTGTTGAAACAACTAGCATGATCCTGACTAATGTAGTCAGGCAATAGGCATTTAAATGCTTACTATATGCATGATACTATGTTGAGTAGTAGGGATCCATCAGTGAATAATAGTTGCTGCCTTCAAGGAGTTCAGCCTGACAGGAGAAGACATATAGATATATGAGCAGTTGCAATACACTGTGATAAGTACCATGATAAACACAGGATGCTATAAGAGAATATAGCCTTGGGCATTTTAGGAAATATGCCCAGCAGAGGTAGCATTTAAGTTAAGTCTTGAAGCAAAGCCTGTTTAATGGTGGGATGGTATTAGGAACGGAATGTTTTGTATCCCCACAAAATTCGTAAGTTTGAGCTCTCCCAATGCGATGGTATTTGGAGATGGAGTCTTTGGGAGGTAGAGGTGGTTGAGGCCATGAGGGTGGAGCCCTCCTGGTGGGATTAATTTCCTTATAAGAAGAGAAAGAGAGTTTTCTCTATCTCATGAGAACACAGTGAGAAGGCAGCCATCTGCAAGCCAAGAGCCCTTATCAGAACCTGACCATGCTAGCACCCTGATCCTGAAGTTCCAGCCTCCAGGACTATGAGATATAAATGTCTGTTTTTTAAGCTGCCTAGTCTATGGTATTTTGATGACAGCCCTTGCTGACCTTAACAGATGGGTATTTGTTCCCAAGGGACTAGTCTTTGGAAAGGCCCAGAGATAAGGGACAGCATGACTTACTTGTTCAAGGAATTTGGTGGCTGCCAAGGAGGGTGGAGAGGTAAGCTAAGGTTGGTCTGCAGGGAGAACCTCCCATTACAGAGGCCTTTGAGTAAGGTTTCCAGGAAGATGGCGTCTGTCAGGCACATGCCTTGCAATGACTCTCAAGGATGATGGGATGAGCAGAGACCTGGGGGCATGGTCCAAAGGGTAGGTGGGCAGAGAGAAGTAAGGGATTGGCCTAGAACTGGTACTAGTGGTATCTGTAGCATCTATAATAGAAAATATCCTAAATGCTTGCAGGTCAGTTGGATTTGACACAGTTTAGCAGCAAAGAGAAAAGATAAGCATCTCCAAAAAATATATTTCACTTATCAGTAATGTCATTAAACAGACATGGGGTTCAACTCTCAAATTCATGGAACGGAATACTGTGTGGCCCTTAAGGTTGGCGGGGAAAACAAGTGCTTCAGGGACCCAGCAGGACTTTAGGTCTAACACTAATGAATTCTGCACTCCAGAGAGAGAAGTCATTATTTGCATCATGATTTCTGACTTGGCAAATAACCAGAGGGAATAAATCAGAAGTCTCCCAACCCATTTTTCCAACGAGCATCATCTGGTGGACTTTTTTTATTGTCTTTATTCTAGGCTTTTCCTCACCCTCAAATCTTCACAAAAGAAAGAAGAAAAACAACAGAGCCTCCCTTCTCTCAAACCTTGTCTAATCCTTTCATAATTCAAGATCACAGAGCTGCTGTAAAAACTCAGCCTCACTGCTGTGCTTCTTCCCTGTGTGCTTGGCAGAGCAAGCAATTCCATTTACCAGCACTCCAGCGAGAGTGTGGTGATAAATAAAGCTGCCACCCTCTGCTTGCCCACCGTGTTTAAAATGACACATTGGACAAGTCGGTCTCTATTGCCTCCACTTTTTTCATCAAAAGGCTAAAAATGGTCTGCAAATGCAGTAAATCTTAATTTATAATATAAACTCCAAACACAGAAAAAATATCGTAGGCCAGTTTAGACTGCAGTGAATTTGATGATCAGCTAGTGAGGATTTGAATACTAAAGAGATAAAGCAATCTGAAAACTAGCTCCAGTAGCCTCCTGGGTGTGTGGGGTTTCTCCTTTTCTCTCCGTAAAGCAAGCTTGCCATTTCCCCATGCAACATTATTCAAAACTAAAAACACAAATGCAGTAAGAGCAAAGTCAACATGAAAAAAAGCTGTTTCTAAATGCAGAATCCCAGAATTTCAAAATGACCTCTTGTTGTGGTTATGCATGCTAATAATTACCTTTTTTGGAACAGTTACTGTATGACGTGTCCATACCAAGTGATTTCATGCATATCTCACTGAACTTATGAGTCTGTGAATTTTCTTTTCTAATATTCCAATCTGGCATCAAGGACATTCTTTTTTCTTTATTACCATTAACAGGAGAATTGACTTTGAGTTACACATTGAGTATTAAGGCCTAGAGGGATGTCTAACATGAATGAGTCAGCATGAAACCATCTTGTCGATCTACAAGAATCGACCCCGTCTCTGGCAGTTAGAGCCCTTCTTGGTCATATCTAAACCTACTTGGGAATCCAGCCCCTCTGTTTCGTCATCTCCCTCTGTGCTCTAATCTCGTTATATAGTGCTCTCTTTCCCCATGCATACCCCATGATTTCCCAGCTCTCTGCCTTTGCTCTAGGTCAGTCATCTACTTGGATTGCCTTTTCCTTCATCCTCACCTCATAATCTCTACCTGACCACCAAGTCCAGCTCAGATTTCACATGTGCCATGAAGCTTGGCCTGATCTCCTCCCCAAGCTAAAAGTCACCTTTTCTCTTTTGACCATCTAATCCTCTTTACTAAGTTCAGAAACTCTCTTTGCAAGGATATTCACAGCAGCATGGTCATAGTAGCAAAAAATGGGAAATAACATAAATGACCATCAATAGAGTACTAGTTATTTTTTTTTTAAGATTTTATTTACTTGAGAGACAGAGTGAGCACACAAGTTGGGGGGAAGGGCAGAGGTAGAGGGAGAACAGACTCTGTGCTGAGAAGGGAGCCTGATGTAGGGCTCGATCCCAGCACCCCGAGATCATGACCTGAGCCGAAGGCAGAAACTTAACCAACTGAGCCGCCCAGGTGCCCTTAGAGTGTTAGTTAAATAAATTGTGTTCTTGTACATTGTGGAGAACAATATAACTATTAACCATTGTGATGTAGATCTATATATATTTACTGATTTAGAAAGATATCCACTCTAGATTGATAAGTTCAAAAACAGGTTATCTTTAAAGACAAAAATAATTTAATCTTTAAACATAAAAATAATTTAAATGTCACCTGCTTCAGTCTTCAGTGGCTGAAAGATTAGGCCTTAGAAGTGGCCCAGAGTTATTTCTGAAAGTCCCCAAAGGTCAGGGAGGGAGGTTTACATATGGCCAGAGCTGCAGTCACCAAACCAAGTCTGCTCTTGGAGGTGCTCTAAGAAGTTTCATTGCTTTACCTTCTGATAGAGCCCATCATGAGACATTGATTCGCCATCAGTCTGTGAGCTGGCACTGAGTCCCACTGAGTTCCTTAAGTCTTCCTGGCTCCTCTTCCTCCATCATTCACCATATGCGGAGTCTTCCATACAGCATTCCCTGAGACAAAGGTAAATAGGACATGATCCCTGTCCTAGAAAGACTCTAAGACTGTCCAGGCTCACATTCCAAGTCCTGCTTGGAAGTTATTTGTAGTACTTCTGCTAGCTGCCCTAGAGTAGGCAATGTGGACAGAGTGCTGAGTGGGAAGATCTGGGTTCATATCCCAGCTTTATCACTTACTAGCTTACCATCTTGGACAAGGCATTTTCCCTGAGGCTCAGTTTCTTCAAATAAAATGATAGTGACAATATTACTTATCATATCGCTTTGTTTTGAAGGAAAAAGGAGATGTGAATATCAATGTTATTCATACATCATAAAAATCTAGAAAGGCCATTTAATGTTTAATAACACATTCTTAATCCTAACCCTGCTTCCCTAACCCCTAATGAGATAACTGTCAATTTATATGACTTCAGAGAATTTTTCAGCTCTAATATATTTTTAAATACCAGCAAAGTTTTTTTTTAAGATTTTATTTATTTATTTGACAGAGAGAGTCACAGTGAAAGAGGAAACACAAGCAGGGGAAGTGGAAGAGGGAGAAGCAGGCTTTCCGCCTAGCAGGGAGCCCGATGCAGGACTCGATCCCAGGACCCTGGGATCATGATCTGAGCCAAAGGTGGATGTAATGACTGAGCCACCCAGGAGCCCCTGGCTTTAATATGTTTTTAAGGCCCAGGATGGGAATGACGCCTGCTTGACTTTATAAATCTGACCTTCAACTGAGCCCTTGACTGCCACATTGACCTTGACTCAGGATGTTTCTCATGTTAGAGGGACCCAGGTGACAGCACCTCAGTGGGCCAGCAGCTCTTGGTAGGAACTCAAAGCCCATTCTCAAGTTCTCATCTAGCCCTCCAGACAGGATTTGGAAATCCACTATCTCACAGGTCGAACAGGAGCCCATCACTGAAATACAAAAATGTGCATTCCTAGGATTTGAAGGGACAAATCACACTCAGGAATGTTGAGGAACATTTAAAAATGTTCCCATATTCTTTTCCTTCTTCACTGCAGAGCCTGTCTAGGAAGAATTGTCTGTTCTGCTCCAGAAACTGTGATCACTTCTGGGTGTGTGGATGGACTGTTATGTGTTCCCCCTGTGGAATGGTTTCTTTTTTGGGTGTTAGTTAAGTTATGAAGTGTTAACAGGCTCCTGGAAGAGCCATCACATCAAGTAGGTGTTGGGTTTTGATTCCTGGCTGTGGTTCAGGTTTCTTTAATTTCTGTCTCCTCCCCCTACCTCCTTACTATCAACCTATCTCAGGCCCACAACTCCAGTAGGCTTATTTTTATCTGTTTTAGGGCTGCAGACACTACCATTCTTGCCCTTTCAGATTTGGAGAGAGCCTTTTCTTTCTGTGCATGAAGAGGTTGAACCTTGATGGGAAAACCTGCCATATTCAGATACTTTGTGCTCTTTTGATTCTCTTCTCCTGGGAGTGGACAAGAACTGGACAGATCATTACTGCTATGGCCCATGTGATTGACTTAAAAACAACACATACAGGTTTATGTTCTCATGTGCAGTTCCTATTTTAACCCACGCTTACCTCAGTCCTTCTTCAGAAGCTTGCTCTGAGTCAGATGTTAGGGAGGTTTATCTGCTGGTCATTATTCATCTTGATAAACCCAAACCTTCAGTGGGAACTCTGTTGATGAACGAGCATTGTCTCTCTTATATTTTCTCCCTTCTGCTTTTGATTAAAAAATAATATATCTCTAAATTGTATAAAATTTAGAACATAGGCATAAAGCAGAACATAAAAGTCACACCATTAGCTTGTCATCTTGAGACAACTGCTGTTAATAATTGGTATGTCTTTTGTCTAAGATCAAATAGAATTGGGACCATTTATGCTCTCTGCAAAGTACTTTTTTTCACTTAATATGTCACAGCCATGTTACTGGGCCTGGTCAAGCATTCTTACTCTTCAACACAATCTTTCCTGGCCATGGAACACTGAAAGTTCTGGACTGTACCAAATCCCTTATGTGGACTTCATCTGGCTCCTGGGTTGGAAGCTATGGCCCAGCTTCTGGGGCTGGGAATAAGCTCATTGGAACCACTATCCCAGTTCTGAATATGGCTATATATTCATGTAAAAATGTAAACTATTTCATTGTCAAAAAGAACCCAAGAAATCTGCTCAGGGCCCTAGCTGAGAGAATTACCCATCAGATCCACTCCTTTCTTCAAGTGTTCACAGGTTGGAATGCCATTTTCTCTTATTTATTTGTCCATTCATTTGGTTGTTTATTTATGGCTTCGTTTTTTTAGTTTTGGATTCACAAAAGTTGAGCAAAATTGAACAGAAAGTATAGAGAATGCCTGTATAATCCCTCCCCTGCCCACTTCTAGCCTCCCCCACCATTAACATCTCCCACCAGAATGGTACATTTGTCACAGTCAATGAACCAATATCGACATATCATTATCAGTCAAACCTATGGTTTACATTAGAATTCACTCTTGGTGTTGTAACTTCTATGGCTTTTGACAGATGTATAAAGACATGTATTCACCATTATAGTATCATACAGAATAATTTCACTGCCTTAAAAAATCTCTTGTGCTCCACATTTCAGCCCTCCCCTCCCCTAAGCCCCTGACAGCCATTGATCTTTTTATTAGCCCCATAATTTTCCTTTTTCAAAATGTTATATAGTTGGAACCATACAATATGTAACCTTTCCAGATTGGCTTCTTTTACTTAATATGAATTTAAGTTTCTTTCATGTCTTTTTTATAGCTTGATAGCTCATTTCTTTTTACTGCTAAGTAATATTTCTATTGTCTGGATGTGCCACAGCTTGCTTATCCATTCACCTACTGAAGGACATCTTTGTTGCTTCTAAGTTTTGGCAATAATGAATAAAGTTGCCTTAAAAACATCCGTGTGCAGGTTTTTGTGTAGATACAAGTTTTCAACTCCTTTGGGTAAACACCGAGGAGCATGATTGCTGAAATGTACAGTAAAAATATTGTTAGTTTTTTAAGAAACCATCTTCCAGAGTGCCCGTACCGTTCTGCTCTCCCACCAGCAGTGTCTGAGAGTTCCTGTGGCTCCTCTTTCTTGGTGGCACTTGGTGTTGTCAGTGTTCTGGATTTTAGCCATTCTGATAGGTAGTGGTAACATTTTTTCATTCTCTTTTTTGTTCAAGAGAAAAGTCTTTCCTACTTGGAATTGCCTGAAAATGAGGGTGTGGCTATGAATCTAGCAGGTTCTGTCCTCTCTGTTGTTAAGCAGATGTATACTAACTTCTGAGAGCCACACAGTCTGCCCTTCAGCTCCTCTGTGTGAGCTTGGCATTCTGTAGGTGTTTAGAAAACGTTTGCTGATTGCATAGCTCTCAATGACCTGGCTACCTCTGCGTTTGAGAACCAGAAGTATCTATCTAGGGAGATTTGGACTTAGGTGCACAGGCATACATACACACAAAAACCACAGGTACTGTTCTATACCAGCTTGGGACCACATTGCCTAGGCTTTCAAACCCTACACTCTGAGGGCCTCCACATGTTGGCCTTGGTCTATAAGTGTTTGTAAATGAATATTTTTGGTTATGTCTTATTTTGGTCAATCATCAGACACATTAATATCTTTGGGTCTCAGGCAATGAACTAGTTACTATTCTTCTTGCAGCCCATGTGAACCAGTCCCACACCTGCATCTATGGACACCAATCCCGAGGCGATAGGCACAAAAGCTGGTGCGAACTGTGTTCATTATCCCTCTCCTTTGTTTCATTTTGGTTTTTTTTTTTTTTTCCTTCCTTCATTGTTCCTCCAAGAGGATTCTTAGAAGCAAGGAGACCTATTATTGAGTCCCCTGGAGGTAAGCTTACACCCCGTTTCTTGTGCTTCCATTGTGCTGATTCTGCATTATGTGCCTGGCACATGGTAGGTGGTAATCAATGTTTATTGAATAAATAATGACCTTTGGTCTGATACGGAACTTAGAGTTTGCTAGTAAAGAACCACGTAACATTCTTAAGTTCATTGTTGGAGCTACTATTGCAGTTGCTTTGCAATAGTAGAAATCACTACAGGTTTGCCATCATGAGCCCATGGCCATGGCCAAATGTGGAGCCAGTACTTCCCAACTCCCCACCTCCTGCTTATTGTCAAACACACACCACACATTGTAGCAATCATATTGCCAAAGCTTTATGGCATCCATAAATTGAAAATTACTGCCTCTGACAGTTATGGGCCTGTGTCGACACCAGATCATGTTGACTCTCCTGGAATGTGTTTGTGAATGCACCATGCCAGCCTTGGAAGCTGTTGACATCAGAGGCTCTAAGTTAATTAGATGTGGCCCCAGAGCATTGTGGGTTTTGCTATCTAGAAGGATTTTAAATTTCTTTTCCCTGAAATTCCTCTCTTCTTTGATTTGGTCCCAGGGCAGGAGCTGTCTTGGCTGCTGTGCTGGCAGACAAGAAAATCAGTTTAGAGGAGGAGGAGTCCGAGTCACAGAGCAAGTGATAATGATGTCTGTGAACTGCTTCCCTTTCTTCCCCTTTGGCAGATTGTAGTACGAATGGCTGGAGGTAGTGGGAAACGGTGCTGGTCGTGACTTCTGCTGTGAAGGAGAGACACAGCCTGCACAGTCTGTGTGTTCTGAACAGGTTTTGTCTGACTATGCCAGGACAACCATCTGGACATGATGTTCATGAGACCTATGTTGTGATTCCATTCTAGTGGCCGTGCATGCTGTGAGCTCCCTGGCCTGTGTGCCTCCGTGCATGTGTGTATGCAGTGGAGTTCCTGAGAGGACACCCCAGCTCTTTGAAGGTCCTTTTGCTGCCTTAGTTTTCCTCTCTGCTCTAACATCCTCGTCTCTCACAAAAATAAAAAGGATCCCCACTAGTTAGAATATGTCTCGGGGTATAAATGTATATATATACATATATATATATGTGTGTATACATACATATATATAGTTTCTATTCTGGAGAAATCAAGAAAGGAAGACAGACCCTGGCCAGTTCTATCAAGCTTCAAAGAAAATGTCTGCCTATGACACAATCAAGACTTGGGTCCTTCTCCCATCACCAGAGCCTTGACGCAGGGCATCACCCAAAACTGACAGACTGTCACAAGCGCCTCAGCTGGCAGGACCCAGACAGAGTGACAGAAAGAATTGGGTCTCTTGGGAAGTGGGAAGTGAAGCCACAATGTCAAGGAGAGCCTCACAGAGTTGCTTCCTGCCAACTAACTTCCCTGCTTCAGTCTATATTCATTGAGTTTCATGTGCAGAGCACTGAGCAAGACTCAGAAGGAGACAGAAACCCATTTCTGCCTTCAGGTAGTTTACATTGTAATGGTGGAAAAGACACAGTCCTATGCAAAGGCAAGGAAATGGGAATGAGGAAGTGTATTCGGGTAACAGGGAGCAGATGGGGAAGGATGGTGACGGGAGGTGGGGTAGATAAGGCTACAGGATAGAAGGTCCCCAAGGGCTGAGAGTTCTGTCCATTGAATTCACTACCGTGAATACCTAGAGCCAGTGTTGCCAATTCACTTCTTGGAGTGTTAATGAGAAGTAAGTTGAGGCTAGGGACTGAAGGAGCTTTAATTCCTCAGACCATGTTCTCCAGGTATGTGGTGGATTGGGGTGGAATTTTGCATGGAGTGAGTACTCCTGGCATTGATACGCAGAGTGATTGAAGAGGGCTTGCTTTTAGGCCACTGTTCTAATTAAATGATAATCCAAGTCTAAGGTACTAAGGGACTCAACTATGTTAGAGTTCAGAAAAGGGGTATGAGAGGGAATGAGAGTTTAGGGAGCAAGCTCAGAAAGTTAGGGAGCAAGTTGCAGAAATCTCAGGAGACCCCCTATGCTATCGCCCTCCTTCTGAGACTGCTCTGTGGTCATGCCTTCTGGAGCAGATCTAACCTTGCCTCCCTGCTGTGCCGTTAGCCATAGATAGAGATTTCACTGTCCATTTTTGTGAGACATTTCACATTTTACCACTGTTCTCAAGAATATCCCACAGAAATGACTGCTGCTTTAATTGAAGCTGATTTATGAGTTCATCCATTCTTTAACTCATTCATTCTTGTACAGTTACCAAGCATGTATTTTGTGCTTTGCCCTCCTCTGGGCCTAGGGACTCACCAATAAATCAGAGCTCCTGCCTGCCCTCCAGGACCTTACAATTAAGGAAGGTCAAACATAAACATGCATGAGAGTAATAAAGGGCTGGAAAGCAGCAAAAGGCCCAAAGGAGGATGTCAGGTGGCTCCACATTGAGGTGTGAGGCCAGGAGCATCATTAAAGCCCAAGTGACAGGGCACCTGGATGGCTCAGTTGGTTGAGCGTCTACCTTTGGCTTAGGTTATGATCTCGGGGTCCTGGGATTGAGCCCCATGTTGGGCTCTCTGCTCAAAGGGGAGTCTGCTTTTCCTTCTTACTCTCCTTCTGTTCTTTCTCTCTCTCGAAAAAATAAATAAAATCTTAAAAAAAAAAAAAAAGCAGAAGTGACAACTGAGTTTTGCTTTAAAGTGTTCACCAGGTCGGCAAAAAGGAGTTAGAGGATGTTCTAGTGGAGAGCAAAGTGTGCAAAAGCTTTGAGGAGAAACAGCTGACATGGGCTTTGAAACTGGGTTCTAAATCCCCTTGGGTGGCAGAGTGGGGTACAGTGGGCTGAGGATCTGAGAGGTCAGCAGATTGCTATGGCCTGATTCACTGTGCGTGTGATTTAAAACAATATATTTATATCAAAGCAAATAAGACTATTTTGAGGCAGAATGCAAAAAGACCAAAACTCATTCTAAAAAAAAAAAAAGACTTCAAAGAGATGTCAAGGTTTATGCAGACTCTTTCACAGTTTACCCCTTGTCTTAGTTCCAGCTGCCATAACGTAATCCCATAGACTAGGGTGCTTAAATAACAGAAACTTCTTTCTTGCGATTCTGGAGGCTAGAAGTGTCAGATCAAAGTCTGGGAGGGTGGATTTCTGTTGAGAGCTCTCTTCCTGGCTTGCAGACTGCCTCCTTTCACTGTGATCCCACATGACAGAGAGAGTTCTGGTCTCCCTCATCTTACAAGGACACCAATCCTATTATATTAGGGTCCTACCCTTGTTTATTACTTCCTTCCTCCAAGTACAGTCATACAGAGGATTGGGGCTTCAACATACGAATTTTGAAGGCCACAATTCTGTCTCTCAAAATCTAGGCAGTGGGAGAAGATAGCTTTTTTATATCTACCTCTTCAAAGCAAACAATTAGCCAGCACTAATGGTGCTTCAAGAAACTTCATGTGAAAGTTGTAAAGAAAGGAGAAACTTGCAAGAAGTCTGAAGAAGTAAGCTGGAGACTAATCAAAGGTCCCCGTGTAGTGTGTGTGTGCCAAGGCTTTCCTGAATGCAGTGGGAGCTCCTGAGAGGGAGAGACAAGATCAGATTTGGATTCCCAAGAGATCCCTCCGGCTGCAGCTTGGGAGAGTATTGGAAGGAGCAGCCTGGAGGGAAGGCTATGGGTTAGAAGGCTCTGGTCCCAGGCAAGTAAAAAGGCTGGAGGCCTGAAAGATTGTGTAGAGATGAGAAATGTTCAGGGAATAAAATGTAAGAAATTGGTGCCCAATTTGATTTGAGGGAAAGAGGAAAGAAAGTGGAGGCATCTGGGTATCTACCAGGTTTCTGGCTTGGATAAATGAATTATTCAGATTTTCAAGGAAGTAGAAATAGTTCCAAGACTCCCCTGTCAAGGTCTGCTGGACTTGCCAACAGTAATCAGGTCCTCTCCTGTGCTTGACTCCCTTAACTCTTCCACCAATTTTTCTCATGGTAAAATCCGGTCGGTGGCAAGGTAGAGCAAGTATAGAGTGAAGAGAGAAGGATTCTGTGGGTTTGAGTGTTGGATACCTGTTGCTTTTGGCCACCCAGTAGTTGGCCAACTTTTTCCTGGCAGAGCCCTTATTTCCCTTTGGGAACAAGCCTTCCCCAGTGCTTTGGGAGGTCTTGGTGGGTCTCTTCATTAGGGCTCCTCTCACAAGTGAGCTCCTTGTCAATCAAATGAGGCTTTGTTTGGGTCAAAGCCTCTGATTGGCTTTGTTTGTGTGACTCAATCCAAGTATAGCCAGTCACAGTCACCAGGCATGTTGAACAGCTTGAAAGTGGCACAAAAATGTTCTGCGGGCACTGGGGTGGCTCAGTCGGTTAAGCATCTGACTCTTGATTTCATTTCAAGTCATGATCTCAGGGTTGTGAGATGGAGCCCTGTGTCGGGTTCTGTGCTCAGCAGGGAGTCTGCTTGAGATTCTCTCTCCCTCTCCCTTTGCCTCTCCCCCTCTGGAATAAATCAATTAGAAAGTGTTCTAAAGAGATTAATATGTTCTCATGGGTTGTTACCTTGATCCCAAGACCTTCCCTTTTTCCTGCCCTTTCTAAGACTAAACTAATCACCCTCTTCTGTTTTGTACAGCTACCCTGTACCTTTTCAGCAAGTTCCTTTTTTAAAACTTAACATACTTTGTTTCTGTTGCTTGCAACTAAGGAGCCCTAGCTGAAGCCCAGAGGGTAGCAGGAAAGGCCCTATATTCTACAACTGCCTCTGTTCATTCTGCCTTGGGCTGCAGAAGGAGACCTGAGACCACTCCTGCTGCCCCATTATGAACATCTCAGGCTCTGCCCAGGCCCTTCTGCCCATCTGTGGTAGGGAGTTTGGTATGTACACTGCATTCTAAGCCATTTCCTCTCCACTGCAGTCTTAGCTGGCAGCCCTTACGGGAATTGCTTCAGCTGTCTTGCCCAGCTGTCAAACTGTAAGGAGGAGGGAGTCATAAACCAGGGGACAGTGGAAGACCATCCACAGTCCTCTCCCAGTGAGGGCATGGAAAGGACAACAGAGGCTCTGACCACCAAAGAGAAAGTAAAATGGAGAGCCATAAAGAGGGGGGGCGACAGATGGAGGTGGCCCCAGGTGAGCTTTGCCAATGCGACATTAGCTTTCTCCACATTTTTTAAAGTTACTGTTTCACAGGTTCTGCTGCCAGAACTTTCTGAAATGCTAGGCCTGAGTGCCAGGGCAAGCTGGAAAGCCAGCCAGCGTGGGGTGTGAGTGCCAGAAGATCACAAACACAGGCGCTAATAGCAGCTTGCCTGATATCTCAGTGCCTTTTTGCTTCTGCCAAATTGATGTGGCCATCAAGGTAATCTTCCAGACCTCGTGGCCCAGGTGGTATACCCAGAAAGGCAGACCCAGCCAGGAACCCTGAAACTGGCCTGGGGCAATGGTTTGGGGGCTCTAATGAGTGGCCTACCTTGTCACATTCAGTCAGGTCTGGAGCCACCTGGGAACTTCAGATCTCAGTGTCTCCAGCAGCCAGGAATGATTTCAGAACATCTGTCGGTAGTGGGATTGGGACTCACTTCTGTCTCTGCAAGCCTTTGAGGTTCCTTTAAACAAAGAGGCCTCTTACTTCCCTCCCCATCCACACCGCACCAGATGTTTGTGTTCTGTTTCTACAAAGAAATATCAAAGGCAGCAATAACAATAGCACTAGAATTGTGCAGAGCGGGCACCTGGTACCTCTCCCATGTGCACGCCTGCTCTAAAAATCAGGCAACTGATAGCCTTAAGTGTGAATTGATTTTATCATTAATTGAGCAAGTACTATGTTCCAAACATTATGCTAGGTGCCATCAGGAAGGCCCTTGAGGAACTTGGCCGTCTTTCTAGTGAGGGACAAAGACAAGGTTATAGATAACTGACCTCAAGGTCATGACTCAATGATCATGATTACTCGACTGGTTGGCTCAGGCAACTTCAGAGTTCAAGGCATGGCTTGGTCAGCTGTCACATCATCTAATACGTGGGCTTATCCAACCCCTGCTGTTTTAGCCAGCACTGCTTAAGGATGTCTGCACAAGACAAAAACTATATGAAACCCCAACTAGTCTTGTCTTGTGTTTTATACAGGGAGGAACCAAACATGTCCCCAGTTGGAATACAAACAGTGTATCTTTTCCATACTTGATGCACATACATTATAAGAGAGATTTTTAGCAGTGGTGAGAGATTTGGTTAACCAAGTTTAGTGGTCCCATCATAAAGATGAAGGCCAAGCTGTGAAAACGGATGTTAGCATGGAAGTCTACCCCTGGGAACCACCAGGCTTTGTGGAGCTTAATTCTTACAACTGTCCTATGAAGTAGGTGATGTCCTTCCCCTTCTGTTGTTTGTGAAGCTGAGGCTCAGAGAAGTCAAGGAGCCTCATCAGCTGTAGGTCTGTTAAGTGAAGGAGTCAAGATATGAATGCCTGTGTATGTCATTCCTTCGTGGAGAAAAGTTGAGTTGTTCTACACTCCGACTCCCACAGATCTCAGCGGGATAGGGAAGAGCCTTTCCCCTCAGGCCTTTGGGTTGGTTAAGATCTTTGTTCCTGTGTGGCATGGGGTAGTAGAGATGGGCATCTTGGGATAGTCTCTGGAACAGGTGGTGCAGAGGTCCGTCCCTGCTGGGAACAAATGTGTTCCCACCTAACAACTTTTAGGTTCCCACCTAAAACAATCACCTAACTGCTTGGCCAGCAAGACGTCAAGATAGGGACTGTGTTGGGAGCCAGGGAGGGGTCGGGAGCTTGCCTTTGGGAAGGGCAACGTTAAGGAGACAATGAAGTCAGCCTTGGTTGGGCTTCTCACTCTGAGGTCCCAGAGGCCGGTTGAGATTCTAGGGATTTCCATGGCTCCTTGCAACCTGGAAGAGGCCAGTTGCAGGTCAGTACCCTCCCTAGGTTAGTCCTTCCTCCAGCCCCTTCCCCACCCCACTGTGGAGCTCAGTGGAGGGACTGAAGCAGAGCTCCAGCTCAGGAATGTGGTCAGACTCCATTCCTTCACACTAACTGGCTTGGATGAAAGTGATCTTTGTTCCAGTAGCCCAAAAGTTGTTTGCTAAGATAATTAATACGAATCTGATGTAAGGGCTTTAGAATATCTGTAGTTGATATGCCCGGGACTGAATAAATAGCGTATGAATCTTTTTCCTTAATTAAAGTCTCCTGCCCTTAACACTGTTTGGAATAAATGTTTTAGGTCTCAGAGTCTATGTATAGAATTATCCTGTAACTCAGCCTCGTTTCAATTAAATGAGTGAGATTTTAGAGGTATGTGCTTAGGTTGTCAATGAAAAACCAAACCTGCTTCTTCTCTTTCCTCGGCCCATTGATTTGGGATTTCTGGATGAGGGAGTCAGGTGAAGGTCAGTGCTCATGTGCTCCTTCCTACTTGACTGACAGGGCAGACTGTCTTTCAAAAACCAGAAAGTGGGACTAATTGGGAAATAAGAGCAAGGTCTGTGTATATTATAGTAAGATGATCATTTCAGGACCATATCAAAGCATACAATGTGTGTCATTCATTTACTTATTCATTCAAAAGTCATTTATTATTTCATTCAGAACCACTTAATAATAAATAGTTTCTATTATTTATAGTGTGTATTTTGTTGGTATACCAAAGTACAAGAGTGCATCTATAATATGAACTCCTTACTGTTTCTTTTAAAGGATATACATTTTCTCAATAAGTTTATATAGATGTGGAAACATTTCTGGAAGGATACACCAGAAACTGTCAACAGCATCCCTCTGGGGAGGGAGTGGGATGGGTAGCTGTTCAGAAAGGAGACATTTATGTTTTATACATTTTACATTTTATATCTTTTTATATATTTACATTTTATACTCTTCTGTACTCTCTGAGTTTAGTTGAATATCCTTTCATCTCTAGTGCCTGGTACCACTTGTCTCAGTAAAATTGTCACTGGTTTGTATGATGAAATTTACAATGAATTGGAGCTTTTTTTTTTTTTTTTAGAGAGAGAGGGAGGCAGGGAGGAGCTGGGAGGGGCAGGGGGAGAGAAAGAGACTCTCAAGCAAATTGCACACCCATCATGGAGCTCCACATGGGGGTCAGTCCCACAACCCCGAGATCATGACCTGAGATGAAATCAACAGTCAGATGTTCCACTGACTGAGCCACCCAGGCACCCAGAAATGGAGCCGTTTTTAGTGGTGTTCTACAAATAGCACTGTGAATTCTGGATCCCATATTAGAGGAACGTATATCAGCTGAACCAGGCAGGTCAGATGTGCTTATGATATGTGAACAAAACAAAACAAAGCAGGGACATGACATATAAGAGTAGCTTGGTTTCCCTTATCGATGACAAGGAGCCTTTAAAACTCTACGTCCTAGATTACTAGTGCTGCTAGAAACCTCTTTTTCTATCTGGATAATCTTTGCTAGCTGCCTTCCTAACTAGACAGATGTGGGGTCCTGAGCTTTTTCATTCTCCCCATCCTTTATTCGTCCTGAAACAATAAAGACCCACAGGACAAGGTGTGGCATGCTGAGTTCCTCAAGTTCAGTGCAGTGGGCACTTCCCTTCCTTTTAAGAATTTGTGTCAGGCTCAGGGAGCCTGGATGGCTTAGTTGGTGGAGCAGCTGACTCTTGGTTTCAGCTCAGGTCATGATCTCAGGGTCCCGGGATTGAGCCCTGCACTCAGTGGGGTCCCTCTCCCCTCTTGTCCCTCTCCCTCTGCTCCTCCCCCTCACTTGCGTGCTTCCTTCCTCTCGTTCTTAAATAAATAATTTTTGAAAGTTTGTATCAGGCTTTAGAAGAAGCCAATCATTTTCAGAAGAGGACTTACAACCTCGGTCCTTCCCATGGTCTTCACCATGCTGCACTCCCAGAGGCTCTTTCCCTTCTCCCAAAGTAAAATGTGTGTCAAGACAAGTACAGGGTTGGATAGGAGTTCAGTAACTGGAAGACACATATTCAAAAGCACAAGGACACACTCCTCCAGAGCTGTTACTATTTGCTAGGCACTGAGGAAACAGGAAGAGGCGGTGTGGGCTCGAGAGCAGGCCAGTTGAATCCAGACTCTACCAGTTATGGGACCTTGGGTAACTTATTTACTTAACCTCTCTGAGTCTTAGTTTCTTCATCTGCAAAATGGGAATTAAAATACCGGCCTTGCAAGATTATTGTGATGATTTGCAGTAATTAATCCATAGTGATATGATTAATCACTCATCCATCAAATAGTACCTGGCTGTTACGCATTAAACAGTGTGCTAGGCACCAAGAGAGATTTCAAGTATTAATAAAACATGGTCCTTGCCCTGCAGGGATTTAGGTCTAGAGGAGGAGATGAAAAATTTAACAAATACATCAAATCAGGGTGACAAATGCAATAATAAAATATATACCAAGCTCACTTGTGTTACAAAAATAAGAGAGAAATGCAGAGTTTAGAAACAGGTAATTTACCACAACAGGTACTGTTTTGATAAGAAAAATGATTTCTTTACAAAGAATTGCTGATATTTATTTATTTATTTAACAACTTAGGTCTTTCATATGGGCAGAAAATTAAGGGAGAGTCCTGTCCCTTTTCTCATTCTCATTGCTTCTGCCTTGGTTCACGTTAGCATTTCCCATAGGTTGTGACCTGCAGCCTCCTAACTGACCTTTTACCTCCAGATTTTTCCAGCACTAGCCCCTTTTTTGTTAACTCCTTGGTGACACTAGTAACAATCTCTCACACCCAGTGTTTTGCCTATTTACAAACTCTTTTCATAAATGTTGTCTAACGTGATCTTCACTACAACCAAATGAAGTGTGGGGAGGACAGAAGTGATTATCCTTATTTTAAAGGAAAACGAGGGGGCGCCTGGGTGGCTCAGTGGGTTAAAGCCTCTGCCTTCGGCTCAGGTCATGATCTCAGGGTCCTGGGATTGAGGCCCATATCGGGCTCCCTGCTCTGCAAGGAGCCTGCTTCCCCCTCTCTCTCTGCCTGCCTCTGCCTACTTGTGATCTCTCTCTCTGTCAAATAAATAAATAAAATCTTAAAATAAATAAATAAATAAATGAATAAATAAATAAAGGAAAACAAGGGCCTTACAGGTCAAGTGACTCGTTCCATGTCATTCAAACTCAAACTCGCCCCCTGCTGGGTGCAAACACAGTACCTTCCTCTCCATGTCTGTTTGACTAAAACACTGGGCTGTTAAACCATTTTATGGCTTCTTGTTCCTTAACATAGTTAACAACTTGGTTAGTTGTTAGAGCTAAGGAGAAGCATCTGTTTGATGAGAGACTTTTGACGCTCTCAGCCACTCTTGCCAAACCCAAGATTAATTAGGGAGTGCAACTAAAGTCCTCTCCTGTTCCAGAGGCCCCTTGGGTCAAGCCCTGTCATTGGCGTGGGGGAATTTTCATAGCCAGAGGGAGGTTCTGGGAGAAGCATCTGGCTCACAGGGTTTTTCCTTGCTCACACTCCAAGAAAGCAGCCTGTGAGGGGCAGGTCTGGGGTCCAGAACACAAGCGTGCGCCAGGAACAGCTCTGGTCCAGGAGGGCTGCTGAGTGGTGTCCCGATTCCTTCTTGTCCTGGTGTTAGACTAATTGTCTTCTGAGTAGCACTTGCTTCTGCTTCATTAATTTCATTTATTGCCTCATGTGTTCATTCATGCTTTTATCCATTCATTGAACATATATGTAGCACCATACAGGCATTGGGGATGCAAGTAAGAATAAGATGTGGTCCTTGCTGCTTCTTTCTTTCTGTCTTCAGACCTGTACTGGACATATTAGTCCTGTGCCTGCTTCACTGATCCCCAGCCTTGTCCTCCAAGGAAATACCATGCTCACAGCCTTCCTGCCAAATGTGGTACCATCAGCTTCACTGATCCAAGAGGCAAGTTATCATTTAAAAATCCCAGGAAAGGAGTCCAGTTAGTCCCAGTTGGATTATCTGTCCACATTTAAAAAAAGTAAGTGTATGAGTTACTATGACTGGGTCAAACTGTGCACATTCTCCCACTCTTGTGGTCAGTGGAGCTGAACTCTTTCCAGAAGACAGGAGAAGAGTACTGAGCAGGTAAATATATAAAAGATAAAAACAGTGGACCCCATGGCTTTCCACGGCACGGGGGTAGCTGGCATTGCTGCGTATCCACCGCTATGTGTCCCCTCAACCTGAGGGAGCAGAGTCCTTCAGTTAGCCTTAGAAACACTTTGCCTGAAACCATCATCCTGGTCTGGTGTGTGATCCAGTTATTTCATACACGTACATCTCATGAGCTTTGTCTTCACTTAGGGCAGCTTTAAACTTCCTCCTCAAAACCAGTTACCCCCATAAGGCATCTGACATTAATCCATGCAGGTGGTATTAATACATGCAAACAAAAAGGCAAGCACTGCAAGATGGTGGGTTTCTAACAGGGATGCTTCCAATTAATCATCCTCATGTCTCAGATGGTGAGAGGGCAAAGAGCCACTGAGGGCATGTCGGCACAGACTTGCTACATGGCTTCCAGTTAACGGCCGGTGCTGTTTTGTGAAAAGCCTGCAACTGGGATTCTACCTCCTCATCAGTGAGTGTGCAGCTGGGTTGAGTGTTTCTGGGTGTGCAAGTTCACAGGGTCATAACTGAGAACCTCCATGTCCCTCTGCCCCTCACTCAGGCTGCCATCCAGGAATCAGTGGGTCTTTGTGAGAGCCTGCAGTTGGGCCTCAGGATTTTGCTGGAGCACAGATTTGTGTCTAGGCGAAGCCAAAAACTGACTGCATTCATTCTGATCCAGGCAGATATGGAAGCAGGTGTGGAAGGATCTGCCTTAGGAGCCAGAGTTCTCCCTCATCATCCAGCTGAGGGCCAGGGGTGATGGTGGATCGAGATTCAGCCAGCTCAGAGCTATTAGCTAACTGAGTGAAGCTGAAGCAAACTGCTAGGGACCTTTCAGCTCTTTTCATCTGATCTTGAGAGGAATTCCTTTACCAGGCTCCTGGCTGAGTAGAAGTGAGGTCAACACTCCAAATTAGGTAACCAACAGAAGGTCATGGTCTAAGATATCCTAGCTCTCAGAGTTGCCTGTGCTTTGGGACTGGCCCCATTTAAACGGGGATGTTTCTTCTTTCCAGGCTACACTCTCTGTTCAGGACCACATCTGCTCCTGAACTGCTAGGCACCACCAGGTGGGCCTGGGCCTGGATGTCTTTTGTTATAGAGGGAACCCTATTGCTGAATCGTGTTTGTCAGGAAATGCCAAGCTTTTCCCCCCATACTAACAAATGATTGCAGCTTTTCTCATTCAGCAACCACATGCCTGCGAGTACTTTACTTGAACTTCACTTCTTCAGAGCACCTTAGCTCTAAGTTCTAGATGGCCAGCTCTGCCAGATTCTATCCACGTCATTTATAAAATACTCCAAGTCAGCAAGTCAGTCATCAGACATGGACCTTTGCTCAGCCTTTGTTATAATTAGACATCCAGTTCTCTTTAGCTACTCAAGTTTGACCAAGATCTTGTCTTTTCATTCCTTCATTTTCATTATTTCTAGACTTTTAGGTTCAAATATCTGTTTGATAATCGGCCTATGATTGTAATATTGTTCAAAATATTTTCTGCTTCTCTGGGGGACAGAATTATATGTCCTCACCCTACTGATGTGAGACCTGGTCATATGACTTTCTTTGGCACATGAAATACTACCAGAGTGACACATGCTGCTTCTGAGCAGAAGGTCACAAAGGCTTTTGTGCGGCTTCACCATGTTCTCTTTCTTCCTTTGCAGGAGAAAACTGAAAACCAGTACTGCGATCACTGGATAGATCCCTTGTGATTTTTATTTTTAAGTGACACATGCAGTATTTTATACAGGGGGATGAGCTCTCAAGACCTAATCTAGTCCTGGTTCCTATTTCTCTCCCCCCAACCCCGTCCCGAAGGCTCCTAATCTAGACACCATCCTGAAATAAGCTAATTGTGGAAAGGGGAAAGAGGGAGGCAAGAAGGGGAGGTGTTAGTAAAGATATGGCTCCAGGGGCCTGAGCCAGAAGTGAGGGCAGCTGATTACATTACAGTATGTGGGGGGGGGGGCGGGGGCGGTTCCCAAGTGCTATGTCTGGCAGCCCTCTTGCGCCAGCACAGCAGTAAAATCTGGTTAAAGGGAGAGCAGGGAACTTTGATAGTGTCCAAAGATTTCCCCAAGGCAGATGTTTTTGCTTCTTGGCAGCCTATTCCTGGAGGGGAAAGCAAAGAGATGGACTTGCTGTCATTTGGAATGACTTGGTCCCTGTGGTGCAATTGGCCAGCCAGGATGGGTAATATATTGTGGTGGCTTCCTAGTTTGGTTTGCTTCCTGGAAGTTGAAAGCCTCATTTCTCTGAGCATGTTTCTCTTTTATTACTATGCTTTCCAGTGCTCTTGTCTTCAGCTTTATCCAGCACAAAACAATTTGGGTATAGGTCCCAACGAGGACTCCAACAGCGTGTATAAGGACTCCAGGTCCTGAAATTGATACGTTTCTCTTCCCATCACCTCTATTCCCACACTTTCATATGACATGAATTTGAAATGCTCTGTTCATAGGTAGACTGCACGCTGTTTCAAGCCATCCCAGCAATGGGTAAATGCATTTAAGCTGTCCCTTTCAGTGCAGAAGACAGAGCCTTGCTAAGCCACACTGCAATTAGCTTTGTATGTTTCTGGTCACAACCACAGTCTGCCCACAGTGAGACCAAGATAAAATGCCATTCCTGCTGACTTTGTGACTCTGTGTGAGTATGTGTGTTTAGGCATTTATTTAAAACATAACCACAGGCCAATGTGCCTTTATCGAAGCACATGGAGATCATTACTGCACTTGCATTTTGGGTTGGAAGGAAGTACAGCAGTTAACCACTTGAAATCTCAATAGTAAAAGAACACCATAAAGTTCTACAACTGTGGGACAAAAGATTGCAAAATGTAGGTTCCATTAAAAAATTAGGAAGTAAGTTACATTACAAACTTGAGCACTTTTGTCACAGTGATTTGTAGAGTTTATCACGTGTGACTAGAAGATTCCATTTTTACGAAGAAATGGAGTAAAGAATTAGAAAAATATGGGGCGCCTCGGTGGCTCAGTGGGTTAAGCCCCTGCCTTCGGCTCAGGTCATGATCTCAGGGTCCTGGGATCGAGGCCCGCGTCGGGCTCCCTGCTCAGTGGAGGGCCTGCTTCTCTCTCTCTTTCTCTGCCTGCCTTTCTGCCTACTTGTAATTCTCTGTGTCAAATAAATAAATAAAATCTTAAAAAACAAAAAGAATTAGGAAAATATCAGTCGTTATTTTTGATCCCAAACCTATTGTATTCAGACAACGCAAACAGAATTTCTCACAGACTTTCAGTATGTAAAAACAATGTACTTGTATTACTAATATTTTAGATTTGTGTTGTTAGTCTTTCGCCAGCAGCAAAGGTGACCACCATTAAGAGTTCTGTCCCAACAGATTTCCTCTTGATTAGGTGCTCGACCAGACTCATTTTCCTGGAGAAAATCCCATTCAGGTCCTGGAAAGAGTAAAGCACCTTAAACTTTCGTTCTAAATTCTGTTCTCTGGGAAGTAGGTTGAGATCCAGAAGTCCTGAATGAAGCCAAATGCTTTGGGAGATGGCTTGGGTTGGCTTAAATTAAAGCTTGCTCTCTGGAGGGCCATAGACACCACAAACAAAGCTTTCTCTACTGTGTTCCGCTACTGTATTCAATGCACTGAGTAACTCTTAATGTTCCTAGGGTTTCCTAAATGGCCTAGAAATAAAGCTAACAGAAGAGGGCAATATATTTCAGTTAACTAACTTTAACAGTATACCCAAAGTTATTTCTTTTCAAATAGCTCATGAAAGGCCTTGGTCAGAATTTTGGTGGCAATAGAAATACTTGAACATTAATCCATCAGCTGCCCTTTAGGTCTCCAGACTGTAAGCACATTAAGAATGAAACACCACCCTGGATGCTATAACCTTTATAGGTCTGTATTTCTTTTCCAAAAAATAAAAAGAACCAAGTCACCACTCTCACAACAACTGGAAGAAAACTCAGTAGAAACTCAACACTTTTTCAGTGAGAAATACTTGATGTCATATATTTTGTTTAATAAAGACTGAGTTGGTTGTACACTAAGCCAATTTAAGAATGTGATCTGTAACTCACCGTCTTAATTACATGGAGAAAAAGTGAATGGGTTCATTAATGTTGTGAAAAGGAACAGTGACCTACCTGCCAAGTGGCAAGGTGGAAATAATTAATCTGGTCAATTAAAAAGAAACAGATAATTTAAAATGCAGAGCCTTCCAGGTGGTGCACTGAATTCTGCTATCTGGAATTGCAAATTCTTACTGTCAGTTTTGGTTTTCTCAGTACACTTTCCTTGTCCTTTTCTTTGTCTTTCTTCCATGGCTCAAATCTAATAGAAAAATCGTTCTATGCTATAAATCATGACCTGCTTCTTTATGTCTTATGTCCTAAAATATTTATTTATTCTAACATGTACTCTAGAAATGCTCCAGGGGATTAACAAGTCCCTAGAACCATCTCCAGGATTCCATTTTCTCTTTGTTGAGGGTCTTTTATGTCTTACTTTCCCTTCAAAATCGTTTGCCCTTTTTCTGGGGTTTTAATAATGTTTTAAAAGTGCTAGAGCCTGAGTCACACTGTCTGGGTTATCTAATCCCATTTATGATCCTATAACCTTGAAGCTTGCCACGGCCCGGCTGTCAGCACCAGATTCGAAATACACAGGGTAGTGCATTTGGTCCATGGAACCGGAAATTAGTCCAACAGTTACTTTTCTACAAACGTTCATAATTCCTCTTGACATTTACAAGCAAGTAGTAGTTCTTAGACGTAGAGTCATCTCAACACGCCTCAGTTTGCAGGAGTGGCTACCTGCAGCAAAGCGCGGGGGCAGGTGCAGAGAGGCAGGCACTCAGCTCCCTGGCCCCTGGCGTCCCCAGGTCACCCAGCGCGCCCCCGCCTCGCCGTCGCTGCAGAGACAGGAGGAGGGGCGCGGGGAAGGGCGCGCGGGGGGCGGGGGGACCCCGTTCGTAGCTTAATCCCTTTCAGCTGGTCCAGACTCAGTCCCCGGACAAATATTAATATCATGTTCATTTTAACCAAGGCAAACCTGTATAAAAGGACCAAACAGCTCAAGGGAAGGCTGTTTTTACGGTGAGAGTCTGCCTGTAAATTTCTGGTTGCTAAGGAGGAAAAAAAAAAATCTCATCTGAAAAAAACAAATGCTGCCGTGGTGCAGTGCGACTTGAAAGTCTCTGTTTCCTAGGTGTTAGACTTGGCAAGTTGGAAATAGCGAGGGAGGCGAAAAGAGCTTTTCCTTGATGTGCTCAAACAAAGCAGTACATATTGTCAGCTCCGCGGGAGGCGCGCGGCGGCCATATGTGCGTCGCCCAGCGAAATGGAATAAACAGCTGCTGCCAGGAATCCAATTCCTGGCAAGGAAGCAAACCCAAGTCCTCCTGTTTCCAAAATAAAAATCACCAGAGGGATTCCCCTTCCTGCACTTCCAGCCAGTAGTTTTATAAAAGCATAAAACATCGCTGTATTGTGGTTTATAATAATCCCTTACATTTGTAGAGCATTTTACAGTTTACAAAGCGCTTTACATACATTATCTCATTTGAGCCTCATAATAGCCCTGGAGAGTACAAAGCACAGATATCCCGAGTCACTTTTCACAGATGGAAAAAGGAAGGTTCAGAGTGTGATGTGGTGGTGAGCTGGGTGCCACAGCCCAGGTCCCCTCTGCCTAGCCCAGAGCCAGGGGCTGGCGGTGTCTCGGGGATCCAGCGAAGGGATGAAGGGACCTTTTTTTTGTGCAGTTGAGGTGAAGCTGCAACTTCACTTTGCTTTATTTCTTTAGTGCAAGCATCCATTCACTCTGCCAAAGGACTTCTCTCCCACTTTTTGAAGCAGCAAGGGAGGCAAGAAGGTTGCAAGGGAGGCAAGTATGTTGCAAGGGAGCAAAGGGGAGAAGAGAAAAGCTACCCTGCACACTGAACGTGAATTTGGTTTGCCCTTGATGGCAGTCAAAGCCACCACTTCATTTTAAGCATATACTGCAGGGATCAGCCAAGGTCATTCTGAGTGTCAGAACTGCAGGGAGGAAAAAAAAAACCATGTGGATATTGTTCAATTGTTCTTAGACACTGCCACCTCTGTACAACACTTTGCAGAAAAACAGGCTTTTCTCCTGGAACTGCCTGGCTTGTGCTCGTCGTGAAAGCAGATTTACCGAAAGGATCTACAGAACTTTTTATATAAGAATCTCTCAAGCCTTAGGAGGTGCTGGAGTGCTGGTGCAGAATAGTCTATCTTGTAGGATAGAGGACATGGTGGGTGCATGGTGGATGGGCTGTCATGGGTCACCTTCCTTCTGAAATAGAGAATTGCTTTCCGGTAGAGACTTGGAGACGTCTTTAAAACAGACCTCATTTCCTGATCAGGTCTCACTGGGCCTCCTACCATGCCTTGGGATTTTGTGCTCTTTGGTTCTAGCTGCAGAATTTGGCATTAAAACATGGCTGCTGGAACCAAAATGACAGGCTTCTCATCTTGCCTACTGTGTGAGCTTGAGCAAGTTTACTTAAGCTTTCTGTGGTGCCAGAGATGTGCCTTACCTGAAAATGTGGTACTACTAATAAAATGTGCTTCATGGGGTTATCATAAGAATTAAATGATTATTATTTATAGAGTGCTTAGAGCAATGCCTGGTGTGAGGTGGGTGTTCTCTCAGGTTCTGTTAAATCTAGTAAGGCTGTACTTTGGGCAGCAGCAGACCAGTTCCAGCTGACCCCTTCCTGCTCCCTGAAGATGTCCCCCTTATAGAGAGTGGTTGGTGACATCCCTTCTTTCTAGGTCCGCTTTGACCCAGATGTACCTTCCCAAGATCCCACAGGAAGATGCACAAACCAAGGGGCACTTTGCCTCATTGATCTCTCATCAGCAAAGCAGTCAGGATTTGCAGGAACACAACACATTTTGGTTGACAGTATTTACATTGTTGGTGTCAAAGCAAAAATTGCATGGAACAAAATTAAATATGCAAGGAGGACTTTATTCAAGGCTGTTGCACTAGGGAAGAGAGGCCAGAACTCAGTCTGAACTCAACTCCACTGCAACAAACACTTGGGTTGAGGGAATGATCATAGGCCATCTGTGTTTGTTAACTGACTTGACCTAAGGAAAATAAATGTTTGTATCTTTACAAGTTGTCGTTTTACAACTTAGAGAAAGGTGCCCGCAGGAGTTAGGCTTTTACTCTCCCACGGGAACTGGGAAATAGGGGGGTGGGTGCTACCTCCTTTGATGAATACATTTCCAAAGGCTTGTCAAGCTAAGGGAAATGTTAAGGCCCTCTTTGTCATCACTGTTTTAGAAATTGGATGGTGATTTGATGCAGAATGCCCCTCCCACAGAATTCCTCTTTTTTTTTTATTTAAAGATTTTATTTATTTGACAGAGAGAGAGAGATCACAAGTAGACTGAGAGGCAGGCAGAGAGGAGGAGGCAGGCTCCCCGCTGAGCAGGGAGCCCGATGTGGGCCTCGATCCCAGGACCCTGAGATCACGACCTGAGCCGAAGGCAGAGGCTTTAACCCACTGAGCCACCCAGGCGCCCCACAGAATTCCTCTTGAAGGTGAACAGAAACAGTGCAGTTTCCCTATTAGGCCTGGATAGTGGGCCAGTTTCTTTTGGTTACTGGAGTGTCCAATCTCAACACTTCTCTCTTTCAGAAGACGCTGATGGAAGGAGAGAGCCTCATTTTACCTGCTCTCGTAAGCCCTTTGAGTCCTGGTCTACTCCATAAGGTGATGTCCCTCCCCTGGACCAGAGATTGACACTCTGCCCATGAGTCCGTCCAAGGTTCCATGGTTTTGAAAAGAACCACATAGCTGAAGGAGTGCAGAATATGCCATCCTTAAATGTGCCACTTTGCCGTGTGGATTATTTTGAGCTGAAAGTGATGAAGACCCAACAGACTCAGGAAAAACTTTTACCTCTTCCTTCACTGCCTAAAAGAATTAAGATGGGGGCCTGGCCCAGAAAGAGAGCTATTAGTGAAGATAACTTTTTATCTGATCTGTCTGTGTGGCCTGACAATCATCTAATTACATAGGCTCTTTTTATCTTCCTGAGAACTCCCCTCCTCCCCTCTCAAGCCCCAGGCCCCTATCCTATTCCTTAGCTCATGATGACATACACAATTAGCTGACCTGCATTTGAGTCTGGTATTTTTACAGGGCTCCTGTACACATGATTGAATTTGCTTTTTTTCCTGTTAATCTGTCTTTTGTCAATTTAATTGTTGGACTAGCCGAAGAACCTAGAAGAGATGAAGGGAAAATTTTCCACTCCTTCAACAGCAGAGGAAAAGGCCCGACTTGAATCTCAAAGGGGATGCCCTGTAAAGATATAGGCCTTCTCAGGGGAAGAAAACCCCTTATAGATTCCCACTCTCAACCTGGGTCACAACCAGCTCATTGGCCTTCAGGTGCACACCCATTTCCTTTGTGAAAACTCAACTCCCACCGCTTCCCTGTCATTTGGTCTGCAGAAACCATCTGGGTCTTCGTAAAATGATTAGTGATGCCCCCTGCTGTTTAAACCTCACAAAACAGCCAGGTTGCCTAGAAAAGGGTAGTAGGCCTGAAGTCTACTGATCAGGTTCATTTTTCATTATTTCTACTACGGTGAGCTGCAAGAATGCTCATTCCTTCGCCTCTTATGTTGTGTTTGCCTGTCTCACAATTTTTCAGGGATGACACAATGTAAGTTGATTTTGAAAAGTATTTCCCAAATTTGCAAGATGTGTTTCCTCCTCTCTCCCACCTTTTCCCTCTTTCCCCTGGAGGCAATAAGCTCTATTTTTGTGCATAGTGATGTTTTGTTACTTTTCTGCTCTGTCCAGAAAAGCTCTGGGGGTGGGGGGACGGAGGGAGACTGCTGGGATGTTAAAGGAACTACCTTACCCCAGGGCCATCCCCATCCTCTTCAGACCTTTTGTATGTGGATGGGGCCGGAAGGTTGCCAGTTCTTGCTGTAGCCCATGGATTTTTGGAATCCAGAGTTATCATTAAATCATTGTATTTTAGCCACTTGAAGGAACCACTTTCGGCTTGATAGCAGACTCTGACCTGCAGGAGACCAAGGTCGTGGTAAGGGTCAACAGAAGTTTGAGCAAGATTCAGTAGCACACTGGGCTTTTTTGTTGTTCGCTGCCTGCAGGCCAGATTCAGGACAACATGGCCCGCTTAGAGGAGCGGGAGTTTACACTAATCTTTGCCCCAGGCAAAGTCTTACAAAGGACTCAACTGCTTTTCATGTTGGTTCTAAGATGGTAGTGTATTCGTAGAGTACCCACATATAAAGTGTATTGAGACTCTGGACGTTTGGGGGAAGAGACAAAAGGCATTCTGGATGGTATCTGACAAGACACAGGCTCTGACTTGGAGTTTTTGAGAGCAAGAGGATGAATCCTTGTTGGGAAAGGCCCACAGCCTGCATATGAAACATATAGGAAGACGCAGGCTCTCAAAAACCATGATTAAGCATGTCAAAAATGTTGCAGCAATATAAGAAAAGTATGCAGTAATACGAACAGCCTCATAAAAATGCCTAGCCAGAAACAGCTCTGTCAGTTTTGAAGCCCAGTGCTAAATGAAAATGCGGGTCCTTTGTTCATAAATTATTAAGAATTTTAAAAACAATGACAGCAGAGGATTAAACCTAGCATGGGACCCTTCTGTGTGCAGGGCCTTGTGTGACCACACAGCCACCCGTGGAGTTGGCCCTATGTCTCCATGAGCATTAATCCAAATGTGATTGGATCAATCGGGTGAATCATCAGAACTTTCCTGCATTCATTTTCATAGCAATCAGAGAAAGAACTTGGCCTTCTCCACAGAGCAATGATGCCAGCAGGGGAAACGTGTGGGGTGGACCTCCCTAGGGTCCAGTTTGAACAGAGGTGTCTTCAGTCTGTGGTGGAGACTATTTTCCCTGTTCCTCTTCCTTCCTTTCTTTCAAAGGAGGAGTGGGGTCCCTATTTGAGGTTATCTGCCAGGATCTCTGCCTGGTCTGGAGCTGCCTTGGTTCTGTGAAAAGTTTCCCCTTACACGTGATTCCTTTCCCACCTCCCTTCTTCCTAGCAAACACAAAGCTCTTTAAAAGATTCTGAAAAAAAAAATTTTTTTTTTGGCAAGTTCTGTAGGCTTTTATTAGATATACACTGTAATTCCAAACTGTGATTACATGATGTCTGGCTTTCCCTGAACTCGAATTTAATATCCTGAAAAATGGGAAGCTTTATTGCAAGGCTGAAGTACACCAGGAGTGGGGGACCTGGGGGTGAGGGCTTGAGGGTCTGCTGATTGCTTTCATTCCACCTCCTGAAATCTCTAGCTGGCTGTGCTTGATACTTGTTAACCTCGACTTTGCCTTTTATTTTTATTATTTTATTTTAAAGATTTTATTTATTTATTCACAGAGGGAGAGAGATCACAAGGAGGCAGAGAGGCAGGCGGGAGGGGGGGGGAAGCAGGCTCCCCGCTGAGCGGGGAGCCCGACGCGGGCCTCGATCCCAGGACCCTGAGATCATGACCTGAGCCGAAAGCAGAGGCTTTAACCCACTGAGCCACCCAGGCACCCTCGACTTTGCCTTTTAGATGGACTTTTTCGTCCTCTTGAATTATGTTTATTACACAATGGTGATAAATTTTTTTAAAAGACAAATCATTCACAGCTCTACAACCTTGATACTCCAACTTGTTTTCACTTTTCTACATTCTCTTATTGTCTGGATTATATTTTTGGTTGTTGCATTCACAATGAAGTTTTAACTTTTTGTTCTGCAGTTGCATTTTAATTCCTTTTATACTCATAAAGGTAAAACACATTTATAAACTTAATGAAGATGAATGAACAATAAAGCAAACAAGAAGCCTTAGAATTGCCTGCAAATGGAAACCAAAGCAATAATCATTTAGAAGCAGAGAGCCTAATAAAATAGAGCCGAAGTGATCTTGGCTGTTGTTCCCTGGTTCTGTGCCTTTATTTTACAGAAAAAGAAACTGAGACCCGAAGGTTAAATGAGCTGCCACACAGCTCCTGGGGCAGTCAGGACTAAGCCGGCTGCAAATGACTGTTTTGTTTTGTTTTTTTATATACCCTGAATAGTTCTGTTTCCACACTAGTATCTTTCTGTGGGAAATAAGTTCTTGGAGTGTCTGTCCTTCATTTGTGATATGAGGGAGGTGGAACAGATGCTCTTAAAAATTCTTCCAACTCCGAACTTTGAATTCAGCTCAAAATGAACACAACAGGACCCCTGCCTAGTCAGCCCGGAACTACTACTACAAACATATGAAAAATGTGGTAACAATGAGAACATTCACTATTTTAGCTAGATGTGTTGTACAGCGGCTCACCAGATCCGTACGAAAACTTAAGACTGGATCTGAGACTCAAGTGTGCCAGCACATTCCAGACTGCTCCACAAGCCAGAGGTCTCATTTTAAAATGACTAATTCAGAGAAAAGCCACAGGGTCTTAAGCAAACGAATGGAGGGGCGATCCTGTTCTGAGTGGAGTAACCACCCCTTTGGTCTTTCAGAGCACTTTTCAAGCAGAGTGAGGCCCCCTCTACTGGTGGGATTCATCCTCCATCAAAAAAGTCAGAACTTGCTAGGTTTGTGGAAAATGGGGGGAAAAAATCATAGGATCAGAATAGATTAGAATTGTAAGGAAATGTGAATACTTAAATGTCAGCTTTTAGAGGTCTAGAATGTTTAAACTTTTTTGTCATAAATTTGTTAGGCAACATTCTACTGAGGAAATTTTCACAGTAGGTGGCAAAAATCTCTGTGTTAAAGTGTGAAGTTAGCTTTTGAAAATAGAAGCCCTTCACAAATACTGAATCAATTACAGGTAAAAATCCCATTTTTGTTCAATGAAGAGTAGGGTTCTTCCACACCCTCACATGGAGTTCTGTGCTCCAGTTGTCTAAACTAAGATTTCTTAAACTCTCATCATTCAAGTACTACTGATATGCTTCTTGCCACAGCTAAGTACTTACTGTGTCTTACTATGTAATGTTTTTCTTTCAATCGAGTCATTTTTTTAATTTCAGCTTCATCTCAGCAATAGAATTCATGAAGTTTCAGGTTTGATGTGTCGTGTGTGTGTGTGTGTGTGTGTGTGTGTACAGATAGAATAAAATAAGTATATGGCTATTAAAAAATGTTTTCTGTACCAACTAAATTTATCTCATTTAATTATTGCATGTGTTTACCATGCTTTAAGAAATACTGAGGTAAATATACTTCATGTTTAAGTCATGTGAATATAGTAGTCAGAATTTCATCTTTCCATCAAAGGCAAGTTTTTTATTGTCTTTCTTCGCCTGGCCTCTCCCTCATGCCTTACCCTCTGTCATGGATCTTCCTTCATTCCCCTTTCCATTCCCTCAAAGTCCTTTGGTTCAATATTCATACTTCCTTTTCCCCATGAGGTGAGGAAAACTTTCCCCCTCTTATCGCCCACTGGGGACCATGCCTCATTTGATACTGAACTCCAGGAAAACCATATTGAAACAAACTGGTAATTGACAGAAGGAATAAAAAGACCTTTGTATTCCTGTCTTTTTCTAGGAATTGGGACTTGAGGAGTATGGAAAAGTGATGTTTCTATTTCATCCTTAGAGTCAGCCTTCTCTGAGGAAATGGCACATAAACACAGAAAGTCCAATCTATAAAAACACATTTAATAAATTATTCCTTGAGGAATATAATGGGGAGTCTGTTTTTGTCCCGGCACTGTGAAACTGGAATACCTGTAGGGGAGGATGGGGATGAGAAAAAGTCTGATCTTCATGAAGCCTTTTCCCTTATTAAACATTCCTGTGTTATTAATTCAGGCTTTGTTTCTTAAGTAATAAAGGCGACCATTATGCATTTGTTGCTGGGTGAATACACTCAGTCCGCAGCTAGTTTTAGCTTGGTACCATTGTGAAGCCCTGGTCATTTACAGTGGATTGTTTGTATTGAACCCTATCCATAGATGATCTCAGTTTTGAAAACTCTTGTCATTATAATTTATTTTCTTTGCTTTAACTGACTATATAATTTCTGTTGACTCTTAATGAAAAGTAAATAAATAGCCTTTTGACACAAAATTTATATTTTTAAACAACTCTAGGCCTAAAGAGTTCAGAAAGAGGTTCTTTGAATGCCAGCTGTTTTATAAGAAGTTCACTACAGAAAATTATATAGAAAACTCTTCTTCCAAAGGAAAGAATTTCAGTGACCGAATTCTTATTTTGGTAACATTTGCAAAGTAGCTTCAGAATCATGTGGAAGATTTATACAAAATAGCTTATGAGAACCCACATAAATGAAAACTAAAGTTACAATGTAATTCTATATACCTTCTTATTCTGGGAAAATTTAAGCATTATTCAATCCTAATAACAATTGATTCTAAAAACATTAATTCAAGACTCCACAACCCACAGGGAGGAATGGGTGCTCTGCATTTACTGTAGCTCCCCAAAAAGGTCCTTTCTGATGGCAAACAGATGGAAACCCCATAGAGAGGCAGATTTCCGCTATAGCTATCACAGGGCTGCACCATGCCTTTGAAATGACATCAGCCAGGAAACCAGTGACTAGAGTTTCAGGTTTCATAGAAGGATTTTGCTTTGCTTTTTGTAGGTCCAAAGATGGCCGGAGGAGGCAATAAATTCTGTCTGAGAACCTCTCCTGGTAGATGTTTAAAGAGATTATGTGAGTAAATCAACTGTCCCAATCCCCCCATGCGATAAGGACCATCCGGTTTGAATTTGAATTTTCTTCGTCTTTCTTCTAGAGAACTGATGTAAGCCAACAACTCAGAATAAGTTGGGCCTGATATGTGGAATGCCGTGCTGTGGGGATTATCAAAAACTAAAGTATTTATTTTTTATGAAGCTTTTCCTATAACCAGGTTTATGACTGGAAAGGGCCAAGGCTGAAATACATGGATTAGCATTTCTCACTGAAAAAAAGATTAGGTTGCCTCACTTTAACACTTAGGTTTACTATATGTGAATAAATGTCACCATTGTTTTCATTTTCATTTTTATTCTGTTATTATTGAGCTTTTACTGAAACAGCCTTATAAGAATGTGGAGGAAATTCTAAAATATGAGTCACGGTATGCATTGGTGTTTATCTTGTGGTTCTGCCAAGAAACAAGAGAGCAAGCCTTGGACTTAGAGCAGCTTTTCTGGGTAGAACGATTTGATTCTGCATTTACTTCTACATAAGTGAATGTTCTCCCAAGAATAGCATTATCAATCTCATGAGTAGCTGCTACAATTTTCAAAGGACTGCACAAACATTTAAATACTAACGAAGGAAAGTTTTCAGGCAACGTCTTTACGAAGACCCACTAACTTTGTCCTATTCATCGATATCTAAGGATTGACGCTGGGTTTCAAGGAAAACTGGGTGACGAAAGTGTTGGCACCATGCATAAAAGTTCATCACCTCCTGGATAACACTCAAAATTGTGTGACCTAACTATGGTGAGTGTAGTCAGGGTGCTTCTGGGTACAAGTAACAAAAAAATCTGGCTCAAGCAAGTTTAAACAATAAGATAATTTATTTTTTCCATTCTATAGGAGACTCAGAGGTAGGTGAGGTTCTAAGGAAGGTAATACAGTGGCTCAAAGATATAATCAAAGACTCGGGGGGCACCTGGGTGGCTCAGTGGGTTAAAGCCTCTGCCTTCAGCTCAGGTCATGATCTCAGGGTCCTGGGATCGAGGCCCACATCGGGCTCCCTGCTCAGCGGGGAGCCTGCTTCCTCCTCTCTGCCTGCCTCTCAGTCTACTTGTGACTTCTCTCTCTGTCAAATAAATAAATAAAATCTTTAAAAAACAAACAAACAAACAAACAAACAAAGACTCGGGTTCTTTCTCCCCTGCCACCCTCTTTCAAACTTAGGTTAGTTTCTGTCACGGTCATAAGATGGTGGCAGCAGATTCAGCTCAACAATGCCCAGAGGAAGAGTCCTTCTTATATCCTTTTTTTTTTTTTTAAGAAAGCTTTCTCAGCAGCCCTTCAAGAGACTTCTCATGCCTTAGTAGGAATCGGACTACATGTTTATCCTGAAATTTATCATGGAAAAGGGGGATTACAACAATGGACTCAGACCAGTGATTTTCAACCTTAGCTGCATTTCGAAAGTTGAGAAAAATACTGATACCTGGTTCCCACCTCTAGAGTTCCTGGGATGCAGCCTGGGGCATGAAGGGTTCTAAAAGCTCCCCAGGTGATTCTAATGTGCAGCAAAGCATTTGAGAACCATAAATTTAGACCAAACATCTGGAGGGTGGGGATAGAGTAGAGGTAGAAAATGGATATTGGATTATAGATTGCCATGGCCACTAAATATTATTGTATTTTCAATGTAAATCTTAAAAGATGTATGTGCATATATAAATGCACATGTGGGATTGGAGTCCGGTTTGGAGGAATCCACATTTATAGGGAGACCAGATGAATGTGGTTCACATTAGGAAGACAAATTTGGATGCATTCAAAGCCAATCAAAACCATTTATGACCATGGTTATGATAATGCCTATATAGAGACTTTTGACTTTAACAAAGTGTAATAAATTAAGAAGTGATGACAGTAAATGATATTTCTGAGTCTTTGAAGAAGAAAGCATGAGAATACTCTTAAATACTGGAAACCCTCTTTAAAAAAATTTCCACTGTCAACTAGCTTCTGGATAACTTCAGTATTTTCCACATTCCCTATAGGAAAGCCAAAGATTTCTTAAGAATTCTTGAATGCATGATATTAAATTAAAAAAAAATATTTCAGGGTGCCTGGGTGGTACAGTAGGTTAGGCGTCTGACTCTTGGTTTCAGCTCAGGTCCTGATCTCAGGGTCATGAGATGGAGCCCTGAGTTGGGCTCCAGGCTAAGGGCGGAGTCTGCTAAAGTTTCTTTCTCCCTCTCCTTCTGCCCCTCCCTGCCTCAGGAGCTCTTTCAAGTAATAAATAAATCTTAAGAAAAAAAAAAAAAAGATTTCACTATATTGCTAAGTTAAATAAGTCAGTCAGAGAAAGACAAATATCATATAATTTCATTCATATGTGGAATTTAAGAAACAAAACAAAGGAACAAAGGAAAAAAAAGAGGCTTAAACCCGACTCTTAAATACAGAGAACAAATGGATGGTTGCCAGAGGGAAGGAGGGTGGGAGATGGGTGTAATAGATGAAGGGGAGTAAGTGTACACTTATCATGATGAGTACTGAGTAATGTATGGAATTGCTGAATCACTATATTGTACACCTGAAACTAGTGTAACACTATGTTACTTAAACTGGAATTAAAAAAAGTAAAAACAAAAAAGGTTTCACTAGTTTAAAAGCTATATGAATACCCCAGACTGAATGCCTTAAAAAAATTCAGATGCCCTGACTTTTTCCAATTATCCATTTTTAATAATTTCTTTAGGCTGGATATCCAGGCCATTTTATTCTCATATAGACTCTGCCCCACCCCACGCCACCCCCCTGGTGGCCAGCATGCAGCATTCACCTGGTCACTGTTATATTTGTTCATGTAGAACAGTGGTTCTCCACCTTGGCTACACATTAGAATCATCTTGGGGGACTTTTTAAAGACTGACCCCTCCCTTCCATTGCCATCCTCATGAGTTGAAACCAAATCTTCAGGGGTTAGGGCCTAGGCATCTGTATTTTTGAAAAGTTTACTGGCTGATTCTGATATAGAGTGAGGACTGAGAGGTATTAGTACAAAGGGGGAAAAGGAGGTAGATAAGAGGGACATAATCTGTTCTCTTGTTCTTAGCTTGTTTTAATTTTTCCTCCCCAGAATCTAAGCTAATCCGAGTTAGCAATCTTGTGGGAGAGTTTAAGTAAGCTCTTAAGGTCTTGGCTCAAATGGATTTTCTAACTAAAGGTAAAGCTTTATGGAGCCTCAGAAGTCTCTGGTAACACTCTGTAAATACCTGTGGAAGCAGCTGGCCCTCTACTGTGATTTCTGAATAAGTACGTCATACGTAGCCCTTTGCACTTGAGGTGCAGAGAAGCCTTCTGACAGCTGTTTTTACCGTGGTTGGTGGCTAGAGACCACAATGGAGAGAAGAAAATCACTAACTTGAACAAGGGTCATAAAAAGTGATTTTTTTTTTAAAGAGCCGATCAAACAACAGGTGGGTCCAATAATCTTTGTGCCCAACTTAGATTGTGCCACAGCTGAATCTGCGCCTGCTGCAAACAACACGTGGCGCCCGCTCGAGTCCCCTCCGGCACACTTTTGAAAACTAGAATATAATTTAGGCTGGCGCAAGAATGTGTTCACTGAGTGTACTTTGGGGAAAGCTTATTAACATCACCAATGAAGGGCGCCTGGGTGGCTCAGTGGGTGAAAGCCTCTGCCTTCGGTTCAGGTCATGATCTCAGGGTCCTGGGATCGAGGCCCACATTGGGCCTCCTCTCTCCTCCTCTCTCTCTGCCTACTTGTGATCTCTCTCTCTCTGTCAAATAAATAGTCTTTAAACAACAAAAAACACCACCAGTGAAATAATCAGCAGCAACAGAAGTAGTGAAAGTCATAGCTCTGGAAAAAGAAATACTTAGCATTGATAGTGTGTCAGAATAGTTTGGAAAAAAACAAAACAAAACCCTAAGAGGTGGACAGTGGTGTCGTAGAAAAGAGTACTGGATTGGAGTCAGCAGCCCTAGATTCTGATCCTGGCTTTGCCACTGTTTGACTCTGTGATTTGGGCAAGTCGTAGTATTCTTTTCGAGCCTCAGTTTTAGGATTTAAGAGATGAGCTAGTCAAAGCCCTGGGCTCCCTGTTGCAGGTGCATTCCACATTTTTATCGTAATACCCAATCTGTAATTTAAAAAATCTATTAAGTCATATCTACCAATGTCACAGAAAAATCCATTTATGATTTTCCATTTTAGATTCCTCATGGTTACTTCTAGAATGATTTTACAGTTTTGCCAACCATTTCATTACTGATCTTCCACCCCCTGTCAGAAAATCAGTCTCCTTAGTTTCTGAAAAGGACTCATAACTACTTGCAGCATCTTGGTCAAATCATGCATAGCTCACCTTGTTCTTTTGCACATTGTCAAAACACTTTAAATGTAATGAATCAGTACAAGAACAAAAGACCAGTACACAAAAAGGCTGTATTAACTATAGAAAAGGTTTTACCTTTCTAGTAGACACACAAAACGTGGGTATGTGGTATTGCCTTTGTAATAGGATCTTTTTTTAGAAAACTGTTATGATTCAATTCCTGAAGCTTTCTTTTGCTTTACAATGTTAGGGTGTGATCTCTTGCTCTAAATATTGTATTTCCTGACTCACCAATAGACTAAACCTTTTATTCCCCAGAATGTATATTCTTCTTTTGATATCCGAAGTGCATAAACTCTAGGGCATGGCTTTGTCAAATTTGGAGTAACCTGGACCAAGAGGTTGAGTCTTCCCAGAATAGCCTCAGACCTTATGCAGCAGAGACAGAAACACTAACGAGCTGATAGGATCCTGGTGTGTCTTGACAAGCTCTTCAAGACTCTGTGGACACTTTGTGGACATACTTTTTACAGCAGTTGCCAGGAGTGCTGGTAAAACCTTTAGTAATGTGTCTTTTATCTTAAGCACATGCCTCTGTACTAAAATAATTGGAAACATAATAGCAATAAATGCTTTCTCATGCACCTTATTAAGGTCCTGTTTGCCCAGTACAGTTTTAGCCATTTGTTATTTTGAACTGAGAGATCCAGTCATTGATAATGATGTGTTTATTTTACAAATGTGCAGATTTTACTTTTGAGTAAGGACTTGGACTCAGTTTACATGTCCACCTGATAATATTTACAATCAAGTTATCGGCAGGTTCTTTTTGTTTTTTTATTTTTTATTTTTTTAAAGATTTTATTTATTTATTTGACACAGAGAGAGAGATCACAAGCAGGCAGAGAGGCAGGCAGAGAGAGAGGAGGAAGCAGGCTCCCTGCCGAGCAGAGAGCCCGATGTGGGCCTCGATCCCAGGACCCTGAGATCATGACCTGAGCTGAAGGCAGAGGCTTTAACCCACTGAGCCACCCAGGTGCCCCTCGGCAGGTTCTTTTTAAACTAACAAATGCCTATCTTTCATTCTAGAAATATACACAGAACTCTCTATTTTCTGAACATTTTTCCCTATGAGGGCAATTCCTTTTCTAACATAGACACATTATGCTGTTGTAGACAGGACTTCAATATATGATAGGTCAATCTTGGCCCAAATCCAAGGGAGCTGATTTTATTAAACAACCAAGAGAACCCTGATTTCTTGTGAACTCAAGTGTAAAGCAATCACCTTGTAAAGACTCATTGTCCCCCCTCCCCAAGTTAAAACAAGACCACACTATACCTATGACTAATGAATTAATTACCTCTGGCTAATGCCTAACTCTGTGTTTCAATATGAAATGATTATGGCTACAGGAAAATAAGTCTTCTCTAGAGTTAAGAATATATTTAATTCCCAGTGTCACAGAACATTAAAAAAATATTGTGCTCTAAAATTTCAGTCACTGTTTTTCTATTGAGGTCAAAGAGAAAAAGGTAAGGATTACTGCAAATGTACAAATAAGCTCACTGCGTTCTGCAAATTATATAAATCCAGTGCTTTTGGTTAAGTCCTCTTAAAATCTTCTCTGGCTTTACCAATTTGAGAGTCACTTTTTATTGGTAAGTATTATCTCAATTTGCAACAATGCATGGTTAAATGGTTTCTAAAGTCACTGTGATTATCACAGTGCTACTTAACCTACACTTATTGCTAAAATGTTGGTATGCATCTTTTATACCTGCTTGTGGTTTCAACTGCCAGCTCTGAGAAAAGTGTCCCTATAATTGACAAAAGGGAGAAAATAAAAGATAAAAAGAGAAAGAAAAGGAGGGCAGTAAGGCAGATAGATTTTTCATTTCTTATCTTGTGATACGTTCTGGGCAGTAAACACTTCTATCTCTTAAATAGACCCTTTGAAGGCAGAAGAAAACACTCCAAGAGAAAGCTTTATAAACTGGAGATTGCCTTCCTGTTCACTGTGGCTTTGTTCTTTTGGAAAGTCTGCATGACCTCTCCTCCTTGTATTAAATAAAACAAGGGTGCAAGGACTGATGATTCGATTTGGTGAGTTAGTTATAGAAGTAGCTCTGGCATCTGTTACTCCCACTCTGTTATCCATTACTTCTGTTAATGGCAGCAGACATTTGATTAACTACTGAGATTTGGACACGAAGGGGATCCAAGGTGGGTCGTGAAGAACCAAAAAATTAATCCTCATTGATTTAGTACTTTTACGTCTACAAGAGCTTAGGCCAAGTTCCAAACTTCACTCAGTTGAGACCCAGAGTATACAGGACTAAAAAAATGGAGTGGGGGTATACAGTTAAGGTCAGAATTGGTCTTATTGGACCGCAAAGTCTATCCCGGGATGGCACAATGGTCGGGTCTTGATTGCTGATTGAGTCCAGCCATGGTCTAGCAATCATTTATATAGCGGTCACCAGAGGAATACAAACACACTCACTCTAACAGTTCTTTGGCTCATGCCACATCCTTTCCTACAGCCTAAAGTTAGGATATAAACTATGGACAGTAATTTGCTTATGCAAGGACATCGCTCTGGCAATTGTTGCTTGAGGGCAAAACCTGGTGACTTCTGGTAGAGAGAATACCAAGGTGAGCTAGCTTATACTGAGCGATCCTTACTCAAATGTAAGATTTACTTAAATGTAAAGATTCCTCAAACAGAATATTTGTTATAATTTTGTGTACAAAGCTCAATATGTAACATATGAAGAAGATGCCAAAGATAAATACAGATAGAGGACCAAATATAAATAACGGAGCCATTTTTTTTATAAATGGCATTATCAGACATAACTATATATTCCATCCTATACTCTCATAAATCAAAGCTTTTAAGTGTCTGGATTCATATGTGACTGTATTCTTTCCATCATGTATCCTTCCTTCTTCCAGGGGTTGATCAATAACAGCAGGTATATCATCTCTATTGTGTCTTGCTTCCTGTACTTGTTTGGTGAGTCTCCGGAGCCGTTCAGTCAGCATCCCTGCCAGCCCTTCAAGCTTAATGAAAGCCTCTTCGGGAGCTGTCTGGCAAGTGATCATGGCGTCCAGGAAGTCATAGAGATAGGGTGTGAGCAGCCTGTAGGTCAAATGGGCATTCTCCGCCAGGACATCGGCTGCCAGGTCAAAATACTCATACTTACAGTAGAGCAGCAGCAGGTTGCCAAAGGTCTCTGGGGGAAAGGGGTTCTGTTGGAGCAAAAACTGTAGCTTTTCAAACCCCTCGGTAGGCCTGGCATCCATGTTCATGAGCGCCTGGTTGTGCAGGGTCACAGGATCTAACTCTTCCTCTGCCCTGGGTGGCATGTCAGTGAGGGTTTCCTGGGCCACCTCATAGTTTCGCAGTTGGTACTCGATGGCGGCCTTGAGGTTGAAGGCTTCCACCAGGGCAGTCTGGTGAAGGACTAAGGTGTTGCCAACACTTCGCACATCGATGCCCTCCGTGGTCATGCCCACACCTAGCTCCGGGTGCTGGCGGATACCGTGTTCAATGATGTCAGCGATATGCTTCAGAGCGGAGGCGTAGTGCCGGCTGCTGTAATAGGCCAAAGCCAGGTTGTAGGAAAGGTCAGGCTGGTAGCCTGAAGCCTGGAGGGCAGCAAAGAACTTGGAGCTCGCGGCTTCATACTGTCCCTCCTTGTAGAGCAAACAACCCAGGTTGACCTGGCCGTCGGGCTCGTTCTCGGCCCCGCTGTCGTCTCCCCCTTCCCCACTCAGCAGCTGCTCCACCAGGCTCTTGGCCCCGGGCAGGTCGCCCTCGCTGTACTTGATGGCGGCCTGCAGACGGAGGACCCGGCTGTGGTAGGCGGGGTTGTCCAGCAGCAGGAAGGCCACCCGCGTGGCCTCCGGGTAGAGGCAGGCCTTGTACAGGGCCTGGGCCTGGTACAGGCGGTACTGCTGCAGGTCGGGGTGCAGCTGGCCCAGCTGCTCATAGCACTCGGCGGCCAGCGCGAACTCCTGCAGGCGGTAGTAGCAGTAGCCCAGCAGCGAGAGGCCGGCGCGGCTCCTCGGGCTCCGCTGGAGCTCGCCGCCCAGCAGCTGCACCGCCTCGGCGTAGCGGGCGTCGCGGATGAGGCGGTACGCGACGGCGGTGAACTCGCCATCGGGGATGTGCGCGCCGCTCAGCCCGGCCATAACCGCCGCGGTGGTTACCACGGCAACGAGCCCGCCGGAAACGGAAGACATCTGTGTATTTCTTTACGTTGTCTGGTAGTTATGTGCAGTAGTAGATACTGACTAGGATCGGAAAGGAGTGACCTACGCGACCAAGGACACTAGTGTTTCCTCTATTTCCTAAGCAAGTGGGAAATATTCTCCAATATACTGCATATAAACTCAAAGATCCCTTCAGATTTTCTTCCAAATATGGGGCCATCACCATCAACTAGATAAACAATACAGATTAAAACTGACATAAATTAGATACCATGCTTTAGTATTCCTAATTAGCCAAACTCTCGGACAGATGATCCGAGATGATCCATTTCATCACACAAAGATGTCATAGAGGAATTCTTTGGGGGCATAATGCATCTGGATACCTGTGTAGCTAATTTGTTCCTCTTTGAAAGACAAAAAACAGTATAGCAGGATCTTTTTCACGGAAAGGTGAACGGTCCAACCAAAGAAATTGCTGTTACTATAGGCTGAAAACTTTCTAAATCAGAACTTCCATATGGTTCAACGCAATACTTTTTAATTCTTTTCTAGGCCAGCTGGAATGGGGCAGTTACATTTATGAGGAGCAAAATAGGTAAGCGATGGGGGAAACAAATAGTGAAACTCTAGCATGTTATAGAAAATTAAATGCCTGAGCAGAATAAATAGGGTCACAGTGAGAAGCTTAAAATACTATTGATAGGGTTTTGAATATGAAACAGGCATTTTGAGTCTACTAGTTTCAAAATCCACTGACATATTACTCCATCTGTAGTGTGAGTAGGAGAAGAATATGTTGGGGTCATAGAAATAGTGTAGAATATTTTTTTCAAGAGGCTACAACATGGAAACAAACTCCAACATGAATGTGTCCTAAATTTAAGTTCTAAGGCTACCTACTGTTATTAATCATTATTAAAAATCAACTCCATAAACAGAAGATCACGTTTATGTTCATATATTCAAATAACAAATGGAGCAAAAGAGAACCATGGGAATTTGTCAATTNTCATGTTTATGTTCATATATTCAAATAACAAATGGAGCAAAAGAGAACCATGGGAATTTGTCAATTGTTTATTGTATCCACACCATAGCATCCAATTGTTGTGGCACAAGAGTTCCCATGAATCTTGCAAATTAAAAACAGCAACAATATCTAGAACACAAGGAATTTTTGTTGAAGCATTACAACCATACTGGAAAAATCTGCCCAAACTTACTATAATCTATCCAAAATGTCTGCATTACAAATTAATGTAATTATAAGGGTAAATTGTTGGAGTAGAACATCCAATCTTTGAAATAATTATTAATGTCCAGAATTCCCATACAGTTGATATTTCCTTAGGATAAAACAAAGCATGAGATACAAATGAGAATATGGGCATTACAAGTATTGACACAACTTTCTCCTTCACTTTTGAATTTTTTCATAAATCCTTCTAGGGTACAAGTTCTTTTTATTATATTTCTTCTTATGAGGTTTCACAAAAGTTACATCTAAACTATTTCAATTATGAACTGTACAAGGCTCAATATGTAACAAATGTAAAGATGGCAAAGTATGGATACAAACAAAATTGAGGACCAAATAAAAGTAACAAGAGCCATTTTGATAAATACCACTATCAGACATTACTACATATTCCATCCTATAATCTCATAAATCAAAGCTTTTAACTGTCTGGATTCATATGTGACTGTATTCTTTCCACTATGCATTCTTTCTTCTTCCAGGGGTTGTTCAATAGCGGCAGGTATGTTCCTGCCATAAAGTTCACATTGTTCTAGAAACTGGACACATTCTTGAATAACACTGTCACGAAGCACAATCATGTGTTTTGACATGTTTTCTAATAAGGACAGGAAGCATCTCTTGGCATAATACCAGGTATCCGTTCCCAGTTTCTTATGATAAGGTTCCAGGCTTTTGATAACCCGAGAAATACCAAAGTCGTAATTTCCTTTGGCACAGTAGAGTGTCCCTATCACCAAATTCACAATGCAGAGGTGGTAGATTTTCTTATTTGGGTCATCATAGGACAGCTGCTCCTCCTCCTTTTCAATCTTCCTCATCAGCTCCTCGGCTTCTTCATTCTGATTTGTCATAATGTATGAAACACACAGGTTAGCCAGCACAATAGCACTGACATTCAGGATGTTGTCATAGTGCTTCTTGACTATGGGTTCATAGAAACCGATAGCTTCTTTGTATTTGTTTTCCTGCATGAACAGGACATGAGCCACATTCAGCTTCCACACATCATGGTCATTACAGAATTCCACAGACTTGCGGAAGATCTTTTCCACCATTGGATAATTCTCAAGGTTCCAGTAGATCTTTGCCTGAGCCATCAACACGGGAATATACTTCTCCAGAGTGTCATCATACTCATTCACTGCCTTTTTGACAGCTTCATCATCTCTGTTGTGTCTTGCTTCCTGTACTTGTTTGGTGAGTCTCCGGAGCTGTTCAGTCAGCATCCCTGCCAGCCCTTCAAGCTTAATGAAAGCCTCTTCGGGAGCTGTCTGGCAAGTGATCATGGCGTCCAGGAAGTCATAGAGATAGGGTGTGAGCAGCCTGTAGGTCAAATGGGCATTCTCTGCCAGGACATCGGCTGCCAGGTCAAAATACTCATACTTACAGTAGAGCAGCAGCAGGTTGCCAAAGGTCTCTGGGGGAAAGGGGTTCTGTTGGAGCAAAAACTGTAGCTTTTCAAACCCCTCGGTAGGCCTGGCATCCATGTTCATGAGCGCCTGGTTGTGCAGGGTCACAGGATCTAACTCTTCCTCTGCCCTGGGTGGCATGTCAGTGAGGGTTTCCTGGGCCACCTCATAGTTTCGCAGTTGGTACTCGATGGCGGCCTTGAGGTTGAAGGCTTCCACCAGGGCAGTCTGGTGAAGGACTAAGGTGTTGCCAACACTTCGCACATCGATGCCCTCCGTGGTCATGCCCACACCTAGCTCCGGGTGCTGGCGGATACCGTGTTCAATGATGTCAGCGATATGCTTCAGAGCGGAGGCGTAGTGCCGGCTGCTGTAATAGGCCAAAGCCAGGTTGTAGGAAAGGTCAGGCTGGTAGCCTGAAGCCTGGAGGGCAGCAAAGAACTTGGAGCTCGCGGCTTCATACTGTCCCTCCTTGTAGAGCAAACAACCCAGGTTGACCTGGCCGTCGGGCTCGTTCTCGGCCCCGCTGTCGTCTCCCCCTTCCCCACTCAGCAGCTGCTCCACCAGGCTCTTGGCCCCGGGCAGGTCGCCCTCGCTGTACTTGATGGCGGCCTGCAGACGGAGGACCCGGCTGTGGTAGGCGGGGTTGTCCAGCAGCAGGAAGGCCACCCGCGTGGCCTCCGGGTAGAGGCAGGCCTTGTACAGGGCCTGGGCCTGGTACAGGCGGTACTGCTGCAGGTCGGGGTGCAGCTGGCCCAGCTGCTCATAGCACTCGGCGGCCAGCGCGAACTCCTGCAGGCGGTAGTAGCAGTAGCCCAGCAGCGAGAGGCCGGCGCGGCTCCTCGGGCTCCGCTGGAGCTCGCCGCCCAGCAGCTGCACCGCCTCGGCGTAGCGGGCGTCGCGGATGAGGCGGTACGCGACGGCGGTGAACTCGCCATCGGGGATGTGCGCGCCGCTCAGCCCGGCCATAACCGCCGCGGTGGTTACCACGGCAACGAGCCCGCCGGAAACGGAAGACAGCTTGTCCTGAGATTACTTTGTAACGGAATAAACCCGTTAGGAATAAAAAGTAATCAATGAAGTTAGTCTTTCCATTATTAAATCTGTCCACGAAGACTTTAAGCTGCTAAGGCCATTAGTCACGCAAGACTGAACAAACGCTTCCACGCAGCTCAGAGATGAAAACTCCACTTCCCGGCATGCACCACTCTAGTCGCGGCGCAGCCGGAACGTGCCGCGCTGCATGCTGGGGCGTAGTCTCGCGGGACTGACTCACAGGGTAGGGGAGTTGAGGTTTCAGTACCCTTTTTTTCTCCCCATAGCTACGAAGCTTTCTGGCTGCCGGTTTTATCATTTCGGTGTCTGGCGGTGGGGGAGGAAGGGTCATGGGTCTGAAATCCTTTGCTTTTTAAGCCTTTTTTAGTGTGCAATGCATACAAGCAGTATCGGTTCGTGTTCTGTGCTTGTAAGTTAGCGGGAAGGAAGAGGAGGACTGTCTCCTTGGAATTGCCCTGGAATTAGAGGAGATTCTTTTTTAAAGCTGCCCCGAGGGCACACTTTCTACGGAGGTAATATGGAGAGGCCAAAAGTCTATTTTTGTTGTTTTCACAGATGGTGGTAGGAAATGGTTTTGTGTTATTTGGTATTGTGAGACATTCAGTTTTAGATTCAAGTGTCTCCAGTCCCCTTATATTTCATAAACAGTTATTACAGAGCAGATGGCAGCGTTTAAACTTGGCTGCATCTCCTGCCCTGGTCCTCTGGCTTTCACTACAAAAAGAAACCATTGTTCCTTGATCTACCTAGATCTCCACTGGTCTTCTGTCATTTGCATTGGTTTGTCTAGTCCCTAAGATAAATGGTGTCCAAATAAAAGCGTGTCTTTGCTATATGCTTAAAAGACGTAAGCGCACGTCTTTTATCTTCCTCCTTTATAGTTTTGCTACCTATGCACCTTATCTATATGTAAATTTGAGACCCGACACCAACCATATTGTATTATTAGACCATTTATGTGCATTTTTTCTGATCTTAATAACCACTCCATATTCTGTGTATTATAGATAAAGTATCTGTACTGGAAAGATTTAAGTTATTTGCTTAAGACCACACAGTTAGGTACTTAGCAGTGTGCCATGATGTCCAAAATCTAGTTTCAGTAGGAAATAGTAACTGATAAATAACTCATTCTGTATATCCCATACAGATGAGTTTGTAAGAGCCCAGTGTTTGGGGCCAGGTTGTAGAATGGAAGATTAGTGTCGTTTTCCTCCGATCAACCAACTGACTTGGTGTGGGCAGTAGAAATTTGAACTTCCAGATCTGAATGGCAGCTGTGAGCAGATGTTAGGAATTAATTAGTGGGTAGGGTGGTATAGCTTCTAGTCACCTGGTGTATCTAGAGGAGACTTATCTGGATGTGATTGTTCATATCAGAAAACAACTGACTTTCTGTACTTATTCGGTCTTCCTCTTGCTGAGAAATTGGCAGAGCTGTGAAGTTCTGAGTGGGATCAGAAAAGGAACTTGTCACTGCATGAATACGAAGAGAGGAACAAACTGCACATGTTTCAGAGGGTTGAGTGGGGCCTCTCGCACACCTAAAATAACCCGAGAAAACAGGCAGTGAGGACTACTATAACTCTACTCAGAGACTTCTTTCAACCTAACCTCTGGGCGCACCCTTTTAGGGCCTTCAACTCAGCAAGTATGTGGGTTGACAGAGGCTGATTAGTGCTGCCCAGCGACTGAGGGGTGGGTGTGGGAGGATCTTCACCTTTATGGCTGCCTGACTACATTTGTCCCTTGGAAATTTAGGTTCAGTATTTTAAAATCCTTATGTGTGAACTGTTACTTTGGGTAAGTTACTGTGAAATCAAGGTAAGATAACAGAACACAGAAGTGGGAAACTACTTTTTTATCTTCAGTCTGTCAGCCTTTCTTTCAGAATTGTATTTGTATCATGTAAAGCATTCACCTTCGAATGGCTTCTTGGAAATGGATGAAAAACAGAAGGACTATCTGCTGTCTCTCAAATTTCCCTGATTCCTTCAGGCATCACTTGGGGCCCCCTCTTTGTGTTGGTACCTGTCTGTGGGTGTGGCAGCTGATGGGGGCAAAAGGGAGGCTGCTCTGTATCTTTCCCCTTATTGCATGTGGTGCTGCTCCCAAGGCCTGGCTTGAAAAAAACACAGGACATTCGGTTTAGACAGATGGAGGGCAGGGTCATTTTCAAAATGAAATGAACAAATCACACTGTGAAATTGGCATGACCATCACTGCTGCTGTGATAGACTGACTTTTATTTAGTCTCTGATAGGCAGTTGGGGAATAGATTAGGTTTTTTGGGGGGGAGGGTGAACGAAGGCCCATTAATTAATGATAGAAATTCTGGAAAGCAATAAATGGGATGGAATATTATAAAATGTCATAAAGGCTCATTCTGTTTCCAACAGAATCTTGAAAACTAGAGCATGTATCAAAAACTAAATGTATTGTACCATTCCTAGCAATAAGAAAGCATTTGGTAGTTGCAGTAAAATGATTTAGTGCCTTACTGAAAGAAACTGGACTTTGAGAAAATGGTGTTGGACTCGATGGATATTGCTGTATAAGGGAAGAGGCATGTTTACCACGTAAAAGAATTCCATTCAGGCAAAATGTGTAGGAGCTAAAAGCATGCCGTTTAGTTCTTCCTATGCTTATGTTTCTGCCTGCTAAACCATGAGATGATCAAATCCTGTTGTATATTTGTGTGTAATCTATTCGGCATTTTCTTGTAAAACAGTTGGAAGGTGTGATTTCTTATTTATCCTGCAAATGTGATCCTTTTCCGTTGGTAAAGCGGTCATTTCTGAACATCTCAACTATCACAGCTGTGGGCAGACGTCTTCCTTGATAACAGAAGACCTTCTGTTATCTAAAAAAAACCATTTGCCAGTTCTTTCTTTATCCCTCTCATTGCAGGCCATTTTCTTCAGGATGGCCAGTTTCAGGGGCTCGGTTACATTGCTTCCTCTCACCAATAAACAGGGGAAAAGAATAAATCAGTGCCAAATTGACAATGTAATTGACTTTTAGGAGCATCTGTTCAGTCTTTTAACACTTTTGGAAAGGTTGTATACTGGATCAACACTTGGGGACATTTATGCTCAGATAGTAAGCCATTGAAACTCATTATGAACTCTCTTTTTGCTGGTAGTTTTAGCTTTATTAATAGTTTAATTAGACTTGCTTCTTAGATACACCTTGCGTGTTTTGTTTTGTTTTTATCAAGTAGCTTACATTTGGGTGCTTACAGTGTTATTATCTAAATTAACTTATTGGGGGAGCACAATAGCGTTATAGTTTATAAATGGAATTAGTAGAGAAGGCACAACTGCGGATCCTGGCATTTAAAGAAAGCATTAAAGAAAGCAAAAAGACCTACTCTAAGCCTTGTGTTTATGTAGTACCTTCTGTACCAGGACCAGGTCCTGCTTTGCCTAACTCCCCTCATTAATCCTCACAGCCTTCTGTGAATTAGGTCACTCTTATCGTTGGCCCCATTGGAAAATCATGGGCAAAGCGCAAAAAGAAGCCTGTGGTGGCGGCAGCCAGCTCTCGGGGACTGGCGATTGCTTCAGCGGGCCAGTAGGGGCCACACTGCACCTCTTCCCTCGCTCCCCCTGGGCACCTCCTCTCCAGTCATTTGAATTGGCTTTGGATCATTTGCTGCAGTTTGTTCTAATAGAACAGGCACAATGGTGTAAGAATTTTAAAGTTTAAGCACCGAAGCCGTTGTGTAATTGTATGGCGTCAGTGTGGCTGGCAGCCTTGCATTGATGTGATCCCCCTGTGTAATTGCCCATGCAAATGCGAGCAATCTGTAACGGATGCAGGAGCCCGCATTCGGGCTGCGGATTTTTCTCCCTCCAGAAAATCGTCAGTAATTCGAAGAACCTTTTGTCATCTTTAAAATGGTCCACGGACAGGACGGTCTCAGTATTCCTCTCATATGGGCAAACATCACAGATCAAGACAAGGTTAATGGGCTAAATTGACGGTCAAAATTTAAATTGTCGCTATTCGGATGCATGCTTGCCTCTTGCAGCCTTTAAATCACCCATCTCAAGAGAAAGATTATTCAACACAGGAGGTTTCGTTAAACTTTAAGCATTTTATTAAAAACAGAGATATTTAGGTCTCTTAAAGTGGACTGTCTCAAACTCATGAATTGTTGCTTGGGAAATGGCCACGCCAATCTGCAAGATAGTGCTCTTACAATGCAACATCAGCCTGGCAAATCTGCACAAAGAGAGTGACTCCAGACAACTCAGCTGAAGACATATGTCTCTTCTTTTGTGTAGAACAATAATAATTAGGAACCAAATCCGGAGGGGATCCTTTTTAGATTATTGTATATCAAAATAAAATGCCAAAAGCAGTTTTCCCCTCCGGGAATAAGACTTAACAAAACCTGGTCTCTTATTTCCATAGTATGCTGTTTCTTTCTTTTTCTCTCTCCCCACCCTTTCTCTTTCCCTTTCTTTCTCGCTCTCCCTCTCTCCTTTCTTAATTCATCTAAAGAAATCTAAAGATATTTGATCTAAATCTAAAGAAAACAAATTGAGATTCTAATACACACATATATACACACAGAAAGTGAACACAAAGATAGATGATAGCTTCAAATAGCACATTTTGGATACAGCGAATACTTCATTTACTCAATAAACATATTTCTGTACCAGTGTGTACATTCAACAACATCAGTATAGATACGCCACACAGATAAGCAGCTGATCTTTAGCCCCGTTAAGAGATGTGCCAAATATGCAAGAACATTCAAAATTAAATTAGAGAAGATGTAACCCCAAATTATTAGCTGAGGAAAAGGTGGTAACACAAGCAGTGTGAGCAGGACACCAGGCACCAGGCATTGCTGAACCGTGTGCTGCTCATGACAGCCCCTGGACACGCTTCATTTTGTTTCTGCCATCTCTGTCTGGAATTCTGTGACTGCTCACTTAGGCAATTCTGGCCTTCTTGTAGCCAGGCTCAACCCTTACATTTCCTGCTGCGTTTGAGTTTGGGGAATTCTTGACAGCAAGCGGCAGAACGACTGTTTCAGAGACTGTTAACACGGAAGCAGGTAATGAAACCTCCGTGCAGCGGTGTGGCCCAAGTTTTTAGGGGCCCAAATTAGGGCCCTTTTGTTCTGTTTAATGAATCCTCTTTGAGTTTTAATTTTTTCCAGCCCAGACATTTTTCTTTAGATTTAAATCTTCCCCAGTATGTTTAGATTTCTGTCCTGCTTGAAGGGAGTTGTTTCACACTATTTCTGGGGCCAAGACTATATTTTATCTTTCTGCAATTTATTAAGAGTCTGCAGGAGAAATGGATTTTAAAATA
>LNAC01000122.1:2752760-2916268 GCA_002007465.1 Ailurus styani
AAAACCATTTGCCAGTTCTTTCTTTATCCCTCTCATTGCAGGCCATTTTCTTCAGGATGGCCAGTTTCAGGGGCTCGGTTACATTGCTTCCTCTCACCAATAAACAGGGGAAAAGAATAAATCAGTGCCAAATTGACAATGTAATTGACTTTTAGGAGCATCTGTTCAGTCTTTTAACACTTTTGGAAAGGTTGTATACTGGATCAACACTTGGGGACATTTATGCTCAGATAGTAAGCCATTGAAACTCATTATGAACTCTCTTTTTGCTGGTAGTTTTAGCTTTATTAATAGTTTAATTAGACTTGCTTCTTAGATACACCTTGCGTGTTTTGTTTTGTTTTTATCAAGTAGCTTACATTTGGGTGCTTACAGTGTTATTATCTAAATTAACTTATTGGGGGAGCACAATAGCGTTATAGTTTATAAATGGAATTAGTAGAGAAGGCACAACTGCGGATCCTGGCATTTAAAGAAAGCATTAAAGAAAGCAAAAAGACCTACTCTAAGCCTTGTGTTTATGTAGTACCTTCTGTACCAGGACCAGGTCCTGCTTTGCCTAACTCCCCTCATTAATCCTCACAGCCTTCTGTGAATTAGGTCACTCTTATCGTTGGCCCCATTGGAAAATCATGGGCAAAGCGCAAAAAGAAGCCTGTGGTGGCGGCAGCCAGCTCTCGGGGACTGGCGATTGCTTCAGCGGGCCAGTAGGGGCCACACTGCACCTCTTCCCTCGCTCCCCCTGGGCACCTCCTCTCCAGTCATTTGAATTGGCTTTGGATCATTTGCTGCAGTTTGTTCTAATAGAACAGGCACAATGGTGTAAGAATTTTAAAGTTTAAGCACCGAAGCCGTTGTGTAATTGTATGGCGTCAGTGTGGCTGGCAGCCTTGCATTGATGTGATCCCCCTGTGTAATTGCCCATGCAAATGCGAGCAATCTGTAACGGATGCAGGAGCCCGCATTCGGGCTGCGGATTTTTCTCCCTCCAGAAAATCGTCAGTAATTCGAAGAACCTTTTGTCATCTTTAAAATGGTCCACGGACAGGACGGTCTCAGTATTCCTCTCATATGGGCAAACATCACAGATCAAGACAAGGTTAATGGGCTAAATTGACGGTCAAAATTTAAATTGTCGCTATTCGGATGCATGCTTGCCTCTTGCAGCCTTTAAATCACCCATCTCAAGAGAAAGATTATTCAACACAGGAGGTTTCGTTAAACTTTAAGCATTTTATTAAAAACAGAGATATTTAGGTCTCTTAAAGTGGACTGTCTCAAACTCATGAATTGTTGCTTGGGAAATGGCCACGCCAATCTGCAAGATAGTGCTCTTACAATGCAACATCAGCCTGGCAAATCTGCACAAAGAGAGTGACTCCAGACAACTCAGCTGAAGACATATGTCTCTTCTTTTGTGTAGAACAATAATAATTAGGAACCAAATCCGGAGGGGATCCTTTTTAGATTATTGTATATCAAAATAAAATGGCAAAAGCAGTTTTCCCCTCCGGGAATAAGACTTAACAAAACCTGGTCTCTTATTTCCATAGTATGCTGTTTCTTTCTTTTTCTCTCTCCCCACCCTTTCTCTTTCCCTTTCTTTCTCGCTCTCCCTCTCTCCTTTCTTAATTCATCTAAAGAAATCTAAAGATATTTGATCTAAATCTAAAGAAAACAAATTGAGATTCTAATACACACATATATACACACAGAAAGTGAACACAAAGATAGATGATAGCTTCAAATAGCACATTTTGGATACAGCGAATACTTCATTTACTCAATAAACATATTTCTGTACCAGTGTGTACATTCAACAACATCAGTATAGATACGCCACACAGATAAGCAGCTGATCTTTAGCCCCGTTAAGAGATGTGCCAAATATGCAAGAACATTCAAAATTAAATTAGAGAAGATGTAACCCCAAATTATTAGCTGAGGAAAAGGTAGTAACACAAGCAGTGTGAGCAGGACACCAGGCACCAGGCATTGCTGAACCGTGTGTGCTGTTCATGACAGCCCCTGGACACGCTTCATTTTGTTTCTGCCATCTCTGTCTGGAATTCTGTGACTGCTCACTTAGGCAATTCTGGCCTTCTTGTAGCCAGGCTCAACCCTTACATTTCCTGCTGCGTTTGAGTTTGGGGAATTCTTGACAGCAAGCGGCAGAACGACTGTTTCAGAGACTGTTAACACGGAAGCAGGTAATGAAACCTCCGTGCAGCGGTGTGGCCCAAGTTTTTAGGGGCCCAAATTAGGGCCCTTTTGTTCTGTTTAATGAATCCTCTTTGAGTTTTAATTTTTTCCAGCCCAGACATTTTTCTTTAGATTTAAATCTTCCCCAGTATGTTTAGATTTCTGTCCTGCTTGAAGGGAGTTGTTTCACACTATTTCTGGGGCCAAGACTATATTTTATCTTTCTGCAATTTATTAAGAGTCTGCAGGAGAAATGGATTTTAAAATAATTGTACCGCAAAGTAAATTGAGCAGACTCTGTTTAATGACCTAAGGTAAGTGGATAAAGTATGATAAATCTTGATACATGAACAAAGCAACTGAATTCCTGTAGCGTTCATATTAGATAATATTATTACGCTAACAAAATTTTAAAGATTATTTCTAACCCAACCCAATGTGTATGCAAATATAAAATACCTGGAAATGTATAGACAGCTCAGATCTTAGAAGTAATATACACATGCAATTTTAATTTCATCTGACTCATTTTATAAATTGACTTCTAAATTAAAGTGACTGCCATAAGGACATCTAGATATGAGATAATCTAAAATTGTCCTCTACGAAGTAAAAGGGTATATATTTAAAGAAATTGTACCAATCACCTATCTTTCAGGATCACTGGAGGCAGGCTTAGATATATCTGTGGTAAGGGTGTTTTATATCTATCCCATGGATATAACCTTTTATTTTGTCTTTAGAGAGAAGATGACCTCTGTAGGTTTGTTCCTATTTTATTTGAGAAGAATAAATAAGACCAGTATGTGGAAAACATTTTAAAAATTAAATACAGCTTGGTCCTCTGGTGTAGAAATGAACTGAATAAGAGCCAGCACTTTCATTTAGCAGGTGGAAAACCCAAGACCTGGAGCATCCCCAGAGAACAGGTCCAGCTGGGGCCAACGGGACAGGGAGTCCCTGTCGGCTGAGCATTGCCTGGTGCCCTTTAGAGTTTGCACGTCGTCCCTCCTGGCCAGGGTCACAAGCTACATGATAGGTTGTGTACATTTTGACTAATAAGGAAATAAAAAGCGTGTCTGAGAAAATACATCATGCGGAGAAAGTAGGATGAAGTCATTACAACCATTAATGGCCAAGAGATCGAAGGAAGCAAACATCATCTGGTCAGGTGACGGTTTTTAAGAAGGCTCACTTTTCAAATGCCTTCTTCCAGTAGGAAAGAAACACTGATAATACGGACTGAGAGAATTTTGGTGTATTGTAGAAAATCAGAGTATATAGATAACCACACATACCTCACAGACTTGGAAAATTATGCATTATTTAGAAAAGGGATTAAAAATATCTCCAACTTGCAAGTGTTCAACCTCTCGCCCCCAGGGTTGCGCAGGGAGGGTGCTGCTGTCCTTTTCCACTGCTTCATGGTCGCTGAGGAACAGACCCATGGCATTAGTCAGCAGTTCCTGAATTTTGACCCACAATAGGGAAGATACCTCGAGACAGGAAAAATAGATGGAGGCAATTACAAACAGCTGCTTGATTGATGGTTGACATCGTCAGGCCTCCAGTGTATGGCAGATTGCGATGGTGTTGAACTCCCTTTGCTACCAGTGGCTGTTGCTATTGGCAACCGTGCAGTGAAGCCAATAAAAAGGCAAGAAAATGAGACGAAAGCTCAACCTTCGTGGAAGCCGTAGGGTTTGTGCTATAAATTATGTTCCCCTTAGCACTATGTAGCATCAACGTTGGGGCGGCCACAGTACCTGCAGCCGCCTGCAGTCTCCGTCGGACCCTGGGTCCAGTTTTAGCATAAAGCACATGCTTTAAAATTTTGTTCTAGATAGACTGGCATCCGTCTGTCGGGGCTATTTATTTATTTATTGTTGGGGATGATAACAGATGTGGGTTTGTCTCTGCCTCCCACGGACTGATTTTCAATTCCCGCTTGTGATATAAACACGATGTGGCACAATAGCTGAAAACACCTGCAGTGCTTCTGAGCCGCAGACGCCTCGACCGGGGTCTGTCCCCAACTCCACCCCCGTTTTGTTCCTCACCTGAAGGAGGCGAGACAGCGCGGCAGAAGCTATTTTCCTTTATAGCAGAGTGATTCCGAAAACTGGCTTAATAAAATCCATAAATCTGAACAACCTCCTCTTACCTGCTCTGTGGAGGCAATTTCCCTGCGCTCATTTTCTCCCCCGGTTCCTCCAGCCTTCCCTGCAGAGGCAGCTGTGGAGGCGAGCTAGGAACCTTATTGTTCAGGCTCCCACTCCCTTCTTCTCTCTTTGGTCAACCCCCCCTCAAGGGTCTCTTTTTTCTAAGCAATTGATGACAGGATTCTGCATCCTCATTGGGGGGTGGCATTAGAAGCGCCATTTTTCTTTGTTTGGATTGACTTTTGCTTTGCCTTTGGCGGCCCCCTTACCAGCTGCCTCAGCATCTTTTCCTTTTTCAGGTGTCTTTTGCTTCTCGTCCTTGTCTTCCTCATTTTTCTCCCCTTTGCCTGGTTTATAATTTTCTGTTACTTTATTTCTTGCCATAAAGAATCTTACGTCTTCCCCACCGATACCTGCTCTTCCCTCACTCCTGCTTTGGTACCTTCATGCACCCATTCTTTAAACATCGCTGGGATGTCTACTGGGTGCCCGGGGAAACAGTGCTCTTTGTGGAACACAGTCCCTATTTCTTTAATATTCGAGGAGTCAAATCAATAACTGATATTGACCAGCAACAACAAGAACAAAAGTGGTGAACCTAGGGTTTTCCAGAGCTGGGATGGTTCATCTAGTCCAGGGATCTTCCAACTCCTCAGAGCTCCTTTATGGACTGCCTTATGTCAGCAGAAAGAGGAGAGTTTACAGGGGTTCTGGATCCCCCAACCTGGCTTCGAACAGAGAACTTCTGCTGTTAGATGTTTTATATCTTGGATATTCCTCGTAAGATTTGCACAAAGAGTTCTAAGGTTAAAATATGTTTGAAAATCTTTTCCTAAAGTAATCTCATTTGACAAATGAGGAAACAGGCTGGGAGAAGTTAGGCGACTTGTCCATAGTCACCCGATCAATCATGCCAAGCCATGGCAGGAAGTCTAGCTTCTAGTCCAGAGTTCTCTGGACAAATCAAACCACGTCCTCAATCTCTCAGGTAAAATGGGGAGCAAAGTAGTTTTGTAGTCATCGCATTGATTTAATATCACTTGTTTTAACTATAAACCTAGTTTCCTAGACAATATTTGTCCTCTGGCCAGACTGTTCTCTCTTCATTTTTCAAGCATTATTTCTTTCTCTCTCTTTTTTTTTTTATTCGACAGAGACAGAGAGAAATCACAAGTAGGCAGAGAGGCAGGCAGAGAGAGAGAGGAGGAAGCAGGCTCCCTGCTGCGCAGAGAGCCGGATTTGGGGTCGATCCCAGGACCCTGGGATCGTGAACTGAGCCGAAGGCAGAGGCTTTAACCCACTGAGCCACCCAGGTGCCCCTCAAGCATTATTTCTTACACTTAAGGAAAAATAAAAAATTGGGGACCACTGCATTTGGTTTTAGGTTTGTTTTGGTGGGAACCTTAAATGGTATATAAAAACTCATCCCTAAGAGAGCTCAAGGTAGTTGGTGATCATTCTTTATGGTTCTGTGTCCGTAAAATGTCCCTGCTGTTGGGAACAGTTCGTAAGTATTCATGTATCACTTGTGGTAAATCCAACTATGGACTTCCTTTCATCCCTCTTTTAATTAAAGTCAATTATCCCATTCCTTCTTGGGAGAAGACTTGGTCTACAATGAAGGTTTAATTTTAAAAAACTGAAATAGGGAACCACAATCCCAATGCGGTGTTACAAATGCTGTATAAACACCAGTCACACAAACACATCTGTTGTCTCCCTACTATGGGCCTTTTTAGGGGAAAACTAGGAATGATTGGTATTTGTAAGGATACTAGTTTATCTCTTAGGGAGGCAATTATAGAGTTTATCTCTTAGAGAGGCAATTCTAAAGGCTCTGATCCACCATTAAGAAGCTTTAGAATAAAAATAAGATACCGCTACAGAATACAAAGTAGGATTCTCAGAACAATGGGGCACAAAAGCGAGCTCAGGAGAGGATGCAAAGGCAGGCCTAGCTTGGCTTGTAACAAAGGAAGGGTGAGCTAGGAAGTAAAGCAGCGCCAAGGGCATCCTCACTGCTCCGGGCTCCCTGGCCTGGGAAGGAGCACGGCCTGCTGTCCTCAGGTACTGGCTTGTCAGCCCACGGCCCTTCTCAGCCTCAGCCCCTGGACGCTCAGCGGCTGGGAAAGCCAAAGGCCTCTGCGGGGCTCCCTCCCCACCTGCTGCCCCATCCCTCCGTCCCTCCCATTGTCGAGCTCTCCTCTGCTGACCGCGCTTCAAGGTGAAAGCCCAGGCGTGCTTCCCCGTGCAAACTGAGACTCTGTCTGCCGGAGCTACAAGGAACAAAGGAATGCTGTGGACTGGACCTAAGCTGGCCCATCAGGACATAAACATTTTGCGGTGGCAGCAAAACTGGACAGTTAGTTTCTGTCTTCCCCGGCGGCCTGTGTGAGGCTGGCTGAGGAGGGAGAGGCAGCCGTAGCCGGCAGCCTTTTCTGGTGCAGCTCTTCCCACTTACTTCTGTTCTTGGCCACGGAATCCAGCATCGGCTTCAGTTTCACATTGACCTTCACCAACGCCTGAAATAGAACAAAAAACAGGTGCAGGAGAGGAACTTGTGTCACTGACATGATTTTCCAGCTTTCACTGGTGAGGACAATGGAAACTGGCTGTAAGAAATGAGAAGTGATAATTATTTTGGTAAACAAGAGCTATTTATAAGAGGCAAATATGCATGTAAAGCCATTGTGTTATATTAATAGAACCCACATGGAAAATGGAGAAATAAGACGGGGGTGGAGGAATGGGGACAGTGCCAGCCAGTTAGATTACAATCCTGTTTTAAATCCACATCAGACAAGACAGGACACAAAATATCCAGCTCACACATGACAACTAATATGTATATTGTTGCCTGCTATGGAGACCTCCAGATCTCAATAGACCATGAACTTCTGTTTTGACCAAGATATGCCTTCCATTTGCTCCACCACAGATGGTTCTGGGTAGACGCACCTGAATAAGAAAGGCCAGGTAACATACTGAAAGAAGAGAAGGTGCTCATTTTTCACACTGAGGATCTGGGAGCCGTGCTAAATGTAGAGATGTGGATGTGAACATGATGGAGATGGATGTAAGAGAAGGGAGACTGGGGTGCTGCAGAGGGGAGGAGGGGAGAAGACATCCAGGCTGAGGCTGGAGGCCAACCCAGGATTCAGAGTCCTAAATGCAGGAGACCCTCCTAAATATTTTCTCTTTGACTTAATTTTATTATTAAAAAAAGGGGGTCCCCTACTCCCTAATGGTATAAACTTCCAGCTTTACAAAACTTGGATGGCCTCTATTATGGAACGAAGCAATGAGTGAAACAGGGATCGTGGAGCTCTGGGGGTGTTAGTCCATGGAAAGGGAGTGTTCCCGCCCAATGGCTTGGGTCTCCGTGCTGTGGCCACAGAGGATGATCCCCCGCCCCGCTCCATGTGGACACCTTGCAGGTGTGTCCCATTCATCCCAAGGGAATCAAAGCCACTGCAATGTCAGCAAACCTCCAGAACGGCCTTCTCCAACCAGGACGTATGGTTAGGGGGTGGTCATAGTAAAGCCTCCCAAAGGAGGGAAGAATAGCCCTTCATGTAGAGGGTGTCCTTCCCTAACACGACTGCAAATCACCAGTTAGACTCAATCTATCCCCTCGAATAGCCTCACTCCAGGATATGAGTTAAATGCAACTGGATGTTAGTTAAGTGGCTGTTGAAAAGCCCAGAAGTAACCAGGGAATCCTACCGAGCCGTGAGTCCCCAGCCTGGCTGGAGTGGGGTCCCTTCACACGGACGTCTCTTAAATGGAGCATATTCTCTCTCTTGAAAGCGGTCTTTACCACACCAGCCACTATTCAATTCTAAGTCAGATTTTTTAGCCATTCCATATGAAAATAAAACATAGCGACATAATAACTCAGGTAGTGATCAAAATCCCCTTTATTTTCATGAGAAAAATGCAGGTTACTGCTTTCTGCTCAATGCACAGTGTTTTTATTTGGACAATAGTGTGGGGTAGCAATGAATGCCATGGTTTTATTTAGTATAGTTTGGCACTGGCTCCTCTTCACTCTGATCAAGCCTTTTAATTAAACTGACTACTATAATTCCTATGGAAATTAGTGTTTATGTTATTTTCCTGCTACAAAAGCATTTCTCTAGAACTTATTTTTTTTAATCCCAGGAGCACAAATTGGAATTTTTTTCTGCCTGAAATGTAATTAAAAACTCATTTGATTACTATATTTCTGGCTCTGTTTTACTTATTAAATTCCTGTAATCAGTTTTCTTTTATGAAGCTGCTGGGAAATGATCTCAAAAACAACACATTTTTCTCTTCCTTGGCAGGTTCCCGAGCATTTACTAAATTACATTCATAGCACCTGCCCATGATTCGAATTACTCCACCAATTTATTCCTTAAACCATTTAAGTTTATTTGGCTTAGCCCCAAACAGAGATTTCTTTCCTTTATCTAGCTCTTTGTTCTCTCTCTTGCTACCTTTGTGGTGAATAAAAAAAAAATTCTGGGGTGCGGGGAGCAGTACATATTTCTCAGAATTCCTTCTCTTTCATTGTCTCTTTAATTAAACACGGTATTGTTGTATTAGAATATCGTTTTCCCCCGGCTGGTGCTGGTCTAGGCAAAGGTAGCAAAAATCCTATCCTGTGCCATCAGTAAGAGAATTGCGCCTACTATTTAGAAAGACATGGGTATTCCTAAAAACTTCTCATCAGTGAGTGAAATCTGATGAGTTCTGTGCATACGCTACTGTTTCCACTGACTTGCTCTTCACTTTGCAAAAGAGAGAGGGACAATTATCACCTGTCTAGTCACTCTCCATATAGATGCAAAGGGACTCTCAAAGGTCACGTGCATGGTGCCATCAGCCCTGGGATGCTGAATCTCCTCTGTGGCATCCCTGCAGTGTGACCCTCAGTGTTTCCGCATGTCCAGAGACAGTGAACTCACTACCTCCCAGGTGGTTCTGATTTTAGCGTGCTCCTTATATTGAACTGAAATCTACATCCTTGTAACTTCTACCTAATGGTCCTTTGAGCCGGAATCTGCTTGAGCACGGTAGGACTGATGACTCATTTGCTTCTCCAAGTGTATGTTAGGGTGGAGACTGACCTAAAACCCCAACTTGGGATGTGCTGCTTACTATCCCTTGGGACAACTGTCTGGCTCCCGCTGGGGCTCCCAAGCTCGCGCCAGCTCTGCCTGGCTCACCGCAGACAGCACCTTGGATCCTTGCCCAGTCCGGGCCACAGCCCTGGGCATCCAGTCATCCCAGTGGCTGAGGGACCCCACTTGCTTCCTGATTCCATTCACTCCCTTGTTGAGTCCCGTTGTGACCAGCAGGTACAGTTTTTATTATTATTATTATTATTATTATTATTTATTTGACACACAGAGAGAGAGATCACAAGTAGGCAAAGAGGCAGGCAGAGAGAGAGGAGGAAGCAGGCTCCCTGCCGAGCAGAGAGCCCAATGCGGCCTCGATCCCAGGACCCTGAGATCATGACCTGAGCTGAAGGCAGAGGCTTTAACCCACTGAGCCACCCAGGCGTCCCAGCAGGTACAGTTTATTCCACAATTTATTTGTGCTTCGAATAAGTAGTACATTCCCATAGTCCAATGCATATAAAAGTTAAAAAAGGTACAATGTAAAATCTCCCTTCACCCCTGCCTCAGACACTTTGTTTCTTTCCCTAGAGGCAACCAAAGGTATCAATTTCTTGGGTATCCTTCAAGAAAACTTTTATGCATATGTAAGCACATATAAAAATATATACACATATACACACATGTATATACATACACATAATACATTATGTGTGTGTGTGTGTGTATAATTAAGTTGATTCCCCATTTTGGATGTTTCTTTCAGAGATGGATTAAAATTAAAACTTTGTCGAACAACATTACTATGATGCTTGAGTGAGCCCAAATGTGCTGAGGAGAAATTAGCACTTGGAGTGTACAGAGAGGAGAGGGACCGAATTCTAATATTCTATTGCTGTGACACTGAGAGTTTCTTCTGCAGCACTTAATCTGCTGTGAATCCCATCTATTGTCATTTTTCTCTGAAAAATTGTAGTTTTCATTTCTAAAAGTTTGATTTGGGAGTTTTTAATATCTTCCATGACTCTGTTTATCATGCTTGATCTTTCTCTACCCCTTTGAACATATAAAACATAATAAATGTCTTAATGTCCTTCTCTATCAATTCCATGATCTGTATTATTTCTGAGTCTGTATTGATTGATTTTTTTCTCATTATTATGGGCCAAGTTTTCTTGCTTCTTTGCATGCCTGGTAATTGTTGACTGGATACCAGCCATTGTGAATTTTATGCTGTTGTGTGTTGGATTTTTATTTAATCTATTACTTATTTTTGCATTTCTTTAAACATTTTTCAGTTTTGTTCTGGAATGCGGTTAGGTGAATTGGAAATACTTTGGTCCTTTTGAGGCTTGCTTTTCAGCTTTGCTAGGTTGGTCCGGAGCAGCCTTTAGGCTAGGGTGAATGTGGGGCCACTACTGAGACAATAATCTGAGAACTGCAGCCGATACTTCATCCATTTCAAGGATTTTCTCTCATATTCCGGCTGGCGGGAGCATGGACTGCTCCCCAGCCTGTGTGTGCTCTGAGCATTGTTCTACTTGTTCCTTTTTGTTGTTTTCTCTCCCCTCAGTCTTAGCAGCTTCCCCACATGCACGTGGTGAACAGCACTCAGCATCACTCTGCAGATGGCTGGAGCGCTCTCTCTCTCTCTCTCTCTCTCTCTCTCTCTCTCTCTCATAGCTATCTCCTCTCTGGTCCTCTTCCCTGGAAACTCCAACCTCCTTGGCCTCCCCAGACTCGGGCTCTGCCTCCTCAGCTCAGTGAGAGGGCTGGGCTCCGCCTGGGTTTCCCGCCTGGGCCGCCCCTGGAAGCCGTCTCCAGCGGTGAGCGGTGAGCGGACACAAGTACAGGTCTCACTTCATTTGCTCCGCTCTCTCAGGAATCACGATATTGTGCTACATGCTGCCTGTGTCCACTGTCTGTAAACTGTCGTTTCCTGCTTTTCCCCCGTCACCCTCTCACGGCCAGCAGTGGAAGTCCCTTATCAGTGGCTTTAAGCAGCTCTGTTTTGGGGACTATCCCGTGAGCTCCCAGGGAGTGTGGAAATAGGGCCTTTCATCTTTGTGTCTGCAGCTCCTACCGCAGTGGCCCTGAGGAACAAGAAGAGCCCTTCCTCTCCTCTGCCCACAGAGCAGCGGCAGGAGGAAGGGATGAGGCTGGGACAGCTGCCGGTGGCTGAGAGTAGGGTCAGGACGTTCTGACCTGCTGCAGAATGCTGCTGTAAAAACAACCCCAGAATGACCCTCCTGGGAAAGGAATATAGTATTCTCTCTTGTTACCATTATTCCTGAGACCAAGTTTTTTTTTTTTCAGTTCACCAAGCTGCTAGGAGTCAGATTCTGGCCCTGCTTTCCCCCTGCCGTCATGGTCCACATTGGCTCTCACCGGGCCCGGTGTGTGCTTATTAGCTGACTGCAATCACTTCCTAGAGCTCGACTGCTCCATAGACCGGGCAGATGTGGGACAAGGGGATAAACAAAGAAAAAGCCACGTTCTTAGAAAAAAATCATTACTCCTATACTGTGTTGTTGGAAGGGGGAGTAAAGGAACACCAGCAAATTAAAACCGCATTTTTCTTTGAACTTGAAAATGTCCAACTCTGTCATTAATATCTTTTCAAAACTTTGAGGGAGTTATCTGAGCTGGCTATTCATTTATTTTTTTAAAAGGTCAAAGAGAGAAGATGGTTTTCACTTCCTATGGTTGAATTATATAATTCCAGAGTGCTGGCAATAAGATTTAGTATTTTCTGTCTTCCTCATCCCCACCTTACTGAAAAGAAATAATCAGAAACTAAGAGGTACAATACATGGTAGAAAAGAATGAATTTAAAGTATTTCTTTGGGGTGCCCGAGTGGCTCAGTGGGTTAAGTGTCTCCTCTCAAGCAGGTCTTGATCCCAGGACTGTGGGATCGAATCCCGAACTCCCTGCTCAGTGGGGAGTCTGCTTCTCCCTCTCCTCTGCCCCTCTCCCTATTTGTGCTCTCACTCTCTCTCTCAAGTAAATTAAAAAAAAAAAATAAAATAGAGTATTTATTTAATATCAATTTTTTGGTAAAATATAAAATTAGACTTGGAGCCCATCTCAATTGTTTAAGGCAATATCCCTGTTATGGAGATATGATCACTTTACTACCATGATTATTTACTTTTTGAGTGAAAAATGTCAAAAAGCCCATTTGAGGGTTGGTACCTTGAAATGGAAAATCTCTGGTGATATGACCAGCTGGTGTCCTCTCTGCTCAGACCTTCACTGGGAGGGGCAGGAGCACATGCAAGTGGTGACAGGGCCCGAGATTCTCTTGGATTCATGTGACTGGCCAGTGCATCTCTGAGGAACAAAGGAGGCTTCTCCTGAAGGTATGCGCCTTCAGAAAGAAAGGGCTAATTGTGGGAGCAAATCCAAACTTTTAAATTGTCAAACTGTTTCTTGGTTCCCAGAGGTTAAGATCATTCATGATTCAAGCTAACACAGTCTTGAGTTTTCCATGCCACGCGGCAGCGGTGCATTTGCCTAAGGATCACATTTGGCTCGCCAACCTTCTACTCTTCTGCCACATTGCGAAGGCCAGAGACAGCGAACTGCTTGTCCAGAACTGAACTCGTCACCTTCCTCCAAACATTCCTCTTCAGTTTATTCTCTCAGGAACTGAACATTATCACCTCCACTCAACTGTTGAGCCCAGAAATCTATGAGCCATCTTTGACATCTCCCTCTGCCCGATCCTCCTGCCCCAACATCCAAACTTATCACCAGGTCCTGTCAATCCTGCTTTGAAGGTGTCTGCATGTCAGTCTCTCGCCACGTCTCCAACCCCGGTTTAGATAATCATGAGATCCTCAACTGCTCTAACCTGCTCCTCTCCTCCTGGGGTGCCTGCTTTCCACTTCCCCCATCCAATTAGCCATCCACATTGTAGCCACAGACTCCAGCTTGCCCTTCTCTACCCCAAGTCTTTCAGTGGATCCCATCTGATATAAATGTGTGGCAAGACTCCACCGGAAAAAGAGAATCATGGTATTAAAAGAGAATGAAATCCAGAAACAAAACAGGATAGGAAAAAACCCCCATAAAACCCAATGGAAAACTTGGGTTAGGGTACAAAAGCAGAATTTTGAAATGCCCACATAATTCCATCAAGTTTTCTAGAAAACCTGAAATCCACATCTTTCTACACACTTTCTAACATTTTCCTAAGAAAAAAAAAAAAAGCCAAACTCCACATGGTGTGTTTGGCAGGGGAGTCGCCGAAATGTTAGTTACTACATGTGAGAGCAGATGGAGCTGACTGTGGGGTCCAGATGGGAGGCAGCAAACAGATTCCTTCTAAACCTCACTCTTTCTCTCCCCAGTTCAATGGCCTTTGAAACTCAAGGTTGTGTAAAAATTAATTTGCATTAAATTGCTTAAGATAATGTATTAACTACCATAGGAGGCTTCCAGCAGTTTTTAAAACTTGCTTCAAAAAACAAATAATCAAACAATAATGGTGAACACAGAAACAAGCCAAGAATTCCATGAATAAATGTTTTTAAGCATTCACATTAAAGGTACCAGCTTTAAAATAAATCTTTAGTGTGTAATTTACTCAAGTCAGAAAGTTAATAATAATCATTTACATATGTTACACATATAACTATACCAGGCAACGTGAACTATTGGGTCTTCCCAGGCTAGACTGCCATGGAGTTCAAAGGGCCCTAGCCTTATGATTTCTGCCCCCTTTGGGGACAGAGTCATTTACTCTGCCAGGACTCTGGTATCTCTAACAGAGATTGCTAGTTGCCTTCCCAATATGCATTAGGAATGGCCAGGGAGCTATAAGCAGAATTCATGAGGAAGAGTTTCAGAGAAAACTCTTAAATGGGAGTTTATTCAGCTGGAAGTGACATCCTTTTGCTCTTGGTCCTATCTCCTTATTGGTGCTGGAATATTAACATGATGGCTGGAGCTATAGTGGCCACTTTGTGACTATGAGGCAATCTTGAGTATGGCAGTCACATGCTAAGGAAAGATAAATGGGGACTGGGTCTCTGATGGCTCTGGAACTACCACATCATAGCAATCTAGACTGGACTTCTCTGGATTATTTTGGAGCAGAGAGAAAAAGAAATTTCTATTTTGTTTAAGCTATTGTGATTTCAGATCTCTGTTACTAGCAGCTGTGTGCAATTCCTAATTGAGAGAATTGATGTCATGCTATAGGTCTCTATTTTCATTGAACTATGCAGGTGTAGGAGAATTCTAGTTGATCTCTTGCATGGGGGAATTACAAGGTAACTTTTTATGATGGTGGGTTATAAGTGGACTGTAAAAGATAGCAGAGGTTATACATTGTCCCTTTACTGTTCCTCTGATGATAGAATCCATTCCATGTGCTCTGAGTAGGCACATTAATTCAGGCCTGACCAACAAGAGGGCCCGAGTGTAGGAATGGGGCTGTTGCTCAAGGTAAGGCAATCAGAGTTCTCTCTAGGTTTTACCTGGAACTGCTGGAAATGAGGTTCTCCTTTTCAGGTTTCTTTTGGTATGATAATACCTATAACCAGCATGTGACATTAGAGCTGCCAGGACGTGTGAGGAAAGCCTGATTGAGGATGATGCGAAAACATATGTAGGAGGCAGAGAAAAGGGGGCATGTCTTATGATATCCTTTGAATCCTCTGGCTCTAGCTCTGTGCCAGCCAGCCAGCTGTGCCTCTCAACTCACTACTTACTTGAGTTAGTCAATTCCCATTTTGGGTCAGACTAACTTGAGTTTCTGAGCTCCAGATAATCTTTTGCTGTTGTCACTTATTTTTCTCACTCACCCCCAGAATTACTTGAGATTGAAACCCCCCACTAGACTTTGAACTGGTGGCTGGCCTAAGGAAGTCTCAGCTTCCTCAGCACACAAAGTTGCTGCTGACACTCACTGGGCAGTGCTCTTTACCAGGTTAGTGAGGGTCAGAGATCAGGTAGCAATTCTCTCTCCTCTCCTTGAATTCCAGGAGTCTGCCAAACAGACTCTTTAAAAGGTTGCTCATTCTTCGCCTGCCATGTTATGGGGTCACAGAAAATGCTAACAGTGTAGGCCAACTCCCTCTGGTGGCAAAGTCAGCAGGCCTGAGGAATTTCAGCTTCCAAGGAAGGAATACTCAAGGGAATTGGGAGTCACCACCTACTTAGCCCGGATTTTCCCTGTGGGCCAGGTGAGCTCTGACAGAAAGGACAAACAGCAACTAGCTGTTACTTTATCCTTAGTGAGAGTTCACTATTACCCCCTGTTTGTCATATCGGGTGAGATGCTTTTCCATTTGAGAAAACTAGTTTTCTATACATGTGATATCTACTCTCTAGATCTGTTACTCCACAGCAGGAACAGCTTGGCTGTGTCCAAACTTTGCAAATGCCAAAAAATATTGTCAGATCTTTCTGAAATTTTTAAGTGACATTTGAGATCTTAAAATCCAAATAATGTGAGGCAGTTACCCGACCAGCAGTAAAGCCACGGAGGTGATGCTTCTTATGAGGGCACTCGAGCTCATTAGAATCTAATGTAAGAGTGACTCAGATCTATAATCAGAATCCTAAGGGCATAGTCTGGCCCGGTTATAACACTGATGTTTGTAGCATCGATATCTAATATCCTGAAAGCTAATTATAGTACTAGTAATAACTTAGGTCCTTTTCTTTCAAGGGTGTGAAGCAGGTGTTCCAATGCTCCATAGGGATCTTCTCTCCCTCTTTTCTTTCCACTGCCAGTCCCTTCCCGACCTCTCAGGTTACTTGTTTTGCTTACTTTATTTATACGCTCAAGGGATTCCTCTGTGGAAAATGATATTTACAAATGACATTAACATTCTGAATTAATGAGGCAGGAATTTTAGTCTCTCCTGGGATTAACAGCATTGTTATTTCCGTCATATAGGGCAACAGTCTTAAACTCAAATGTCCACAGGGACAGGCGGTAGAGTTAATGCATGAAATAGGCTGCATGGGACAGCTAGGAGTGGTGGGGCCTCTGGCAAACCGGACAGTTTACAGTTTTAAAAACAGCGTTCAACTGAATGAAACATGTCTGTGGGCTGCCACCTGCCTGCCGTGACAGACAGGAAACCCCGTCTTGCCAAAATGAACTCACTGCTGAGGACAGAATGTGTTCCATGTTCCGGGCTCCGTTCGAGGCTCTCTCCACATGTGAGCTGACTAACCCCCACAACAGTGCTGGGAGATTGGTACTGTTGACCTGTTCTGACAGATGAGGAACCTTAGATTGGGGGAAATTAAGTCAAAGGCACCAGAGTGAACACGGTTAAAATACAGCCGAGCTGGAATGTCAGTTGTGGCCTGAGTACACAGCCCATGGTGTCTTCCCATGAAGGGTTCTCACTGGGATGCTGGTGATGACAGGTGTCTCTCTCACCTAGCTGCAGTGTCGGGAGAGTGGAGCGACTCTTTTGTTCTTTTGTTCTGGGGCTTGGGACACTGTTTCAGGACAAACCCACAGGACGGAGACAGCCTGCCTGAGTAATGAAGAAACACCGTCTCCCAAACATTAGGTGTAGACAGTGAATCTTTTATCTGTGACTCATCTACTCTCTCCTGCCCCGGGAAAATAAAACAAGGGTTTTAAGTAGTAAATAACAGGCAGGCCCAAAGACAGCTTGTGTAAATGGGAGCAAGGAGAACCGTCTCTTCTGCTATAATGAGCCCCTCTAGGATACTGTCCTAAGTTATCCTGTTGGTTGGGTTTTTAGAGCGTATTGGTAGCTAATCAATCATGTTCACAGTGTAGGCAACATCTGACTTGGAAGGAATGGCTGCTGACCCAGAAGCCACAGCCTTTGATGAATGGGGCTTCATACAAGGAGTGGTTGCAACGTGTAACTAAAGCTCAGCCACATGGTAACAGTCCACTTCTCTGCTATCTGCGATTTTATAGAAATACAGAGACTCGATTATTTTGGCCAAGTTCAGTGTGCAAGAAGGACCACTTAAACATTTTTAGTTTGTTGAGCTACAGGCATTTGTTTGCTATACATTTGGTGTGGATTTCTCAAGGACCTTGAGTCCTAGGCTTCCCCAACCAGAACGGATACGGTGTCTATGTGTGTGGGGGAGGTGCCATACAAATATAGAGATGCAATTCCATACCCTCGGCGTGAATGGTGTTCTGAGGAAGGCACTATGGGGCCTTCAAGAAAGGATTCTAGAATACTCTATTAACATTCTGCTCTTTGATTTTTTAGCCTATATCTGAGTATTTCAAGAGAGTCAAAACACTAATTATTGGTACTGATGAACTGCTTACTGAGCACCATACAAATGACTATGGAACATTTCTTGTGAGGCTTTACAGGTGGTTCTCATGCTCAGTACCACACAGGCTCGGGTTTGAGACAGGAAGGAGCCCTCACAGCCCGTGCACCCCAATATCCCACATCTACAGAGCCCCAGATCCAAAGCATCTGTAAGAAATGCAAGATCCTTGGGACAAAAAACCTCTAGTATTTGGTGGTCTCTCTCTGTATGGTAAGAGAACCTTCTTCTTCTTAATTTTATAAGATAATGAAGAAAGTGAGAGTTTGGAGAGAAAAATTAGGAAGGCAAGAAAAGAAATATTTTGCACACACCACTGGGTTTATGAGGAGGATGTTGCTTCATTAGCTGGCCTTCCCTTTGTCCAAAGAAAGAGGCCAAGCTGGTCTCTTTCAGATCTGGTCGAGGGAGTGTTATTGTGGCTCTTTAATTACATTGCTAACTTTCCCAAAAGCTAAGATATGGGAAAGGTTTGTGCGTGTGGGGACAGAAGGACCATGACCCTGGATATTTTTTTATTACATTACAGAAGTGCAGTTTAAGGATGGGAACATCGCAATATTATGAATAGAAACTTCCCAATGGGCAACGATTTTCTATCTTTCAATGTTGGGAAGTTTTACAGTCATATGCCTTCCAAACACTGACCATTTAAAATTAAATAAGCATCTCAATAAAATGACAACCTAGATTTGTTTTTTAACTAAATTCTAAAACTTATATGGGAAGATAAACAAGCATCCTTAGGAAACAAAAGGTGAAACTAGGCTTATCATTCAAATACATTATAAAAGGCATTAATTAAGGTAGTATGACAAGGTGGACAGATTGACAGAATGGAATAGAAAGACTCAAAATAGAATTAAATTTAAAGAAATTTAGCATATGATGGAGGTGAGTTTTTTTTTTTAAGATTTTATTTATTTATTTGACAGAGAGAGAGAGATTACAAGTAGGCAGAGAGGCAGGCAGAGAGACAGGGAGAGGAGGAAGCAGGCTCCCTGCTGAGCAGAGAGCCCAATGTGGGCCTCGATCCCAGGACCCTAAGATCATGACCTGAGCCGAAAGCAGAGGCTTTAACCCACTGAGCCACCCAGGCGCCCTGGAGGTGAGTTTTTAAATCCTAAGGAAAAAGACTAGTCAAAAAGCTGATGGGAAAACTGGGGAACCATCTGAAAACCTGGTTGGAGTCTGACCTCATTTTTAACAAATAAAGTACAGCCAGATGAATCAGAGGTACAAATATAAAGAAAAAAAGAAACCATAAAATACTAAAAGATGTTCTGAGAAAAATTCTTCATTATCCTTTTGCAATGGGAAAATCATTCTACGTATGTCATGAAATCCAGAAGCCACAAAAGAAAAGAGTCATGAATTTGACTACCTAAAATCGATGTATTTCTCTACAGCATAAACAAAAGAAAAAGGTAAATGACAACCTGGGGAAAATATGTGCCACTTTTGCTACAGATAAAGGTCTATTTCTTTAATATACAGTGAACTCCTACAAATCAAAGAGAAAAGACCACCAGCCGAATAGAAAAATGGCAAAAATATGGAGAGTTTAGAGAAAAAATACAAACTGCTCCTAACAAGTCTATACTAAAAATATGATTACACTCATTTATGATATGGAAAATGCAAATGAAAATCATAAGGAGATAGATTTTACACTATCCTATTGGCACAACCCAATAAGTTTGATAACATCGTGTGTTGGTGAAGGTGTAAGGATATATTGCTGGTGAGAATATAAATTGGTTCACACTGCACAGAAGGGAACTTGGCAATACCTATCATGATGTCAAATGCCTGTATGCCGAATGGCCAGTAATGCCACTTCTGAGTATTTATCCTACAAATAAAGTGTGAAGAGGGTGCATTTACAAGGATATTTATTGCACAATGTTTACAGTAGCAAACTATGAGAAATGACATCAGTGTCCTTAAATAATTAATTAATTATTGGTTAAATATTTTATTCTTCATCTTTAAAATCTAATACCCTGTGGCCGTCAAAAAGATGGAGGCAGCTGCTGTCTGGGCACTGAACAGGAAAATCTCAAAAATATATTAAGTGTGAAAAAGCATGGTCTGGAACAGGATATATTTATGGTCATATATGTGCACATACATGTATATATGTACACACAAGCATACACGTATATACATATATATGAGCAGAGTGTGTATCTACATACATATATGCTGTATTAGAAAACAGTGTATGGGGCGACTGGGTGGCTCAGTTGGTTAAGTGTCTGCCTTTGGCTTGGGTCATGATCCCAGGACCCTGGGATCGAGGCCCACATCGGGCTCCCCACTCAGCGGGGAGTCTGCTTCTCCCTCTGCCTCTGCTGATCCCCCTGCTTGTGCTCTCTTTCTCTCAAATAAATAAACCAATAAATAATCTTAAAACAAAAGAAAATAGTGTATAAGCAGTGTGTATACACACAGTGGAAAAACCCACTGTATTTATGCTTTTCTGTAGATTGTCTTTAGATGCATGCACGAGAAGGTCGTTAAAGGCGTTGGTGGCCCCGAGGGAGGTGACCGGAGCTTGAGGAAGGATCACTTTTCTCGAATACCTTCGTGCCTTTTGAATTCTGTTCACTGGATGTGTATAAAGTACTTAACAGTAAAATATTTTATTTAAAAATTTTATCATGAACCGATAAAGGAACTAGCAATCTTCAATCATGTGTAAGAACTATTAAATAACACGTCTTCTACCTGATTGTTAATAGTGAAAGAAGGCTTGCAGATACAAGGATAAAGAAGAGAAATGCTTAGTTCATGAAGATTGAAAGAATTTAGTATTTGCCCACCATAACTCAAAAATTATTTCAGTACATTAAAGTATATGGTGATACTGTTACGTATACGCTATGCGATGATGTTATAAACTCCTCCCCCAGCCCACTCTCCCCTCCCCCCATCACAAATAAGGGCCGACTACCTCACTGATCCTAAACATTTCCTCTGAGAGGCGATCAATGTCCCCTGCCTGGCCATTAAATAGATTTTGAAAAACTCTTCAATCCGTATCAGTCTCATATCCTTATTTAGTTCCTCAAATTTGCCCTCAGCTGGGAATTGGGCAGGCAACTGTGATTCTGTTGTGCTCACCACTCATTTGAAGGGCCCCATCCATCATCATTTCTAGGCCTTTTCTGATGCAATGTAGCTTGTTCTTTGTCTTTCTTAAAAACTGAATGGCTGTTAAATTATCCATTTATCTTCCTTCAGATTTTCTGTTCAGTTTCTCAGGCCCTCTCAGGGCTGTCTTTTCTACCTTGTTTGCTGACTTTTCATCCCATTTCCCCCGTTCTCCGAGGCATCTTGGTTCACCATGCTGTCCTTCAAAACAAACTCCCTGGTTTAGTCTGCTTTCTGCTTGCTGGAAATCTGCCTCACGACTTGTGTAGACTTCTTTTTCAAATTCCGTCGCTTCAGGATAGCTTTGAGCAGTCTGAGATAATATGTTTCAGATTTTCCCCATAGGTGGTAGGGTGTATTGGGACAAACCATCACGGAAGGGCGAAAGTCTCGGGTTGTAAACCAGCTCTGCCACTATTAAGTCGGGTCACAAGTGACCTTTCAAGTTTTCTTTCCTGACCTTCCTTTTCCTGATTATCTGCAAGCTCACTTCTTGTCAAGAATCTTCACATCACAACAGCATGTTGTCTCTGTGTTCGGTGACCCACTGAGGATGTGAGGTTTGTGGCACGTTAAAGGCCTACCCCCCTCCCGCCCCCCGCACACTCTCTCTCTCTCTCAGGTGGCAGCAGGAGTCCAGGTTTAGAAGCAGAAAGAATCTAAGCTCTGTCACTTAATAGCTGTGTCTTCCTGGGCAAGATACAGAAACTCTCCAGCCTCAGCTTTCATATCTGGAAAAGGGGGATAATAGTAGTACCTGGCTTGCTATCCCTAAGAGGATTAAATCAGACAATGCTTGAAAAGTCAGATTGGTGCCTGCCACATAGTAAGTGCTCAGGAATGTTATTATAGACTCACAACATCTTAGTAAGCTAGGCAGTTTGGCTGTTATTCAAATGTATAACACCGGCCACTGAAGCTTAGGGGCCATATTAATGATAGTAACAATAATAATAATAATGACTCACATGTATGGAAGGCATTAACCTATGATGTTTATTCTTCCCAAAGAATTTCCATCAGCCTCTTCTCCCTTGGTTCAGACTCTTAGAAAGGTTGACATTAACTGTTGTCAACTCCCTTTGCTCCAAGAAGAGAGTCACTTTGTAAGGCCAAAGACCTTTAAAATGTAGCAGAGTGGAGTTACTTTCAGGCCAACCTACAAGCTTGTGGTGATCGCCGTACAAAGTCCAAGGAGGGGCACCTGGGTGGCTCAGGCCATTAAGCGTCTACCTTTGGCTCAGGTCATGAACCCAGGGTCCTGGGTGTCCCCTTTGGCTCAGGGGAGAGTCTGCATCTCTCTCTCTCTCTGCCCCTCCCTCTGCTTGTGCTCTGTCAAATAAATAAATAAAATCTAAAAAACAAGAAGTTCGAGGATAGCAAGTTTTAGATTTTATGAGTGTGGAGGGCGGCTTTGAAAGTGGATGCTTATAAAAACCCTCAGCCCCTTCCTGCCGGTCTCAGTCTCATTTCTGTTTCCCTCTGTCTCGTCCTTCTCTGTAGGTCTCTGTTGCTCCCTTTCTCCTTTCCTACTTCGTTTTTGGCCTTTCAGAGCATCTGTAGCCCTAAGATTATGGACGACATATGAAGGCAAGGAGTTGGAGAATTACTCTTCCTTTTCTGTTATTTTACGGTTCTGTAGTTTATCCCTCCCTTTGCTTGTAGGAGGCAGCGGCTTGTAGGCTGAAACGCCCCCTAATTCACCGGGGTGATTGTGAACAGCAAGTATAACCTCCCTACTTTCTCAGCCGTGAAATAAAGACAGAAATGCTAACGTCCGCCACAGGGCAACTGGGGAACGGTGGCTTATTGCAGGGCGCCGCGGAAAGCAGGAGCCGCAGGGGGGACGCCAAGGGCTTCCCAGCAGCGCGCAGTAACCTACTCTTTCCCGTTTCTGCCCCCCCCCCCCCCCCCCCCCCAGGCCACCCCTGAGGAACGGCCCGCATGGGGGCGGAGGCCGGTGGCATCCTGTGCGCGGGGCACTGCTGCTGAGCAACAGAGGAGATGGATGCAAATCAGTGTAACGTGCTAATAAAGGAAAATGCAAAGGGACCCTGAGGCTGTGGTCTCTACCTCCTGGGAGCAAACCCGGCTTTTACCTGGAGCCTGCCTTCTGAGCAGAGTCCTCAAGGAAGAGTAGGATTTGCTGGGGGAGAAGAGGGAGAGGTGGGGGGGGCAGTGAGAGCTGTGTGTGCAAAGGCACGCGCGTGTGTGTGTGTGTGCGTGTGTGTGTGTGTGTGTTGTGTATGCACGTGTGTCACATCAATGGAGTAGCAGTTTGGGAAATGGCTGGTGGCCAGTTAGCTCAAGAGCAGAGGGGACGGAGGAAGGAGGGAGAGAAGGTGAGCAGAGGAAGGTCAAACGTGCCAGCTTTGACTTTTGCTCCAGTACCAGGGAGGGAGGGCGGGTCTGAAGGACCCATGATCAAATTTGCTTTAGGAACGTAACTCCTCAGTTGATTTTGCGGATGGTACTGAGGGCGTGAAGCTGGAGAGGGGCTGCGGAGTGTGCCAAGGTCTGAGTGGGGACAGAAGACCCAGAGGAAGGAGGAAAATCATGATGTGGCAGCGAGAAAATAATAACTGTCACCTGGTCTTGTTTTATAACGTATTTTTGGTCTTATTGCTGATACCAGGTTTTTTGAAGTTGTCTTCTGTTTTTTGCATTCACTGTATACTCCTAATTCCTTTTTCCCTTCGTGTTTTTTGATTTGCTTCCTCTCCTTTGTATTGGAGGCTCTCCTGAAGCAGCCGGTGGCCCTTCTCTGTTTGCATAATTCAAGTGCAAGGCAAGGAAAGACAGATCCCAGGCTGTGTGGCCGGCAGGAGGAGAAGGGCAGAAGCTGTAGTGGGCTGTGTGCCCACTGACCCCTGGGCTTCATTCATAGGGCATCCTGTGGGGAGCTGACTCCCACTGAGAGCGTCCCAAGTGCAAGTACATGTGGATCCTTTCTCTGAGGTCACCATTTCTCTCAAGAAGAATCCCACTTTTCTGCTCCTGGGGCTGTCTGGCTGTTGGCATCCTGGGTGCGGGGTAGGAAAGCACCTGGGGGTCCAGCCAGTCATCCCATAGACCTCTAATTTCAGCCATGAATTCTCCCGATGAGTCCTCTGCCGGAAGAGCTTTCTGGTCTCCCAGCTTGGCAGCGGGGACAGAGGCGGTTTACTTTGGCTGTGTGGGTAGTGAGGCTCCACTCACCGGCTTCTAACCTTTCTGCTTATTTCTAGGCTTATGCCGTCACCTCATTGTTGTGGATCAAATTGTGCCCCCCCTCCCCCAAAGATATGCTGAAGTCCTCACCCCTGGTACCTGGGGATGTGACCTTATTTGGAAATTGGGTCTTTGCAGATGTAATCAGGTTAAGATGAAGTCACATTGGATTGGACAAGCCCTAAATCCAATGGCTGGTGTCCTTATAAGAAAGGCCATGTGAAGACACAGGGACACACAGACACAGAGGAAGAATGTCACATGAAGATGGAGGTAGAAATTGGAGTGATGCATCTGGAAGCCAAGTAATACCAAAGATTTCTGGTAACCACAAGAAGCTAAGAGAAAGGAACAGGTTATCTCTCAGAACCTCCAGAAGAAATCAACCCTGCCACACCTTGATTTTGGATTTCTAGCCTCAAGACCTGTGAGAGAATAGATTTCTGTTGTTGTAAGCCACACCGTTTGTTGTACTTTGTTAGATAGCCCTAGAAAACTAATATACCCCCTGGTGGGGTCCTTGGCCCCTCTGGGTCCTAAGCCTCTCAGGAGCTCCTTCTGAAAGACAGATCAGCTCACTTATGTCTGCAGACATTCTGGGATGTTAGTTCCTTGCTAACTTTTAATATTTGAGGAGATCTTATGTCCTCTCACATTCTGTTATCCTTGAGAGTTTTTGTTTTTAAGAAATAGAACTTCATTATTTTGAATCACACTTAAGAGTTGTAAATAAGTCAATAAAATATTGAACAAAGGGGCTCATTTCAGAACTACCTCTTTTAGCAAAAAGAAAAAAGGAAGTAGGTAATGACTGAATAAATTATGACAAGTCAACTGACTGGAATACCAGGCTGCTGTTTCAAAGGATAACATGAAAATTAGGTTAGGAATGCAGATATGTGTTAGAACATTATGTTAAGTGACCAAAGCAGAACACACTAGTGTCTCTAGGTAAATTCATGTTTACGTGTGGACAATAGCATAAAGGGGCACCACAGGAAGAAGAGAATGTGAGGTCCTTATTTTTCCCAACAACCTGCTCTTAATGATTCAAGTATTCTGGAAGGCGATATATTTTCTCTACTATGTTCCTTATTTCCTTGCTATTAGAGTCCTTAACATCCTTACTTATACTAACAGTCTGTTCAAGGAAATCTAGATTTTTTTATATCATGTTCCTCAAAAATTTTTCACCTTTTCAATACCCAAGAAAGTATATTTCTTTAAAAAAATTCCTTTATTATTATATTAATGGAACTCTCAGAAGGATAAGGAGATCAACTAGTGAGGCCAGTCTGCCATCTTCTTTTATATATATATATATATTTTTAAAGATTTTATTTATTTATTTGACAGAGAGAGAGAGAGACCACAAGTAGGCGGAGAGGTAGGCAGAGAGAGAGGAGGAAGCTGCCTCCCTGCTGAGCAGGGAGCCCGATGCGGGGCTCAATCCCAGGACCCTGAGACCATGACCTGAGCCGAAGGCAGAGGCTTTAACCCACTGGGCCACCCAGGCGCCCCAAGTCTGCCATCTTCTATTGGCAATGTCAACCTGCTTTGCAAGTGAAAGTTTTAGGTCAAGACAGCTTAACATAACATTTTTGAGAGAATTTTCTATAGTAACCAGCTAAATAGAATCCATTAGCCCATTTGGTCTTCGAGGAATTGCTCTCCCTGGAATCTCTACTCTAGTCCCTGTATCCTCCCCTCTGAAGGATTCAGGGTTTCATCCTGTAAATGGGAGGTTTACAAAGGTAGAGCACTACTGGCCAGAGTGGAATTACCTTTTGCTTCCTCAGGGGCAGTATAGTGAGAAAAAGCAGCAGAAGACAGAGAGGACTTGGATTAGAACTTCTGGCTCTATTCTGTTTTAACTGCTCCACTCGAATTAAGTCCATTAGCTTCTCTAGGTTTCACCTTTCTCATATGTTAAACTTAGATCATTAGATATTATAAGATCCAGGATGAAGTATTTTCTTCTTCTTCACAGTTAGGATCAAATTAATTACAAGGTACTATAAAAGTACCTTGTAAATTCAGCCAGTGTTCAATAAATGTCTGCTTTCTGAAAAAAAATGTGCATAAGGATACCCCGTGTCTGTCAGGACTTTAATACTGAACAACTTCTTTTTCAAGCGCTCAGTCTGATAGAAGTCTTTAAACTCCGTTTTAGACCCTGGTTAACAAGTCAACTGTTGGGCTGCCATATTGGTTGGTGTGTGAGGTTGAGAGCCTGGTTCTCTCTGGTCACATGGCCACCTAGCCTCTGCTTGCTAGATGAGGCAATGTGCCTTGAGTGATTTATTTCATATTTTTATGGTTGCAGCTCAGATAATTAAGTTTAAGAGTTGTGATGCCTGGGCATTCAGATAGTGCCTCCTTGAATTCTCTTAGGAAACATTTCAAGTAGTACAGAAGATTCTGTTTGGCAATAGCATAATAAGAATGCTTTATGTTTATCTCATGCCTCACTTCCCAGGAGCTCAAGCCATGCTGACCTTCCAAATGCACATTAAATTGGAGAATATTTGGAGAGGCACTTACAGTGCAAAACACAATCTTTAAAAGAGGCCTTGATTCATCTCTTGGTGGAAAAATGCAATTTTCCTTTTCTCTCTCTCTCTCGCCTTCCCACTCTCCTCTCTCTTTTCCTCTTTTTCTGAAGAGATTCAAAGAGAGAGCCATGAAAAAGACGTAAATCAGCTTTTAAAATACGCTTTCTAGAGGCTCTGGGAAGCAATGTTAAGACAACATTCCAGGCCTTATATGGACTTCGGTTAAGTCACTTTCAACTTCTTGATTTTCGAGCAGAAACCCTTTCAAAAAGAGTTATTTATGCTGGTCAGCCAGATAAGGAGAAGTAGATCTTATCTTAAATTCTACCTTCAAAAGCCTTATGAGGGAATATATTATTATTATTTTTTTACCGGATTCCCCCATTTTAATATGGATTCATCATGCCAGTTTTGAACTCATAAAATGCACATGAAGAGGAATAGATTAAGTGTTACTATATAAAGAACAGTTTTTTTTTTAGACTTGTATGAAATGAGACAAATTAAGGTCCATTTTATTTACAAGAAAATGTACATAGAGCTGGTTGCTTTATCAAGTTAAACTCATTTCTGGAGGTGGAAAATTCTCTCTAAAATCAAACATCATGGCACATCAGGTATTCAAAAAGAATTCTGAGATGTAGCCAAGGGTGTGAGATGCCTTCACCTGACACATACCATGCTCAGGGCAGGCAGATGTGAACTTGAATGCTATTCTATTAGTAAGCCCTGTCCAGCACTTCCCTCTATGCAGCGCGTGATTATCTGATGCTTGTAGTAGTGATAACTGTTAGGAAATGTGGGATCTGAAAAGTCTTCTAAGTCAAAGAAAGATTACATTTTAATCATAATAAATTTAGCATGTTTTATGGTATTATAATTTGATTGTAATTTGAATATAATTCAATATATGTTGAAATCATGTATATAATGCACAAAATAAGTTCTTGAAATGCATATATATATATATGCTAGCTCTCTCTATTAATGCAAATATTAAAATACCTAGAAGACTATATTTTCTGCCAATGCTGGATAAAAGAAAATTTCATGTATTTCCTAGTTGAAAAAGTCAAAGCCCTGAAAAATTCATGGCTATAAACTGGCCTTTTAATATTAGAGTTAAGGGCCAATTCAACCATGATGAGAACTAAACCACTTCTAAAAAGATATCATAGGCCATATACTTTGGATTATGGGCAGGAATAGAACAGTGCACACTCTGATGAAAGGTTTTATATATTTATAGATGATAATTTAACATGATGTTATAAACCCTACTTCACACGTTCTGCTGCTTATACATTCTGTGGTGTTGCACGCATCATGCATTCCTCTGTTTCTTCATTCATTTGTTCCACAAACGTTCACTGAGCAGTTCAGGTGTGCTGGGCACTGTGCTGGGTACCGGGAACACGATGGTCCCCAGAAGCCAGTCTAAGGGGAAGGGAGCCAGCAGGCCAGACACTCACAGTGTGGAGTGTTATGCGTGGTTATGAAGAGACAGACAGAGTGCCACAGAAATATCGAGGGGGAGGAAAGGTTTTCCAGGCAGAAAGGAGTGGGAGGGAAGCACAGCAAATGCCAGGGAAGAGGGACAGAAGGGCTGGGAGTCCTGTGCTTTGGGGCAGAGGGTGCCTGGCTGAGGAAGTGTGTGAGGCACTGGCAGATGAGGCCAAGAGGCAGGGGGCCTCGGAAAGGTAGCCCCAAAACACCAAAGCGAGGAATCCAGAAGGGAACTTACAGATGGTAACCTCACCCCAGGTTTTTAAGCAGGGACAGCTGTGATCCATTTTTTTAAAGGAAGATCGCTGGTCAAAGTTTGGAGGACAGGCCACCATGGAGGGGCCTAGAAACTGCCTAAGACTGACACTTTAATGTTCACATCTCTCTGCCATTCCTATTTGACTGATAGAACCTGGAAAATTTTGAAGCAAACGGGTTTTACTATCAGCACTCAGATTTAGGTATAATATATGTGGCAAGGACAATATTTTGAAAATATTAAACCCATATGTTTTTGTTCTGCTTGAATCGTCATGCCTGTGGCTCCCCACCCATTAACTCAGTAGGCGCCCCTCCTGCAGGCAAACGATTCCCGTCAGAAACAGCAAGCTGTCAGCGTTCAGCGTTGAGAGACTATAACCCTGAATGCCAGCTTTGTGTGCTGAGAGACGGGCTGTCTAGATCCCAGAAGTCTCCTTGACATATTAAGAACCAAATCTGGCTAAGTCGGATCACCCAGTCTGACCGCAAAGTTCTAGTGCTGACAGCCCAGGGGAGACCATATAAGGGTAGTTCCCACAGACGAGAGCGAAAAGAAGTTAAAAAGCTTTCCACGCTCAGGGGTGGGGGAGGCAGCAATGGGGGCAAGAGAGGAGGATGGGGAAAGAGAGAAAAGGGAAAGAGGGAATGGAGAGAGACAGAAAGGGGGGTCGGTGGTGAGAAAGGGAAAATGAGAAGGGAGTGTCTCGGCTCCCTGTTCCTTGGGGGGAAAAGCCTGGCGGGTCAAGGGAGGGCTTGTCTCTTGACTCTCAGAGCTTAATTCAGGAAAATGACAGAATTTTCCTAGAACAAGCTGGCATTGCCCTCCGACAGCTTATTAGAAAGGGCAGAGGAAGTTGTGTGGACTGCAGGGTGAGGAGAAAGTAGCTGGGATCTCATGGGTGGCCCACAGGAGCTGAGCACTGGACGAGAAAAGCAGCTGACCAGATCTGACTAGAGGAAGCTGGTGGGGGCAAGCTAGCAGCCTGAGTCAGTGGCCGGGGCCTGGTCCAAGTGCATATCACATCCGCGGTCACGTGGAGGCCAGCAGGGCGTCACGCCAAGCCCTGACCAGACACCTCTTGGGGAGCTGGGTCAGACCTAACAAGCAGCATGTGTGCTTGGGTCCCTCTCCCCGACGCTCGCAAGGAGAAGGGGGCTCCCCTGGCCCCAGATGGCAGCTGGGGACAGGAAATAGCTCTGATTGGGAATTTCACATTTCAGTCCCTCCCAAAGACCTGTTTTAACCAGAAAAAAATTGTTTTATTTTAATTGTCAAGTGTAAGTGCTAGTCCCTGACTGCCTCCTCTCCCTCCATCACCAGGTAAAGGTGGAGCCAGATGGATAAATTATAGAGAATGTAGGAAGTTATTTCTCTCTCTCTCTCTCTTGTTTTTTGGGTTACACATGATGGCATTCCTTGTAAAGACAAGTAAGAAATTAGCACCAACTATTTCTTCCTCTCATCCGCAAGAATACTAAATATTGTAGAGAAAACACTTATAAAAAACTGATTTGGGTGGTATCCCTTTTTAAAAAAAAGTATCTGATAAAATCATTCCTCCCTGTATCCACATTCTATTCCTTATAGGTTTTTAAGAGGAGACGATGTTATATTCTAACTAGTCACTCCGTAGCTCATTACTTATTCTTTTTTTAAAAAATTAGACACAAGGCATGAGCCATCTGGGGAATATTAAATTGTTTTTAAAGAACTTTTAAAAAGTCCAGAAAAATTGTCTTAGCACTTTACATCCTCTTTTCCAATTTATCAATTCTAATTACCAGTCTTTATAATTTTAATTATATTTTAAAGATTCTTTTCTCCCTTCTTTCAGAGAGCTTATTTATAATTGCATCAGGTGAATGTATTTTCTAAAACAGCGATTACACTGAAGGCAGAAAAAAAAGTCAAAAGCTACTGTAATCAGAACATCAGAAGCTCTGCCTGTTGCAGGAACCCCATGGCATTTTTATAAAGAGGCGATACTCTTGCACAATTTTTCCTTCCTCCGATGGAGACAGGGAATTATTCTGGCGAGATCCTGTCCAGATCAAGCCCTTCAGCAATGCCTGTGAAAAAAGCCTCCCCCAAATCAAGAACCTGTTTGGGATGGGCTGAAAATACGATGACATTCATAATAAAAATTAAATCCCTCAACCCTTAACGACAGAAGATTTATAACGCCTCTGCGCATCATTGAAATTCGAGGTACACCGAGGTTTGATTAAGTCGCCACTGAAAATAAAGGGCAGAAACGTCTCGCTTGCTGTTGCAGAGAAGCTCAGTGTGATGTTGCCACATCAGGTTTTCTGTTTACCCCTAAGGCTGGTGCAGCAATGACTTCAAAGTTTGATGGTGTCTTTTTTTTTCTTTTTCTTCTTTCTTTCTATTTTTTATCCTTCCAAAGATGTTGAGCAGCAGGCTAATGGATCCCCAGCAGGATGCAAAGACAGCAGAAAGCACAGGAATCAGATGTCAATGTGTTCCTTCAAGATACCCTGCTAGGACAGAGCTAACTAACCAGGCTTTAGTCTTCTCTTGCGGCACACGCTCTGATGCTTCCCTGCCCACTCTCGAGTTCCTATATGCTTTCTGATTCAAATGCTGTCACAGATAAATCATGACTTCTGCCTGTGAGGACCATTTTCCATTTTCTTTAAAGAAAAGTTTGGAGCCATCAGATTAAAAAGATGAGCAAGTTCTGGAGAATTATATACTCACATGTAAATATATATATGTATACAAGTGTGTCCTATCTCCCAACTCTATAACTAGTCATGGGTCTGGGCGTGTTCTCTGCATGCTCCTTCCCTATGCACTGCTTTGTTGATTTTTTTTTTTAATGTATTTTCTGTCAGTCACTTCCAGTCAATCACTAGATTACTTAGGTCACTTCCTAATGAATAGATTTTAGGAGGATTGGAGGAGATAGCCTGGTTTTCCCTCAACATAGGAATACATTGGCTGGAAATTGAAGTTGTCTCAGAGATGAGTTTTAATTTTAAATGCAGCAGGCATCCAAATGTAGTTTGTGGGGGTTCCCACCTCGGCACACAAATGAGTAGCCCTTCAGGCGCCCGAGACTAGTGATAATCTGCCCCTCGGCTCAGAGAGACATAACTTAGCAAACTGAAATGAATGAGGAAAGTGCTTGATCTATTTTCATAACTGACAAACACAACCTTTTCAAAACCATGAAGCGAAACCAATTTTCCCAGTGAAAGTCAATGAAGTTCAAAAAGTAACCTAAAGAATGGGAGAAGATATTTGCAAATGTCTTATCAGATAAAGGGCTAGTACCCCAAATCTATAAAGAACTTATCAAACTCAACACCCAAAAAACAAAAAGACATGAACAGACATTTATCCAAAGAAGAAATACAAATGGGCAACAGATACATGAAAAGATGCTCAACATTCCTCCGCATCAGGGAAATACAAATCAAAACTACAATGCAATACCACCTCACACCACTCAGAATGGCTAAAATGAACAAGTCAGGAAATGACATGTTGGTGAGGATGTGGAGAAAGGGGAACCCTCCTACACTGTTGGTGGGAATGCAAGCTGGTGCAGCCACTCTGGAAAACAGTATGGAGGTTCCTCATAAAGTTGAAAATAGAGCTACCCTATGACCCAGCAATCGCACTACTGGGTATTTACCCTAAAGATACAAATGGAGTGATCCACGGGGGCGTGGGCACCCCAATGTTTATAGCAGCAATGTCCACAATGGCCAAACTATGGAAAGAGCCCAGATGTCCATCGACATTGACAGATGAATGGATAGAGAAGATGTGGTATACACAGACACAGACACAGACACAGACACACAGACACACAGACACACAGACACACAGACACACACACACAATGGGATATTACTCAGCCATCAAAAAGAATGAAATCTTGCCATTTGCAACAATGTGGATGGAACTAGAGGGCATTATGTTAAGCGAAATAAGTCAGTCAGAGAAAGACAAATACCGTATGATCTCCCTCATATGTGGAATTTAAGAAACGAAACGGGAAGTGAAGGAAAAATAAAATAAGATGATAACAGAGAGGGAGGCAAACCACAGAAACTCTTAACTCTAAGAAACAGACTGAGGGTTGCTGGAGGGCAGACGGGAGGGATGGGGTAACTGGGTGATGGGCATACTTGTTGTAATGAGCACTGCGTGTTGTATGCAACTGATGAATCACTAAATTCTACCTCTGCAACTAATAATACACTATATGTTAATTAAATTGAATTTAAATGAAAAATTCAAAGGAAAAAAGCTGTCCTAAAACCATATTTGTATCTACTGCTCAATTGCCTCTCCTCCATCCCTACTTCCAAATTCGATCCATATTCTGCCATTCAGTCCTCCAGCCCCAGGGCTTCGGTTAGCTTCCACCCTCGCTAGAGGGCTTCTCCCCACGCTGCTACCCCCCTCACAGGTGTTCCAGCTCTCTCCACAAGTACCTGTTTGCCTCAGGTGCCACACAGGGCTTCTTGCCACCCAGACCACTCTGCCTTGAGGTCAGGGCCCTGGCCGCGAAAAGGAACATTCTCTGTCTCCTCTGTACTATTCTGTATTCTTTTGCCCTATGCTCAGACTGACCTAGCAAGGCCACCCTGGATTCCTAGGCTCTATGATTCAGACCATGTCATTTTGGATCAATCCCCTTTTGGGATATCTGTCATCTGCATACTTTCCCATGTGCTTTCTATCCTTTGGATGCTTCATTATTGCACATTCATGTTCAAGACCCCAAATTGACCTGTCAGCAACAACCTGAGTTCCTGCAGACATTTGCTTCAGTGACTAAAGTCACTGCAATGACGTTCCTTGCTTGGTAAGTTGTTTCGTCAACGTTTTGTATCTTTGCACTGACGGTGATTCCTGTCCACTGACACATTCCATTTCACTTCGGGAGCACGACAGTTAATGTCAGCTTATCCAGTTAAATTATGGACAAGCCCCAACCCCCCAACTGCGTGAGATGGGGCAAAATAGGGACTACTAGAAAGGATAATTAAAATTGCTCGACAAAGTTTCAGTTTGAGGGCTCTCTTGAAAGGTTTCAAAGGCTTATAAAGAATTTACAAATAACATCTGTTATTTTTATTTATTTATTTATTTATTTATTTGCTATTATTTTTTTAAGATTTATTTATTTTTAGTGAGCGAGTGAGGGAGGGGAGGGAGGAGGGACAGAGGGAGAGGGACAGAGAGATCTCAAGCAGACTCCCCACTGAGCATGGAGCCCAACGTGGGACTTGATCTCACAACCCTGAGATCATGACCTGAGCCAAAATCAAGAGACGGATGCTCAACCGACTGAGCCGCTCAGTTGCCCCTCTGTGTTATTTTTAAAAAATAAGTGATGATGACACATTAAAAATGAGCACGATTTTCATGCTTTGTTAACTAAGAAGACATTGTAGCAGAAATGAACATGAACTTTTACAAAGAGCTCCTCCACATTCCTCTTTACAATGCCAAGATTCTCTCATTAGTTTAATAAGAAAAGATCGTGGAAGAAATATCCAGCAGAGCTGGAATGGGTGGTAGAAAGGCTACTACATCAAAACCAAGGCCACACATGGGTGGGACTCGGCTCTAGCTTGGTGAGAGTGTCACTTAAAATGTCTGTATGTTACGTTTCTGTGGATAAAAATAGCAGGTGTATCTAACCTCACAGAGAAGTTGTAAAGTAAAACAGATGTGGAAAATCGGGAGTGATAGATAATGTGATGTGGTAATATTACTCCTAAATTCTGGAAAGTGCTGTTTTCTGTTTAAATTCAGGCAGCTTCCTTTTTAACCTGAAGATTTCAAAGTATTTAATAGGAAGTATAAAGTAAGCCCAAATGATTGTGAATCAGCACCCAAACAATGAAATTAGCAGGGAAAAGCTCATAAGAATCCTTTCCAGCATTTACTATAACTAATCACACAGGAAGGATGTGTGGACTTTGGGTCCATTCCAAAGTAGCTTTGCAAACTAATACCAAAAATTCATCAGCCCCGCAATTACAGGTCTTCATCTTCCTAAGCTTTACCCACAGTAAAAGGAATTTATTCATGCTAAGAATTCATCCCATTTATTGCATAACTGTGCACAGGAAACTGAATATATTATAAATAGTTCAACATGGGTAGCCAAGGTGAATTTGGCAAAGCAAGACATATCTGAACCAACAGCCGTGGGCTTCATACCCGGGGGCCCAGCGCATGCAGAGATAGAAGAGGAGCAAGGGTGGGAGGAGCGGACGGGAAGAAAAGAGAGTTAAAGTTCCTCTTATAATAAAGTACACATCACTCCTGATTTTTTTGCCCAATCGCTCATTATTAAACAGAAGAACATTATGTGCCCTTTATAACTAAAATAATCTATTCTAGATTATTTTAAAACTTTGTCTCATTTTTAGATATCATGTATTTAATGGCTAACATACAACAAAGAAATGAATTTATTTTTGGTGTTTATAGTCACTAAAAAGTTACATTTCCATCTTCAAGATAGTATTCTAGATTTTTTTTTTTCTTTTTTAGGGTAATGTGACAGGGCTCAGCAGCTCCTAAAAGTACTAAAAACGAAGTAGTAGATAAGCCTGAAACTTAATGGTTGCAAAGTCCTTAAAAAACAATACTGTGTTTTTAACGGCGTTACACAGGGTGAGAAACTCCAGCGGTTTTACTGTCCCTGCGTGTGCTTCTCAGTCTGAAGTTAGAAAAGCAGCTCAGTCTGATTGAGCCGGGTAGGGGGTAAAGAACTCGCCAGGTTTTACACATGAAAGCAAACGCTTAGTAGTAGAATTAAAAGCCAATGTACACTAAACTGTTGGTGTAAACCGAAGCCAACCCTGATCTGTACTCAAAAAGTGGAGCGTGCACATTCAAAGCCGATGACACCCGTCTCCTTGCCCGGAGCAGGGGCCCAAACATCAGGCAGCAGAGCTGGGAATTGGAGAGCACCTTGCTCACAATGCAGTGGTCAGCATTTTTCACAGGCATCTTAGAGAGGCAGACTTTGAAGAGGGAAGGTTCTCTGAAAACCCTGTGGCCCAGACCATGGGACAGGACAGAACACCATGTTTCGTGGTTTCCTGGAGCTCTTGTGTCTCACATGATATTCACAGAAGTAAAAGAAAAAGTGTAAAAAAAAAAAAAAGAAAAAGAAAAAAGAAAAAAGAAAGAAAGAAAGAAAGGAAGAAAGGAAGAAAGAAAGAAAAGATCCCCACAGTCAGATCTAGAGAAATGTGGAATGAATCAAGGTTAAACGTGTTTCTTTCCTGAAGGACTTTCTGAGCCTTCGGGTCCCCTAGTTGTCGGGCCCGAGAGCTCTCTTTGAAGAGAGATCTATTAGGCTATGGCTGGGTACTCGTGTTCTCTGGGGCGCAGCTTGGGAAATAGTGAGATAAAATATGATTAACCCTGGTTTAGAGATGAGGACCTCGAGGCCCATGGACATTATGTCCTAGAAGGAGAACTCAAGGCCTCTGGTCTCCTGGCACCAGCTTTCCCTAGAAGACGGTCAGAAATCTGAGAAGAGACGGACCGCAAGCAGAGTTCTTAGCAGTGCCCATACCCTGGGCGGGTCTCGGAAGGCTCGACCTTCGAAGAGTACGTGCGCCCTTCTCTCCCAGCTCAGTCGGACATGCCGGACTCCCAAATCCCGATTACCTGATACAAAGGCATACAGATGCTATCGATCCACTCCAGTTGCAACCGGGGCAGTTCGTCTTTCCGGTTCCGATCAAAAATCGCCTAGAATGGGGGAAGAGAAGCTTGCTTTATTACGCTGGAGTAGTTTACAGGTGCTTCGTCAAACACTTTGCCACAATGGTCCAATTTTTAAACACTTCACAAATCACAATCAGTCTTTACATATACTTTCTTCTCCTTTATCTATGATGAGAAATAAAGTACTTTCACCTCTTTTTATGAGATTTGTAAGCGAATTTATTTGAACTTTATAGCACGCAACTCCTTGGGGCCAAAATCTGCTTTCAGATATAGGTAATGGCCACTAAATCAAGTCATCAGGTTAGTGGGAATTGGGTACAAGTCAAGGGGAAGGGGATATGCTTTATTGCCACAAAAGTAATGCAGGCTTTTATTTTTATAGTGAAAGAAGGAGGGATAGATTAGAAAAGATCCTGAAAGCAGTTTGATTTTAAATGGAAACTGTGCTAATTTTTCAGGGTGGGGTGTTGGTTTGACAACTCTGTGTTTTTCAATAAGGTCCTGTCATTAATAAAATCCAAAGCATTTATCTACCATGGGATGGGTGATGTGGTAGGTACCCACTCTCTCCTCCTTCCCAGCCTTTAAACTCCATGATATTAAAAAAATAAAATTAAAAAAATAAACTCCATGATATTATAATGTTTAGAAAATTTAAGTATATTTTTCAAGAAAAAGAAGTGACACATGTTTCTTGGGCAGACATGAGAAGGGAACCAATCAGCTGGAATGGGGGCTCACATGGATTCTTGAACAAACACACCAGTTCTACTCCATTAAGCATGTCCCTCTCTCTGCTATCAATGAGCAGGCCGGGGCCTAAGAAGTGACCTTTCCCTGCATTACTGTCTTAAAGTAGGTTGGTCTTTCCTCTACAGAGATAACATGTGGCGTCCACATCATTTTGGCATCCACATAGGTCATGAGGGCAGATCCAAGGCATTCTCTTGGTCTGGAGATGTTGAAAAGCCAGCATACTTCAGACTTATGAATGAGGGTGGGAGTGAGTAGGATAGAAATCACAAGCTGCTGAGGCTCACAAGACAGAAGAGGGCTGCCGAGGGACACCTCTCTGAATCAGGGAGAAGGTCACTGACTCCCACAGGCTTTGCTCGTCCTTGTCTTGCAATGTGAAATGTGAAATACCAGGAAAGGGGACCAGGATCTGGAGAAGACTGACGTGTGCCAGGGGAAGGAAGGAATGGACCTCGTGAACTGCAAGAGTCTTTGTCTGAAATGTTCCTTTAAAAATATTATTCTGTTTATCTACTCTTGAGCTCTCAGAGTTATCTGAGATTTTCTTATTTACTTAACTATTTCTGGCGCACAGAACTATTTTTTTTTTTAGTTCAGTACACAATTGGTTGTGCAACCATTACTACAGCCAATTTCAGGACATTTTTAATCACCCCAATGAGAAATCCCATACCAATTAGCAGTCACTCCTCATTCCCCCCCAAATCATCAGCCTTAGGCGACCACGAATCCATTTTTTGTTTGTACTTTCTGCACACTCGTATAAGCGGAATCGTATAATCTGTGGTCTTCTGTGACCGGCTTTCACCGAACATGTTGTTTTCGAGGTTCCTTCCTGCAGCGCTCAGCAGCCCTTCATTGCTCTTCCTGGCCAAATGATGTTTCATTGTATTTTATTGATCTGTTCTTCAGCTGATGGGCGGCTGGGTTGTTCTCTCCTTGTGGCTCTGATGAGCAGTACTGCTGGGAACATTCATGTACAAGTTTCCACGTGGATGTCCGTTTTCATTTCTCTCAGGGAAAGACCGAGAGGCAGAACTGCTGGGCCACGCGCCCAGTCTAACGGTTCATGTTTTCCGGAATTGCCACACTGTTTTCCAAAGCAGCTGCACCATTCTACATGCCCGCCAGCAGCGTATGAAGTTCCAGTGTCTCCACATCGTCCTCAGAGCTGGCCGTCGCCTGTCTTTTGAATTAAAGCTGGTCCCCGTGAAGTGGTATCTCACTGTGGTTTTGGTTTGCTTTTCCCTGATGACGACTGATGTTGAGCATCTTTTCATGTGCTTATTGGCCATCTGGATATATTCTTTGAATATGTATTCAGATCCTTTGCCCTTTTTAAACATTGGGTGGTCTTTCTAGGAGTTGTTCATAATTCTCTATATATTCTAGATGCCTGGCGCATATCATATATGATTTGCAAATAATTTCTCCCATCCCATAGGCTGTCTTTTCATTTTCTTGAGAGTGTCCTTTAAGATGCAGTGTTACATTTTAATGAAGTCCAATTATCTATTTTATTTTTCTTGTGCTTTTGGTCTCAGATCTAAGACATCATTGCCAGATCCAATCCAGATTTACACTTTGTTTTCTTCTGATTTTTTTTTTTTTACAGTTTTAGCTCTTGCATTTAAGTCTATGATCCACTTTGAGGTTATTCTGGGGTTTGGTGAGAGGTAGGGGTCTAACTTGACTCCTCTGCAGTGGATATCCTACTGTTCCAGCACTATTTGAAAAGGCTACTCCCCACCCCCATTGAATCGTCTTAGCATTACTTTGAAAATCAGTTGACCATAACTCTAAGAGTTGATTTCCAGACCACTCACTTCTCAATAAATGTTTTTGAGTGGAAGTGTGAGATAGCACATTGTCCTGTGCGTTCCTTTTACAGCATTTTGCATCTTGTAGTTGAATATGAGTGATTATTTATTTACTTTTAAATATTTTATTTATTTATTTGAGAGAGAGAGAATGTGAGAGAGAGCAAGCACAAGTTGGGGAGGGGAGGGCAGAAGGAGAGGGAGAAGCAGGCTCCCTGTTGAGAACTGGATGTGGGGCTTGATCCCAGGACCCTGGGACCATGACCTGAGCTTAAGGCAGACACTTAACCGCCTGAGCCACCCAGGTGCCCTGAGTGATTATTTATTTAATATCTATATTTCCCATTTAATATCTATATTTGCAATCAGTTGACAAGCTTTGGGGAAGGGCGGGGAAGATGGCGCCTTGCTCACAGCTGGATGCACAGTGCCCCTAGCTTCATGCTGGCTACCTGGAGGGGCTCAAGCACGTTTTATTAACTGACCCACTGCTTCCACTATTAACTCTTTGGTTACTTTAATGACCTTTAGGACCGTGACACCTAATGGGGGCTCCCAGACAATTTTCTTCCTAAATATCAAAGACTAATAGACACAGCTGGTGTCACCTCTGGGTGCAAGCATTTCCAGTCATCTCTGGAAAAGGACTAATGAGAAATAGCTCCTCCACAGCAGCCCGGAGACTGGCATCAGCAATGTTAAGTAGCCTTTGTGAGGAAAGAGTAGCATTTAGTGCTATGCTTCTACCGCAAATTAATTTCATTTACATCTTCAGAGAACACCTTACCCGAGCCTCCAGACAAAGGCTCCTTAGTGCTGCATCACTGCGCCTGCCAGCTCACCAAAGCTGGCAACTGACTCGGATTTTTTTCATTTAACTAAATGACCTGTGGTATTGCCGCATGATAAACCCTTCAGAGGATGCCTCTGAAACAGTCTTTTTAAGTGGAGGAAAGCTTTAATTTGAAAAATAGATATGTAGCTAAGAGAAATGTGAGTTGTATGAGGTTTTATACATTAATGATGTATCCCAATCTAGTGTCTTTATTTTTATAGCCAAATCTGGTGACACCACCAAAAAAGGATAAAGGGAGGTTTTGGAAACATTATAAATAGACGTCGCTTTGGAAACTAAAATACTGGGTGAGTGTTCTAACCAATATAGTCTTCTGACATTTCATAGGTAAGCAACCAATTAGGAATAGTCAACATTCATAAGGCTGTGAGGTCTGACTTCAAGCAGGTGACGCTGTTTAACGAGGAGCTAGTTCTGGTGACTTTCCTTGCTTTTATATGTCAGTGAAGAAAGGCGCTTTAAAACTTGAAGATCTTATAAATACCTCCAAATGTTCAAAACTCAGTTGACTTGAATCCTCATAAGCAGACATTCTTGACAATGAACACGTTCCTTGAGGTGCTTTGACTCTACTGAGCCCGGCCAGCTTTCCAACACTTTGCATCATTCCTTGAGTTGTTGGATGACATGTTTTTATTTTTTTATTTTTAGGATTTTTAAAATTATTTATTTATTAGAGAGAGTGAGCAAGCAAGAAAGAGAGAGAGAGAGAGAAAGTGCCAGCCAAGGGAGGGGCAGAGAAGCAGGACCCTGGGATCATGACCTGAGCCGAAGGCAGGTGCCCAACTGAGTCACCCAGGTGCTGGGGTGATGTTTTTAGCTAACCCTTCATTATGAATAAAGAGGCCACCCCTTCCTTGTGGGTGGTGACAGAGGCATTTATGTCTTTTGTCTTGTTTGAGTAAAAACAGCATCATCCTGAGGCTACAGAAAGCATTTTCAAATGATAATTGAATGGATGAATCTAAAAATGGCATTTCAGTCAACAGAACTGAGTTCCCCAAGTGAAAATTTTCATTTTGCAAACAAAGGAAAGAAACAGACACTTGAAATGATTTGGGTTTGGGATTTTGGAAAGTCTGAAATTGGAAAATAAAATCCAGAACACCCATTACCTACTGTGGCTGTCCATTCTAGCTGCCTAAGGCTAGGACAGTTCCAAAGGACAGTTGCCTTTGACTTTTGTCTTGTTTCTAATCCAAAGTGGCTACTGACCGCATATGAAATGCCAGCACCGGGCTTTGAGCTACTCAATGACACTCTGCACGTCCTCCCTTATGCCTACTTGGCCCACTGTGGGAGCTCAGGAAATGCTTGTTAAGTAGCTCACCACTCTTAATCAGAAACCTGGGAATAAAAGTACTTAGCATCTAAGTTTAATTAAAGTTTTAAACTTTCAGGGTTGCTTCCTTAAATCCAACTTTCAGTCCTTCCCACTTTCAAGTTGTGATTTGGAGTTACTTTCGAAAATGTCATTCCAAAGGGTAAATGTGGTATGTTAGAAGGACGAACTTACTGAAGGAGTGAGTTTGAGTTCTGCTCTCTCCCGATCTCCTTGTTCAAAGAACTCACTGGTTACAAGTTCAGCCACCTGAAACATATAGATATTTAATTTATGGTTATGTATGATGTATCATAAGACTCAGAAGTTGTTTCTGCCTTCCGTGTATGGTGATGATCTTCAACCCAGATAATCACTTAAAAAAGCTTTTGAATAAGTACATTGACATTTTCTGTTTCAAGGTATTACAGACTTTAATCAATGAAACTGATTTCCTTCTAATCAGAAGAACTCATGCAAGGGATTTTTAGGTGCATGCTAGTAGGTGATCTCGGAGAGCACAGATTCCATATTCAGGATGAGGCTCTGGGTTGCCACCTTCAAAGAAGGAAGTGTTCCTACTGCAGAAAAATGGAGCAAATAATGCCTAATAATATTTTTTGTTTTTATAATATAATATACTTGTAATAATAATTTAGCCAACCTTTGGTTGTTTCTACATAGATTCTTCACTTTGTTGCATACTTTTATCTTAGCTTGGTTTCATTTTCCATCCCCCAAACCCTTAACTGCCTCACCCTACTGATATTTGCACGCGCTCTGGAGAGGATAACCCCAGGACAACCTCTGCTTCTTATTGGAGCAGTCAGCCAAGGGCAGGGCTAATGCTAGAGTGACAATTCACACCAGGTTTTTATATAGTGTATCATGATGCAGTTTGAAGAACGTTGATTTGGTCTTCAGGCTGTCTTAGTCTAGGTACAGAAGTGTTCATTTATGGTAGGTTCCAGTTGGCACAAGCACAATGGAATCGGTGGTTCTACCCCAAATGGTAGAGATCTTTCCAGAGTAAGGACTTCTATTTTTCCACATTTCATCTATTAACATGGATGATCAGAAGTTGCTCATTGATCATTGTTAAGCTAAAGAGAAGCTTCTATAAGCCCTGTGCTTCCAATGATAGCTTATGGGAAGCACACTGATAAGGCAGGTAAGTGTTCAACAGGTATTTTCAACAACACTATAGTGTGGGTCTAGGAAATCTCTGAGATGAACTAGCTGGATTTAGAAAATTTGGAAGAGTAGGAAAAAAAAAATCCCAGAAAACCCGATGGCAAGAAGATCTGAATCTCCACACTAGTTTTTCCGCTATTCCAGGCTCTTACAAAGATGAGGTTCTAAGGTCTGGAAAAGGTTAAAATGGTTTCATTTTGGTCAAGTGGATAGAATCAAGATAATTTACCTAAGTGTATTTCTCAAGAGATTCTGCCAACCATAAATCATAACCACTGATAGAACATAAAAACAGGGGCGCCTGGGTGGCTCAGTCATTAAGTGTCTGCCTTCAGCTCAGATCATGATCCCAGGGTCCTGGGATCACACCTCGCATGGGGGTCCCTGTTCATCAGGAAGCCTGCTTCTTCCTCTCCCACTCCCCCTGCTTGTGTTCCCTCTCTCGCTGTCAAATAAATAAATAAATAAATAAATAAGTAAATAAATAAATAAGTCTTTTAAAAAACAAAACAAAACAAACCACAGAAACAACTCTCTCTGTCTCTCTGTATCTCTCTCACCCCCCCAACCCCTGCCTTGAGACTAACAAGTATGTACCTTGTTTATAAAGAAATAGAATATCTAGTCAGTTTAGATTTTAAACATTTCTAATAAGAAATATGGGTACATATATTTTTAAAAGTTCAATAGCATAAATTTTAAATTCAATAGCATGAAACTAGTTGGAGTTGGCTCAGTTTTTCTAGGGCCTGATTCCCTTCTCTTTCTCTAGTCTCTGCCACTATTTTTCCCATTAGCACTCCAGACCTCTCTCTCTGTCTCCGGCCTTCCTGTAAAAAAGAAATGGTCCCCTAAGGGCCTGGCCTCATTTATTCAGCTCCCAGAACACTCCCTCAGATTGCCCTGAGGTGGGTCTTTTGCACTAAAGAGTACAAATGTGCACATCAGGTTACTCCAAGGTAGGAGTCCTGCATAGGTCCATAGCCCCTCTAAAGCAAAGAAATTAAAACAAAATCCTGTCCTTGATCTTTCTAAAGTGGTCCTGGCTATCTCCTCTGTGCTTCTATCACTACTCAACTTGTACCACTGTTTCATTTGTACTTAAAACCCAATCAGGAACATTAAGTGGCTCCTGATTGAATTTTTTATTAAAGAAGGAAACTGAGATGCTAATCAGGCCTTGGGGGATCACTGGGGAAACCCACATGCTTACAGTCACGTGTGTGAGGAAGGAGGGTTGGAATAGACACCAGTAAAAAAGAACATTTTGTAAGGAAATGTTAAAAAATCAACATCTTTGAAATTAGAAATATATTTATATTTTTAAAAGAAGGTTCCCTTGTTTTTGTCCAAATGTTTCCTAAAATCATAGAAGTGAGTATGTTTTTGAAAACACTTGAACCTCCTCTATTTGGAGACAAACACGAATTAGAGCTCCAGTTTAGACAAGATTTCTGATGGAAATGTTTGGAAAAATATGGCTTTGTGTTTTATTTCCCTGAACTCTTGGGTCTCTGCTCTTAACAGCAGAACTTCACATCCTAAAAATAAAATATTATTTACATCAATGACCAAGAAGACCACCTTCAAGTGGCCAACGAGCCTCCCATGTTGGTCTAAAATATCAATGCAGAAACTCTTTTTCCTTCTAAGGACTTTTTCCTGTCCTTTTCCTGCTCCCAAGTGGGCTACTTCTCCTTTAGTTGTTGACATGCATTTCACTGGGGTTTCTGAAAGGCCTGGCACATCACACGTCATCCCACTCTCTTTCCAATCATCTTTGTTTTTCCCCTGGTCCCCTGAACTTTCTCCTACTCTCTGCGCCTCCGCTTCTTTCCATCCCAATCAGAGTGGCCACTCCCACGACTATACTTTTTCCCAGTACCTGGAAGATACCTAACTCTTCTCTGTTTCCCAGCTTTACTGTAGGGGAGCCTTCCCACACTAGGGCAGTGAAGAGTGGGCAGAGATGTAGAAATAAGCTACTCAGCTGTGCAAATTCTTCCCACTTACCCTGCTTTATGTAACTTCAAATGTGTCACACTAAAATGAAAGCCGAGGTTCAGCTGGAGGAGAGCTATTTATTGGAGGAGAATTTTGTAGGAAAACAGCTCAATCTAAACTGGACTGTGACAGGAGCAAAGAAATAAGCTTTTCTTTGAGTTAAGCAACTGAAATTTGAGAATATACTTGTTACTGCAGCAGAGCCTACCCTAGTTTTGACTAACACAAAAATTAGTATGGAAATGAGGTGCTGCTGTTAAAAGAAAAAGACAGTAAAAAAGGAAGAAAAGTAAGACCCTAAAATATGCAACATCAGTGTGGGGGCCAGATTTAGGACAGTGAGGAAACACTGTTGGAGGCTGTAAGGATGATGGCCCATGTCCCACAGTGGCAACAGATTTTGTATAGTTCTCACTGAAATAAAGCAAGTAATGTATCTAATGAATTTACAGCCTTAGGGAAAGAGATTGGAAAACAAATGTTATGTGACGATCGCTCTTGACTATGTTTTGCTAAGTATTATAAGAAGTGAGTTCAGAAAGGGATGGGCAGGTTCATCATCAGGAATGAAAAGGAAGAGAGAGAGTCACAAATTCAGAGTCTTCATCTTCAGGGATGAAAGATAAAGCTGTTTTTTAATCCCAAACTGTAAAAATAAAAATTGAGACATGTCTTGAATGACAAAGGCTGATCAAGACTCAGCCTTGTAGGGCACCTGGCTGGCTCAGTGGGTGGAGCATGTGACTCTTGAACTTGGGATTGTGAGTTCAAGCCCCATGTTGGGTGTAGAGATTACTTAAAAATAAAATCTTAAATCAAACAAACAAACAATTCAGCCTTGAAACAAGAATCAAAGGTATGGCCAGTGCACTCACAGTTAAGAACTTTGAATGAATTAGGCAGTACACAGGATATCCCTACAGTTGTACAAATTGTCCCAGAGGAATGATTTTACACGGTTCTCTCACTGGCACCTGTTAGGCCCCAATTGCTAGGAAGTGGGTCATGAAGGAGAAAGAAAGAAGTACATATGTTATTTTTCTTTGTTCTTGAAACCAAGGAAGCAAAGAGAGCAGATCTAAGAAGTCCATCTAAAATAGGACTGTGGATGTGGTTATTGGCAAATGGAAATGACTAGAATCAAAGATATAAGAAGCTGACTAAATGTGCAAGAGAATTTGATCCCATAACCTTAACCCCCATAACCCCCATAAGACTGACTATTTAAAACCTAAAACAAGCTTGGATCCTCAACCTCCTTTGGATGGGAAAAAGGTTGGAAAACTGCCTGACCTTTGGATATAGCCAAGGAGGACAATGGAAAAGGGATAATTTCCCAGGATAGATCTAGTGGCCATGGATAATGATGGTTGGGGAGCATCTCGCAGAGATCCAGAGCCTACCACAGAATGGATGGCCTTCCAGTTACTGCCCAGTGGGATTTTGGAATTACTATGGCCCCGTAACTGCCAAATGTTGGCCATCTCTTTCCTTTCTGAATGGGAGTATTATAATGAGTATTTCGTTGTTTGGGTGTATGTCAGACAGTATGTCTGGGGTGTGTGCAGGTGTTTAAATCCAGACCTGATGTAGAAACTGGGATGAATCTCCCACAGATCCTGGACTTTGAGCTTGATACCGTGACTAGTGGGACATTTGGGTCATTTCCCTTGGGGAAAGGCTGAGTATATTTTGTGTGAAGGAAGAAGAACAAATCACACTCTTGATGATTAGAAGGGCAAACTGTGGTAGTCACATTTTCATTAACTGTTTCTGCCTTTCTACATTTTGGGCACACAAAAGGGTCACACTTCCCGGTTGAGTAGGGTCTTGTGACAAGTTCTGGCTCATGAATTTCTGAGAAGGGGCATTTACTTGCCAGTGCAAGGCAGTCTATGGCCTCTGTTGGAATGATCCAGATGGTGACTGCGCCTTCAGCCCCAGACCAAAATGAGGAACAGGACCAACTGACCCTGGAGGTACACGTTCATGAACAATACATTGTTTTAAGCCACCGGGGCTGAGGGATAACAGCTCATTTTGCTGACACACTGGCATCATTTAGAAATACTGATTGATGTATCAGGTGGGAGATAGTGTAAGGCACTGTAAAGAATGAAGGCATTGGAGCCTACTCTGCTAGGATTTGAATACCTTGCCATACGACTTACTAGCAGTACCACCTTAAGCTATCCTTTCTAGGCTTCACTTTTCCCATTTGTGAAATAGGGGCAATGACTGTATTAGTTTCCCAGGGTTGCCAGGCATGACCACAAACTTGGTGGCTTAAAACAATAGGAACTGGGGTGCCTGGGTGCCTCAGTTGGTTAAGCGTCTGCCTTGGACTCAGGTCATCATCCCAGGGTCCTGGGATTGAGGCCCATGTTGGGCTCCCTGCTTAGTGGGGAGTCTGCTTCTCCCTCTCCCGCTCCCCCTGCTTGTGCTCTCTCTCTCTCCCTGTCTCTGTCAACTAATAGATAAAATCTTAAAAAACAAAACAAAACAGGAATCTATTCTCTCCTAGATCTGGAGATCAGCAGCTCAGCATCAGTTTACTAGACAGAATTCGAGGTGCTGCCAAAGCCAACCCCTCTTGGGAGCCTCTAGGGGAAAATCTGTCCTCTGTTCCTTCCAGATTCTTGTGGTCACCACCTTTCCTTTGCTTGTGGCTGCATAGCTCCACTCTCTGCCTTGTCTTCACGTCCCCTTCTCTTCTTTTGAATGTGTAATCTCCCTGCATCTCTCTCTTCTAAGGACACCAGTCACTGAATTTCGGGCCCAGCTGGATAATCCAGGATAATGACAATGATAATGATGGTCTTTAACTTCATCACATCTGCAAAGACCCTTTTTCCTTCTAAGGCAATGTTTACAGGTTCTAGAAATTAGAATCTGCTATCTCTGGGTTGCTATTATTCAGCTTACTGGAGTAACTACCTAAATCAGAGGTGGGGGGGTGGGCTTTGAAATTAGATATTTGGATATTAGATAGTCAATAAATATTAGTTATTTATTATTATATGAATCTATTTTATTTTCCCTAAAATGTTGAGACTTAAGATACCAAGTTACTATTTTACACCCCATACAGTAGGTTCCTCATAAAATAAAATATATTAATCTCCAAATACTATCAGTAATCAAGGATCTTAAACTGTGTGATTACTGGCTTGAAAACTATTCTTGCTCTAAAGGAACATGTTAGGTGGTGAAACCAGATAGGTGGCAAAGGCATGATTTTTTGTACAAATTCAAGTGTGGACATTGCACACTTTGGTCAAAGTGATCCGACTTCTAAATAGTCTTAAAATAAAATTTCCTTTTGACCTCCTTGGTTTCTTTTTTCTCTTTTCTTAAGATGAGAAAAAAGCAGACCTTGTGCTAAAACATAATTACCTACTTAAAAACACTACTTTTGAAACTCTTGCCTTAGAACATGGTCAATGCATTATTTGGAATTAGAATATTTAAAAAATCTAAGAGAATCAGGCACATTATGACTCAGTGGAAGCCTGCTAAAGAACGGCTGTGCAATAAACTCTGTCTCGCCCGAGCCTCCTGCTATTTTTTACACCATGTTAATACTGATGCAAATTGACTAGGGCTTCAGTGCCTGGGAGTCGGGGCTCTGGGAATATTGCCCCCCCAACTTCACTGCCCCCCGGAGTCCCTCCTCTGCCAGGCCCTGTCATTAATCACCACTTGCCTGTCTCGAGATCTCCCACGGTTTGGTCACGGCTCCAAGGTCACAGGCTGTCATTAACATTGATCTGAAAAACAGAACCAAACAAAACAGTCTGAATAATCTTTTGTTGCATTCCTAAACAAACCCGTCCTAGATACATAAATAAATAAAATGGGACGAAGGCCAACTCACACATGTCTTTCTCCCAACAAGGGAGGCCCTGTTTACAGTCCCCATGTTTAGCATCTCCATCATGTGGCCACACTGCTTAGGAGGACAAAGCTCGCACACAGCCTCGGCTGTCCTTTTGTTATGCCTGCCGCGGGTCAAGGGAGGCAAAGCACTACTCTCTCTATACCTGAGCTAAGCAAGCTCTACTTAAAAGAATCTCTAATGGACAACACTTTTTATTCTTAATAGTGGCAAGGGAATCAGCATATAATACCATATCCATAGCTGATGAATCTTTACCAACTTACCGCTGATTGATGGGAATGGACGGAAACCTATAGCAAGGAGGTGAGGCACATGCCGTGGTAGAAGCCCCTTCATTTCCACCTGCTCTACGAGCTAAGATTTACCGGGAGAGCCACACTGGTTCACTCCAGTTTATTACCTGGCTGCAACCAGGTTTTATAAGCATTATGAAGAAGAAACGTATTCAGCTGCAGCTTTCATTAATTCGAGCACCCAAGAAAGCACAGGAAGATCTGAACCAGATCTCTGAGGGGCAGATTTCTACCAGCTTTAACAAGAATTCACCCTGAACCATGGATATAAAAACACCGGGAACAATTTAAATTGTGGATAGCTCTGGTGCTTATCATCTGATGTGGTGGGGAGGTGGGAAAAACAAGGCACACCCTTTGTCCAAATCTTGCTTTCTTTGTACTGAAGCCAGCAGTGTGTGATGAAAAGCGATGAAGGATTGGAGTCAAGAGACCACGTCTTGGTCGGCTCCTTTTGGAAGAAAGGGGCGTGTTAGAGGTCAGGGGGCCGTCCTGATGCCGGGTGTTAACATTTCATACCCCGTTGGACTCGAATGCCTTGGAAACATGTCTGCTTTCCAGATGGCAGAGTGTGAGGGTAGTGGGGTTTGTGTAACTTCCCCAGGAAACCCCTCCAGGGAACAGGGAGGAGTGGCAGGTAACAGTAGGTCATTCAAAGCACCGCCAGCCACACAGGCCTCAGCAGCCTCCCTCAGCAGCCCGCTCCAGGAGTTAGGCAGCATCTAATGCCAAGTCCCCTCCAACCCCCCCCACCCCCACCCCGCACCGCGCTAAGCACTGTGAGGAGCAATGCAAAGGTGCATTCTTCAGATTTGATCTTCTGTAACAAGCACTCTGCTGTGTGCCGTACTAAGTGCAGACCCACTAACTACTAACTAAATGAATCTGTGGAACCTTTCGAGGGAGGGGCCGTTACTCCCACTTTACAAAGAGGTAAACGGAAGCACGGAGAGACTAAGTAACTTTCCCAAAGCAGGTAAGGATTCAGGATTCTGTGTTTCTCACAAAGCTACCAGACCCCCTCTTGCCACACTCAGGTGCTTCTCCTTTTAGGTTCTGTTGGCACCAGAGGGAGACAAGACCATAGGTAATGCACTGAACTTTGCAATCTCTCTCCTAGACAGGAAATAATCTCTATGAGGTTGCCTACTTATACCATTAATTTGGACAGTGACTTAGCTTCTATCTGCTTGATAATTCGAGGCTTACTTCTCAAATTCATATCACCATTAATCAGTCAATCAACAAGTGTATTGAGCATCTGGCTAGGTGCTCAGATAGGGAGCATTCTGATGGGGAGCAAACACTACAGGGTAAGATACAGAGTCTCTAGATGAGGTAGGGATACTATTATTACCTCCATTTTACAAAGTAAATAGTATTTTGCGTTCCTTGATTAGACAGGTTAGAAAGTTTGCCAGAGGTTACACAGTGAGGAAGTATCAAAGCCAGAGCCAGAATCCATAAGTTCTGACCGAAGGGTCTCTATTTCCAGTGAATGCCCTACAGTGGAGCAGGAAGTCCATACTGAGAAGGAAGACAAAAACAGGCTGGGAGGGGGGATGGGGTGGGGGAGTCTGAAACCTTTATCCGACTGGCATTGGGGAATCTGTTAAGGTTGGGGGCTCAGGAACGACCTAGCTAGACCTTGCAGGCAGAACTTTAGGTGGTGGGTGGGGAAAGGGTTTGGAGGAGAGAAGGGAAGCAGGGAGACCAGTTGGAAAGTATCAATTTGATAAGGGTCTAAAACAAGGAAGCGCAGGAGAATGGAAAGGCAAACAGAAGGCTGAGAGATTCCAAAGGAAGAACCAAAGGGGGTGAATGAGTAGTTATACCGTATTGTTTAGATGGAGCCTCTAGAAGAAGTGAAAGGTCTTTTCTAGAGTCAGAGAGGAGGCAGGAAGAAGTTCCTCTTGAGGTCTGCATAATTCTAGTTCAGTCTGTGGTGGCGGGGTGTGCTTGAATGAATGGTCAGGCGCATGGAGGGCACAGCCAGCTCTGTGGTCCGGGCAGGGAGGGGGGAGATTGTGGAGTTGGGGGGAGGGCTGCACCCAGATACCCCATGCTCGTGGCCCATCACTTTTTTCGCACCTCCCCTCTATATGCCAAGTCATTTCAACAACAACCTTGTGTTGACCATTATTTTCTTGATTGGTTCTCCAGTTTTAAAACAATGAGCAATGAAAATGAATCCGCTGTCATTTAAAAAACAGATTCATAGTCAGTAAAATAGTTCACATATGAACTGAATTTGGCACTCACCAAACAAAAAAGCGCACTTTGCACTTTGCCCTCTATGTCACGGCTTTAAATTTTAAAACACAAATAAGACGTCCAAATGGGCAACACCAAGTGACAGAAGTGAAGTAAGTCGAGCTGTGCTTTTTCATCCTCATAACCGGTACTATGCTATCACTGTTTCTTCCTGACATACTGTTTGAAAGTAGGAATGTGAAGCTCCAAGGGTCGAAGACAAACTAGCAGCGGAGCCGACGGGGAAGGCTCTGAAGCCTTAGGGACTTACACTTGGAGTGCGCACCGCGGGCACCCGTGTCAGCGGATGACAGGCCCCGCGCGCTCCTGCAATGAACTTCCAGGGGCCATCTCTGTCCAACTGAAGGATACGTAATACTGTGCTCATTTGAAGCTTTCATATCAATTATGTTGATACTCAACAGTAATCTCAGCAATTGTTTAGGACTTCTACCAACACAAGCTTTTTCTCAGGGGTAAGTATCTTATCGTTGACATTGTTTAGACTGCTGGCACGTGGTGATGATAAAAAGCAGACCAACTTTTAGTTGGTTTTATTGCTATTTTCAAGTTCTCTAAGACGGTGGTCCCCTGGACCCCCCCCTGCCCCTCGGTGCAAGTGGTCAGAATCCCCCAGAATCCCCCCAGAAGTGGGGGAGGGAAGGCAAACCTGGCGGGGGGGGTGTGTGGCGGGAGAAGTGGAGAGCTCCCGGAGCACCTCTATTTTACACACTATGTTTCCAAATAAGATTTTGCTTCCATTTGGGGTTCCCTGCCAAAAAACGTTTGAAAACCTCTGCAGGAAAACACCCAGTGGAGATGTGGAACGAATACTGGCATCTTAAGACTTGTGCTTAGAAGAGAGGCCAGGCTGGAGAGATGGGGCAGGAGTCACGTGAGAAGAGGTGGTAGTTAAAGCCACCAGGAGGCTGAGGAACAGGAGAGGAATCTCGAAAATAGGTCCTCGGAGTTCCTTACATTTCCGGCGTGGTGGAGAGGGGAAGGGCTGAAGAAGGATGAAGAGGAGAAACTAGGGTCAGAAGAGAGTAGAAAATCTGGAAGCGCGTGGCTTGGCAGGCTTCGAGGCCCGGGAGAGCTTCAAGACAGAAAGGTCAATGCAATTAAGGGCTGTGATGAGATCTAGGAAGAGAACAAAGGCCCTAGAATTTGATCCTTGGGAGATGACTGGTGACTTTCAAAAGCAGCAGAAGTTCCATTTCATAGACTGAATTCCTCAGTAGAGGAACGGCTAGCTACTCTGCGGTAAATCCATGCTTTGGAATACTGTGCAACAGTCAAAGCTGAGTACATACGGACATGGAAAAAATCCTGAGGCATGTAGTTGAGTGAACAAGCCAGTGCAGATTGATATATGTTAAAACAAACAAGTCCATACTCAACAGTGTTTTTCCTTAGAACATACATGTACATAAATGCTTTGGAAATGGTTGAAAAGGATATAAATTATTAACAGAGTATATAGCTGTGTGTTGGTATGGAATTGGGAGTGAAGCCCAGGGGAGCTCTGGGGCCTCATCTGTCATGTTTTCATTTGTTACAGAAAAATATATTCCCATAATTACTCGTGAAACTAAAAATTATCTAAAAGAAACACATTGCCTTGCAACAAGTTAGGAGGAGTGTGAGTCAAGTGTGGAACTGAAGGGTAAGAAGGGGACTATAATTGGACCTTGAGAGGAAGGCAGTTTTTAGGGATGACTTTTTTTACCTCAGGAGATAAGAGCATATTTTTAGGCCTAGAATGGTCATGATGGGAAAAAAAAAAAACCAAACAAATTTTGAAAATGCCAAAGGAGCATAATCGACAGGGCAAGTTCAGGCATGGGGGAGGTGAAGGGAACAGAGTTAGGACACATGGGAAGGGCTAGTTTTGAAGAGAGATAGGGTCCCCTCCCACCCTGGACAAGAAGAAGAAAAAGGTCTGAAAAGATAGTGGAGGGAAATACTACTGCAGGAGGGGAGAAACAGAGGGCCTCTGGGGAGAAGTCCTCGGGAAAGGGTGAAGAGAGGTCAAAGGCAGAGGGAAGTGCAGAGGGAGGGGCAGGCAGCCCTGGGTTCTCAAGCTAGCTTGGGAGAGGCTTGCAGAGCAGCTATGGGCCCTGTCATGACCTCGCTCTGGGTGATTCTAGTAGTCACCTGGCTGAGGAACAGACACAGTGAGCCTCACTCCAGGCCTCACAAGCTTTCCCAGGAATACTGAGAGGCTTTGGAACAGGGTTAAGAAAGCAGAGGTCTGGGGGTGGGTGAGGTAGGGACAGAGGAGGGACAGGATCTGAGAGAAAGAGGAATAGTGCCTAGCCAGCGGGATGGCTCCAGTCGGGGGGTTCAAATGTGCCACGTAAGGGTGGTAGTTTGCTGTTATCTTTTCTAAACAACTAGGAAGAAGTCCAGTGAAAAGTCTAGAACAGACTCCTTATTTCTGCAATTGTTGCAATTGGTTTTCTATCTACAAAGCCTGTTGTCTCTAAAAAAAAAAAAAAAAAGCCCCGAAGTTAACTCTCTACTGTGTTTTGGCTCATACTGTTTTCTAAGGTTCAAAAATCGTCTCTCCCCTCAACATACATTCCCCACCCCCACCCCACTTCCCCAGGAAAAAGAGGAAGTCACAGTTTGCTGAAACTGAACCAATCTGAACACCCTTTTCTAATTCTGAAGGCAAATTTATGGAGAGGGGGCAAAAATATAATGGATTAGAAGACAAAAAGTCATGCCATCTATCTTTTCTCTAATTATTCAACTACTCTCTGGATGTTTTGAATATAAGCTAGGATTTGTTACTTTAAAAAATTACGTGTCTGCCCTTAGCACTGTTGGAAAAGCATGGCTAAATCTTCAAATAATGAAGAAACACATAAACAAGGGTTGCTTCTTACCGAAATATATCACGATGGTTTTTGATGTTCCAATCATATTCTCCTTTACTGACAAGTTCAAAGAATTCAGTCCTCCTCCTGCACAAAATCAAATGAAGGAAGAAACAAAAAAAATCTGGAATGAAATTTCTCAGTCTCCAGGGCGACATAAACACATTTATGGGAAAATGTAAGATCACCTGAACCAAGTAACTTAATATTTGAAATCATGAGGCTAAAGCACTATCAAAATAAATCACTTTTTAAAAAATGTTGAGGGTTCAAGAAAAAGCCACAATCATTTCTGAATGTATTTACAACAGAGGAGATTATCGAGCCATAAAACATTAAACAATGTGGTCCCGCATTTAGGATTACTTGCTGTGAAGCTCTTCTGATGGGCACTGAAAGTCAGAGGAGGGAGGCAAGGACAAATAAAAAGCAGGAACAATTTTGGAATGTTCTTTTATCATTCAACAGAGAACTGAGCTGCATGAGGCTCTGAGATAAGATAAACTCCCTGGTCATAAATTCACGGGAAATACTTTTTTCTAGGTTAGAAAATAACGATTTCAGTATTTCAGTGCTTACCCACATAGTCTGTGGAGTCAGAAATAATTCTTTAAAGAGTGATTCGGTCACCTACGTTGCTGTGCTACTTTGGGAAGTTACTTAAACCCTCTGAGCCTCCATATCCAAACCTCTAACACAGGGATCGTATTTGCTAACTCACACGGTTATGGTGGTTATTGTGAGGATTAAATGCAAAGCACTTAGCGTAATGTCTGCACGTTTCCAGTGATGGGCATGCACGCATGCACGGATACACATTTGGACTTGGATAGATAAGGAAAAGACAAGAAAGGAAAATTCTAAAGTTGGGGAAATAAGGGTGATTTATTTTTATTTTCAAAACTTTCGTTCCATCTAGTTACATGACTTTTCCTTTTTAGAGTGCAAAAGGAAAAAAGGAGGACATTACTATTTTATTCCTTAGAAATCACTTCCCAAGGTTTTACCTTTTCGGCGCTTCCTAATGAGATCCTATTGAAAAGATCCTGACATGCAGTTTTCCAAAGTGCATCCCACATGGAGGTACCCCACATGCTAGGATTCCCTGGCAAGAGTGTTGGAGGAAAGCTGCCTGAGATATAACTCTCTTGGAAATTCACCTCCCATTATTAGCCTTTTGAAGGTTCAGAGGAATACGGAGATAGAAAAGCCTGTTTCACCTTCCTTAACCACAGAATACCATACTACTAATGCTTGCTTTTTTTGATATAAAGATTTTACTTATTTGAGAGACAGAGTAAGTGAGATAGAGAGAGATTGCACAAATGGGAGGATAGGCAGAGGATAGGCTCTGCTGAGTGCGGAGCCCCACGTGGACTCGATCCCAGGACCCCGGGATCATGATCTGAGCCGAAGGCAGCCGCTTAACAGACTGAGCCACCCAGGCACCCATAGTACTAATGTTTTAAGAAATGCACTTTGGAAAATACAACCATGTCATTCATGGTAGAAATCAGAGTAGGATCTTAGACACTTAGTGCTGACCCATTGTAGTTTGGAACAAAGAACATAATGCTGGGCGCAACTGGTTCCTTGTTTCTGATCCGGGGTGCCCATCACCAGCTGCCCAACCATATGGACTTTTTGTCATCCGGTCGGACTAACTACTCAATTTATTTGAAAGGAGGCAGGTCAGGAAGACAAGTGTTTGAGACACACAGACAAGTCCTGGATCCAACCATTCAAGTGGATACAGGTCAAGGCCACCCCACAGTATGGAATAATGTCTACAACAACCCTGTAGCAGTGGTCATGGAGGGCATTGCACAGGGACGCGGAAGGGCCGGGCAACTCCCCTCCCCTTTGGGGGTTCAGGTGTGTGCGGATATTTTCTTTGCATAACTTCACCATCCTCTTCACTTGCCCGCTCCCTCTCTATGGCCACAGTCATGCCAGTCTGTTTAGTGGTTGACTGTGAACTGAAAGAGAAATGGAGGTGGGAGAATGGAAAGAACCCAAGACCCTGACTGACCTGTGCTGACTGTAACTTACTAGTTTATTAGCCACGTGGTCCCAGGCAGGTGATTCCACACTGCAGAGCCTCGGTTTCCGGCTTCGTGGTGAGAATTTGAGAGGAGGGGTGTTAAGTGTTTGGCCCTAGCAGATCCTCAATGCCTGACAGCTGTGGTTAATATGTAAATAATATTGACAGGATTACTGCCAACAATGACACACAATGGACTAATCGGACTACCTGAGATCGAAGAGGTCAGCTAGTTCTCTCTTTTCACATAAGGGAAGCTAGTCTTCCTTTGAATTATTGTGGAACAGAAAGTGCGGTTCCACAACTATTTCTTGAACACCTACTCTGTGCAAACTTTTAACAAGGCTTTAAGGACACAAGAATGGGTGCAATCTCTAAACATCTCTGAATTTAGCAGGGGCATTCAACAAATAAATAGGTGACTCCCCTTCCAACGTGATACCAGTGATAATACTAATGATACCGGGACTAGAGTCGGTGAGAGAGGCACTTTGAGTAGTACAATATCTAAAAAAAACCACATAAATGCAAGAGAAATCCATGATGAACAAAGCATCAAGATTTTCAACAGGATCTGAAATGGCATGTGAACGACTTGCTTCATTTGCCTCCCTCTGGTCCCACCCCTGCCCCCACATCATGGGATGAATATTTACTGGGTCCTTACTATGGGTTCTGTCACTTACTACCCACAGGACTGACTTGGAGTAGGTTACTTAACCTCGCTGGGCTTCAGTTTTCTTATCAGTAGGAGTAACTGAAATGGGATCTACCTTGTATGGTGGGTAGAAGGATTAGATAAAATGATTTATGTAAAACCCTTAGCAGAGAGCCTGGACATAGTAGGTGCTCAGTAAAGATTTGTTAGTTATTGAGCTCAAAAGGGTTGAGTTAATGGGCCCAAGCTTGTCCAGCTGGTGAGGGGCACTGTTGGGATACAAAAGCATCCTACTGAGATATCAGGTGGCTGAAGTGGCTAAGATATGCCCAGGGTGTCCCGGGGGGCACAGAGGAAGGCACTGAGCTTAGCTTGGAGGGTCACAGAAGATCATGGAAGGGTTTCTGAAAGAGCTTTCCCATCATCATCCTTGTCATCTTATGTACCTGATGTCATTTCGATCCTCTGAGTTATTCTAAGAAATCACTAGAAGGCAAACTCCATGAGGACAAGGGCTTAGCCCCTTTTTCTTCACTCTTGGATCCCCAGTGTCTATAACAGTGCCTGATGTGTAGTAGTAGCTCAACAAATATTTGTTGAAGTGATCAATGAATGAGAATGATTACCCCAGAAACCTATTCCTTTTTAAAAAATAACTCTCCAGCCACTGGTTTCACCTCAATTCTAATTGTACTGAGTACTCACAGTTGCCAGTTGGAGAGATTGAGATAAGAAAACAACATAAAATCTATCTAAGAAAAGCTCTGTTAGATTCTTGAAGACTAGATTCCCACTAGACCAAGAGGACAACAAAACAAGTTGTGGGAAGTTTAAGAACAACATTCCCATCTGATGTCTGACCCCCCTTCTACTATATTGTTATATCTGCTGAGAGTATTTTCAATATATCAGACATAATATCTCTGATGCAAAGTGGAGCCATAGTACCTAGGTGGTTAACTCAGTGCAGAAAAGAATGTTTTAAAAAATGCAAATCTGTGATAGGGCAACTGAACAGAACCATAAGGATAAACTTCCCAACTATGGAAACTTTAATAGCTAGAGTTGCTGGTGTGAAAGTCTTAAATCAACAGGACCCAAAATTGGTGATAGGCTTCACATCACATTATAACAAAACTAGATTCCACTGCACTGGGACAAAAGGGATTATCCACTGTCCCTAGGGGACTGTGGATAAAAAGAGGGTGGGAAGAATCTGTCGGGCACAGAAAAACATGACATACTAATTTTATTTTTCCTCCACTGACAAAAGTGTGGTTATTTCTTGATATTTGTTCTGATGTCCCAAGGTTTGACTAAGGCCTCAGAAGGCAACAGGACTTTCTGCACACCATAGTTTTGTCAAGTTCAGTCACTGGTGAAACCATGTATATCATACACCTGGTAATACGCTTGCTTACACAGATAGTCAAAGAGATACTTGAAAGTTTGAAACAAAGTGCATTTAAAATTTTTTTTAAGTTCCTGAAAATTAACCATCTTGAAAGATCAGGAGATGGAGTTAATCATTTTCATAAGGGTGCAAAAAAGATTTGGAAGTAATGATATGCAAAGGTCACATCACAAATTTATTATGCATGCTTAATATATTTTAAAGGTATACAAATTACATATCAGACATAGAGAATGTATTTACCTCTTCACCATCCAGCCTAGAAATAAAGCTTTACCTACTCTGTCGAGGCCCCTGAGCAGCTCTGCTCTCTTGCTTCTGTCTCCCTTCCTCCCAACACAAGATGTCCATTTCCTAAATTTTGCATAAATCATCTTCACATAGATCCTTCTAATTTTATAGGTGATTCATGCAAACTATTGCTCCGCATATTTTAAAACTTTATAAATGGTATCACTGTAGTGTATGTATTCATTAGCAATTTGCTTTTCTTGCTCAGTGTTTGTGAGATTCATCCACGTTGTTATGTATAGTTCTGTGTGGTTGTTCCATGTATTATTATACACTATTTATTTACTTACTTCCTGATGATGAAGGTTTAGATTATTTTTAATTTTTTTGTTATTACATATTACATATCATGCTGCTATGAACATCCTTGTATATGTCTCCTTGTGAATTTGTGTGCATTTTCTCTCTCTGCCTTTCTGTCTCCATGCACACGCACGTGCACACACATGCACACACCTACGTACCACTGCTGAGTCATAGAGTGATTTGTTTTCTATGTTTGAGCTTTCATTATAAGCATAGACTGTTAGAGGTATATGATCCATTTGAGAAACATCTACAGTTTCTCTCACTTTAGAGGGGAGGAAACTCAAGGTGAAGGAAGGTGAGGTGATTTTTCCAGGGTCCCATGACAGTTATGGGCAGATCTAGGGAGACTCTAAGCCCCCAGCCTCCTGGTTCTGGCCTCTGAGATCATCTTTGTAAACCATGAGTAGCATGAACCCTGGGGCCGGATAGCCCAGTGTGTTGAGAGAATATGGACAGCAGTGGCCCACAGCCCTTGTGAGATGAATGGCTTTGCAGGCTGCTGCACCACGGACGTGCCAGATACCAAGTCATGTGGTGGGCACCAGACAGGTGTTTCCCGCAACACCAAGGGGATGCCCCACAGAAAAGCAGCCAATGGCCCAGGCCAAGTTGGTGGTTCGCGGCTTCAGGTGGCGTAATTCTGACCTCCTCCTTAGTGATGACCATTACAAAGCAACAATGTGATATCCACTGTGTTTTTGAGAAATGCATTTGTCTGCACAGCTTCTCCTTTTAGCGTCTATATGTGAATGTGTATATAGATTAGAAAGACTCAACAGCACGAGCATACGTGAACCTGTTAGACATAGGGGCACTTTTAAAGACACAGGACTCCTAAAAGGAACATTTGAAAATCTACAAAGTTATCTAATACTCTCTGGATCCAAGCTCTTCTGTCATGAGGAACTGTATCATTAACTTTTCAAGCAGATCACTGGGAACCTTGGTTTTCAAGGACAATGGCAAATACCTCGGCTAGTGAAAAGCAACTTACTGGAAAATCTCATTTATAATCAGATATGTTTTTATTAGGCTTTTATCCCGCTCTCCTGACAAATGCTCCATTTAGAAAAACAGCAGTCTTTAAAAAAGCATCATTTGAACAGAACTGCTAAAATTACCCTCAAAAATAATTCTGAAGATTGGTTACCGGTCACCCGTCACCACACTAAAAATCTTCCTGGTTTGTAATCTATCTTGCAGAAGACAGCTTTTATTTGTAGAGTGAGAAATCACCATTTCTGTGTATATTTTAATCAAACAATTTCGGGGGTAAATTAATATATTTATACATGCATATACGTGTACACATTCTTTATCTCTCTGTATATCTCACTGCTCTGAATCTACTAAAAGTCCATGAACGTTAGGAAGGATTTACTGCCAAATTGACAAACATTGTGATCGTCTGCAATGTCAGCTCCAGAATTATATCAGGCAGCAGCGATTAGTGTGTGTGTGTGGGGGGTGGTGAGGTGGGGGAGGCATGGGGGTAGAGATTTGTTCTTTTGGTATTCTTACAGCTCATTCAACAGGCAAATCATATGTCTGTGGTTGATTGCTAAATGTAGACTCTGGAGAGATTTCTGGAATTTGGGCGCCAAGGCACCTGAGAGGAATAGAAAATTAACATGCAGATGTTAACTCTAGTAGTTATGACTAAAGGAAAAAAAGTCATAGATTTAATTTTGAAAGTGAATTGTCTCCTGGCTTTAGACCAGAACTGATAAGAACCTGAATGAAGTTACTTGTCAGAAGCTGGGCTTTTGTTGACGTGACTAAAATGGTGAAATGCAGGGAATGGAAAGGCTGGAATGACTGAATGTTGAGAATGGCCGAAGATCCGACAACACAGGTCCTAAGAGTCAGTTCAGACCAAGTACAATCACCAGGCCAAGAGATGGTACAAGGCCCTGCTAGATGGCACATGCCCTAGTGGCTCCTGCACGTACTTTGGCCGTAGCGCTCCTCATACTGTGGTAATTACTGATTTTCTGTCTTCCCCATGGGTGCAGAGCCCCTGAGGTAAGCGTTATGTCTTACCTGTCTGTGCGTCCCCAGAAACTAGCTCAGTGCCTGGAGAAGTGCATAAAGAAGGCACAGTAAGTGCTAGTGGATGAATTTCTCATGTTTTATTCAGTTGCCATATCATGTGGATGGGGACATGGAGATGACTATATGTAAAAGTGCTTTGAAATACACCAAGAGGTGCCAAAATATTTCTTCCATTAACCTGCCATGGGGTCTGTCCTAATGGTAGAATAATTTCACCGGGTTAATTCATTAGGGTCTGTTAAAATATATGAATGGGTTAAGCTTATAAGTCATTATACCTTACATTGCATTGATTTATCTTTCTTCTTTCCAATATGGTGGCTAAGTTGAGTGCCGGCAACAGTGGAAGTTGAAAACGCTAAGCAGAGTGGGCTCTTAAACATTTGTTGAGTGATGAATGAGTGAATGTTCCTGCCTGAATAGCAGTAGAAACATTTGTTGAGTTCCTGTTGTATTTAAAAACATAAATTGTTTTAGATATTAATCTAATTTTAAAAGGATGGTCAAACTATATAACTCCTCTAACAATCTAAGATAATTTAGTACATTTTGCTGTCATTATCAGATGTTTTTGAAAAATGCTACTTATCGCCTCTCCTTGGAAAGACAAAGACAAAGATCCCATTAGACTGGGCATTTTCCATAATTGCTGATGAATGTTTGTAGAGAACAAAGGAAAATGGAAAATTTTCAGTTTGAAGATCCATCTGATTAGTTTAGAGAGCCAGTTGGAAAAGCATTGAGCATCCAAATGGATTTGTAAAATCTAAAGTGTTGGATAATTCTCAGTTTCTATAGTGGTCTGAGGCAATGTGGCATGGAGATGTGAGCACAGACAACTTGATGACTTTGGGCAAATGACTTATGCTCTCTAGGCCCATGTATCCTGATCTGTTAAGATGGGGATAATAATATCTACCTTGAAGGCTGGTACGAGAATTCAATATCAAAAAGCTAATATTTTGAGAACTCATTGCGTCAGGCAGCGTGTCAGATTTTGGGCCTCCCAGAGGGAGATGTCTGCACTCACAGGGCTGCCATGGTGGCCATGAAACAGGAAGCTGCTGTGATGCTAGAATGGTGCTGGGCACGGGGCAGGCGCCCACTGTGTGGTGTGTGATCACAGACTTTGGAAATGGATGCTAAATAGCTGTTGTCAATGATATTAAAGCTAAAGAACTGCCAACTTCTGATGCCCCAGCTTAACTCAAGTGCAAATGAAGAGCCTCTGATTGCCCTCTCAGCCCCCCCAGACAGGCTCCAGAGCAGCTTTAACCTGGAGCCTCCACCCCACCGCCCTCCTGATGAGGGGGCCTGCAGTTGGTTGAATTGCTATCTGCTGGCTACCTTGTGTGCTTGGAACCGGCCTCAGGCATGGGCATGCTCAAGTGACTGTTGCCTCTAATGGCCAGGTTTGGCTTCAGTTCCAATAGTTGTAGAACTGCAGAGAGAATGCCACCATCGTTCAAAACAGTTTGGGGTCCAACTTCTTGGTTCAGATCTCAGCTTTACCATTTAACATTGTGAGCAGTTTACTGAATGTCTCCAAACATCAGTTTCCATCATGTGTATTATGAGGTCAATAAAGTGCCTATGTTAACAGGACGGCTCTAAATATTAAATGGGATAATGTGTATATGAAACTCCTAAGTCAGCACTCAGGAAATATTAGTTGTTGTTTTTATTAATAATCATCTCTGTTGACTTACAGGCAGACAAAAGGACAGGGCATTTGTGACTTCCTTTGAAGTTTTAACGCTTATAATTTTGGACCTCTTCCTCTGACTACGCACACTCCAACAAGCGGCATCCTTTACGGTGTAACTTCTATTAAGTTTTCTGGCTGAATGATTTTTTTTTTAAAAGATTTTATTTATTTATTTGACAGAGAGATAGAGAGAGAGCACAAGTAGGCAGAGTGGCAGGCAGAGGGAGAGGGACAAACAGACTCCCCACTGAGCAAGGAGCCTGATGTGGGGCTTGATCCCAGCCTGGGGTCATGACCTGAGCCAAAGGCAGCTGCTTAGCCAACTGAGCCACCCAAGGCACCCCTGGCTGAATGATTTTTTTCCCTTCTAAGGTACTTTAAGTGATCGAAGTTATCAAATTCAAATGATTTAAGTTTACATTATTTAGATTATTGAAATCTTAATTATTAAAACTACCAAATTATCTTTCCAATAGGTAATGTCCTTCGGCCACCACAAGGACCTTAGGGGATTGATATGGGTGACATGCTTGTCCCATGCTGTTGACAAGAACCCAAGGCAAAAAGAGATTAAGTGAGTGATTCCTTTGAAGCCACATGTCTGGTTACCGATAGGGTACATCTAAGTCCTGCTTGAGATGCTGAAATCACTATTTAATTATCAAAGCCTTATTCACTGCAGGGACTCAGAAATAGGCATGGAAAACAATTTCAGAAAATCACTCATTAGAAACTGGAAAATGTCTTCAGTGAGCTGGAAAATCAGACTAAAGAATTAACCCCCAGACTTGGGTTGTGAAGCCTAGAAATTCGCACTAAGGTTTTTCTTGTTTGTTTGTTTTATTTTTGTTTTTTAAACCTGTGAATTCTGCTTTCATCTATCATTTGTAGTATAGAATCCCAAGAATGCCCAAAGCCATTAGAAATTAAATTTACAAGTTTCTGTGGTTGTGTTTTAAAGGGGTTGCACATTTATAGGAATCTTATTTTCCTCTTTTGGCACATGGCAGGAGATCTCACCTTTGGGAATGGGTCATAAACTCTCCAAAAGGTGCAAAAGAGCGTCTCCCTGCCTGCACTGGCCCTTTCTAGAGTGCTTTCCCTTTCCTAGGGGAGGAAGGCAGTGAGCTTCCTTTTTGGTTGACCTCAATAGTATCAGGACTTTTTTTTTTTTTTTTTTTTTTTTTAAGTAGGCTCCAGCCCAGCATGGAGCCCAGTGTGGGGCTTGAATTCACAACCCCAAGATCAAGACCTGAGCTGAGATCATGAGTTGGAAGCTTAATGGACTGAGCCATCCAGGCACCCTTTGACTTTCAATTTGAGTAGCGAGGGCAGAAGAACCAGCGGTACTCCAGACCCTTAGAGAGTAGTTATGCCAGGCCACCCACACCCTCTTGGCCCACCTTTCTCCAGCTATTGCTGCACCAAGCTCCTGCCTAAGCTGCGTGGTGCCTCGATTACTTTCTGCTGGGGGTGGGGGTGGGGGTGGGGGTAGGGGTGGGGAGGCTGCTGTGACTCTCTGTGTGGGATGGGGACTGCTGGAGGAAGCTCCATCCCTTGGGTGTGTATGTCCTGGAAGTCCCAAGTCTTGGGAGTTCACACCCATGGAACAACCTTGGCTGATGGAGAATGGAGGCAAGTGGATAATCTTGAGGTGCAGCCTCTGAGCCTTTTCAGACAATCCCGGCAAGATCAAGCCCAGTTGATCACAGTGATGACCAACAAGGAAATGTGTCCTTACAATAGCTTTCCTACCCCCCCATTTCACTGTCCCAGTCCCCCACTCCTGTTCCTGATGTCACGTCCAAAACTATGCTAACTGCACAAAACCCCTTGTCTCCAGCTCTGCTTTGGGAGAGGGAAAGCTATGCTGGTTGTCAAAGTAAACTGGCTGATACACATCTGGGAAGGTAAATGTTCCATAGAATGTATCTCCGACTCAAATGACAACTATTTCTTGATTCTTCCATGAGAGAGGGAATACTGTGATTGCGGAAAAAGCCCTGAAAAAGCAGGGGTGGGTTACAGTTTTGCCACTAATTAGTTATGTGACCCAAGCTAGACCATTTAACCTTTTGGAGCTCAGTACCTGATCTACAAAATAAAGGAGATGAATTGGATTACATCATGTCTAACATCCCTTCCAGTTCCACAATTGTATGTGTGTGAAATAAAAGCATTTGGGTGACAGTTAGTAGTGGCTGCTGTTCCCCTCATTAACCCTAGGGATTGTTTTGGCTAAAAATATGGCAACACTTTAATGCAACTTTAGACAAGCAAGTGAATCAATCTCCTGAAGGTCTAGATTAGGGAAGGAGCAGCTATTTGGAACCTCAGAAGACAATAATGCTGACAAAAAGAGAACAAGCTGGCTTCTTTGGGAGTCAGCAAACAGCAGGGGCTGCAGCATTAAGATAAGAAGAGAGTAATGAGAAAACGAGTTGCAACCAACTTCCTTGGCTGCGTCCCAGCGGTCACTCAGTGATTCGACACATCCCTAACAGACCTTGATAAATGGACTCCAACTGGGGAGATTTTGTTTCCTCCTTAGAAGTTACTTGGAAACTTGGCTTGGGAAAATGTTTCAACTTTGAGAAAAATAACACAAAATCCTGCAAGTGTCAGAGACAGGAAGTAAAAACAGTGAAGGGATATAGGCCCCCACGAAGCCCAAATCAAGGAACATCATTCCAGAAAAAGATGGAGGATCAAGATAGCTAAGACAATCGTGAGGGCCACAAAACATGCAAAATAAATGGGCTATGAAGCAATGAGGTTGCAGACGTTGCCATTTATGAGACATACAAGGCATCTACGAGACATAATAAGACAGATAACATAGGTATTGTTATCTCCATTTTACACATGAAGAAAAGAGTCTCCGGGGGTGACTAATTTATCTGATGACACACAGACAGGTGGTGGCAGAGCTGGAATTTTTGCTTTTAAAATATATATTAAAAATTAATTAAATTTATATTTATCAAGGTTATAGATAGCTTGCATCACCTTTTGGCCCCTTTTCTCCCTGTCTCTTATTTCTGCTAGCTGCAATGTGGACATGATGGATGGAGCTTGAGCAGCTATTTTGGACTGAGGTGGAAACCACGTGCTGAAGGCAGCAGCTCAGCAACATAAAAGGAGCACTGGGTCCCCGATGACTTAATGTAGCTACTCTACCAACTCCAGATTTCGGATCTCCAGGTTACTTTTATGTGACAGAGAAGTAAGCTACTGTTCTTTTGGGATTTCATTCCCTTACAATTGAGTCTAATTTGAACTGACACAATGCCAAAGTGCAGTAAGATTTCAAAGAGAGTGAAATGGGCTTCCTAAAAAAGGTGGTGGAGGAGATGGACCTTCAAGGGAAGTTCAGCCGGGAAGGGGGGGGGTGAAGGGAAGGGACAGGATCTCATGCAGAAACAGTGTGATTAGGGCACAGGGGCACCTCATGAGATGTTTTCAAGGGGTAATATGTAGACCAGTCTGGTTGGAGTAGACAAATCATGTAGGAGAGAAGTGGAGGATAAGGAGGAAAAAAGGTTGGGGGCAGATTGTGGAGGGCCTTGAGACTTGAAAAAAGTTTTGAGGTTGCTTTGAAAGCAATGAAGGCAATGAAAGTTTTTGAGATGGAAGTTGGAGATACAGGATTAGAATGTGAGGGAGGGTCAGACTGAAGAATTCTAGAGCCTTCTATGTACCTATGTAGGGTTATATGGAGATGAGGCTAAGGGAACAAATCTGAGTAGAGAGAGAAGAACATGGGTTCAAGAACTTATTCATGGGAGCAAGGTGAAAAGACACCTACAGAGACCCCAGAAAAGGAGGGAGAAAAGCAGCTGGACGTTGGCGAAGAGAAGAAGGTAAAAATTGTCAGTGAGAAGTCTGTAAACCTTCAGAGGTCTCGATGAAGCTACTAGACAATATCAGAAATGAGCAATGGACATTGAATTTGAGGACAAGGAAGTCTCTGGTGACCTGTGACAGAACAGTTTTGGTTGAATGTGAAGGGGCACATGGGTCTTCAAAGTGTAAATAGGTGTTAGCAAAATAAAGGTACTAAGGCGTTCCATTCATTTTAAAAGGTAGGCAGTTAAAGAAAGGCAAATTGAAAAGCAATTAAAGATCTCCATGGGATCAAGTGAAAGAATTTGTTAAGGAAGGGAAATGGGTCTTTAAGAGGAAACTGCATATTAGTGAAGGAAGAGACTTCCAGGCTGTGGAAATAGGTGGTATGGGATGGAGCAGGTCTCAGAGGAAATAATAGCGATGGAATTTCCAGCTCAGATGGAGGCTGGAACTTTGGAGAAAAGGGGGACCGCTCTTCTGAGAAAGAGAACTGGAAGAGAGGCAAGAAAGGAAGACTTAGATTTTAAGTCAACCTTTCAGCAACAAATCTTTCATTGGCATCATCAGTGCCATTATGGATCTGACCAGAAATAATGGTCCAAAATAACAATCTTAGCCAGTCTCTAAAATAAAAATGGCCATCACTTAGCTTCAGAGTCTAAAGTCTGCCACAAAGCTCATAAAATAGAAGAAAGCTATAAATTTCACAATGGTAGCCCTGATTTTCTTGTCTTACAGATACCACCTTAATGAAGTTCATTTAGAAGAGAGGAAAACAACAACAAAAAGTTTAGCTCATTTACACACTGATACCAGTGTTAGGTTAAGAGGCAACCCCCAATACGGACCTGAAAATTAATTACAGGATGAAATTTTAGATACCCATTTGTCAAATAGATCAAATGCCAATACCTACTCAAAGTACAGCGTAAGGTCCGTTGCTAATATTGACTGCTTCAAAAGCTGCATAAGGTCACTATATTCCTTGGAGGACAAATTAGAAAAGATGTTGTGACCCTGTAATGAGAAAGTAAAAAGTCACGAAAGACAACATTAAATCTGAGGTTGTTGATTACGTATGTTTCCTATGTTAAAAAAAAAAAAAGTATGGGCATACGATAAAGTCACTTAAAACAATTTAATGACATTTTGTGCAAATACAAACAGATTCTCTGGTGGATGGAGCAAAGCCAGAAAGTGCAATCCTTTTCGAGGACTATCAAGCGGCACTTTATTATTCTTTATTAGACTTTATTAGTCTTAAATAGAAAACTCTGAAAATGTTTACGCTTACTGTGGAGAGGTTTGTGCTGACAACTCCATCCGACCACCACTTCCTCTGGAATTTACTGAGTGTAGAAGTTGATAAAACATTTGGGAATCTTTCTGACCCTAAAATGAACACTAGTTTCACTCTTAAGACTTAAGTTGGCATTTTGGAAGCACCTGCTATGGCAACAAATGACTTCAAAGAGAAGAAAACAAAAACAAAAACAAAAACAAAAAAACCCCTTAGACCAGTGGTTCTCATCTGAGGGTGATTTCAGCAATGGGCACTTCTGGCAATGGTTAGAGACACTATTGATTGTCACATTGATGGGCATGCTGTTGGTGGGCAGAAGTGTGGGATGCTGCTTAGTCTCTCACTGTGCACAGGAGAGCCCCGACAGCAAAGATTTACCTGGCCCAGCATGGCAACACGGCTGAGTTTGAGAAACCCTCCATCAACTTGTGAAGATACATCCCAATGAAATGTGTGGTAGTTTCAGCTCAGCACGTCATTACTGAGTGGCTAGAATGTATAAGATACAGTTCTTGGCATGGTTTTTGGGACTGTGAAGAGGACTTTTACCTAGGAAAACTTGCACCTGTATCTCCATAACTTTGCAAAGCACACTTCTTTTCATCAAACTGTGTTACCTGCGTGAGACAGTTCTGCCATGGTTTTATAAAGTGAAAAAAATCTTTGTGTAAAGTGACCGACAATTCACTTAATTTGCTTTGAAAGTCAGGGCCTTTTTCATTGATCAAGTTTTCCTAGCATGAATTATGAAGTCTAAAACATGAGGCCTGGGAAGCAGAGGAGTTTTAAACCCGGTGTTGAGAGCCAGAAGACGCTGAAGAAGGAAGGGGCAGAATGACTGCCTGAGAATAAACTCTACCAAGAGGTAAATTAATTCTTTCAGGGAACCAGAATATCAATTAGTAAATTAGTTTTTACCAGGCACCAGATGATAATCTCCTTCCCTGAGTTAATTTATCTTATTGGGTGAACTCTCCACTCCTTAAAGATGAGAGTATATTGGTTCCACCTGGGACCAGGTCCAATATTAATAATAATTTTCAAATGAACTCTTCCAGCCCCTTAATTCAGCCATTAGGAAGAAGAAAAATAACTAAAGGTAGGCCATGCCATAATTCTGCTCAGGTTCCTTTGCCTGAGCCTTGCCCTGTGGATCAATCATGGGCTGGTGTGCTGGAGGCCTGGGAGAAAGTGGGTGGAAACTATGGAAAAATCGTCATCCGGATCCAGACCTGTGTGTCTAGCATCTCCCAGTGAAAGAAATATAGCCTTTAGGAGAAAGTTACAGTAAAAACTTCATGGAGCTCAGGAGAGACTTGGTCTGAATTTGAGGATCTTGAACATTTAGTGAGAGAGCGCGCTTTACCAATTTTAAAGCACATATAGTAACTGACACAATTTACAGCTAATAGTGATAAAGCTAGCCAGATAAGCTTTAATAAAAAAATAACTGATTTGCAATCAGAGTATTGTTCATATGCAAATTGACCTTCTACCGTGCCTCAAGGGTTTGGTCCCTGAAACAGATTTGTCTCCCTGAAATACTGCTTCTACTCCTTGTTTAGGGAGGAGTGGTATTGATGAAAAGAAAACCAAATGGGGAGGGAGAAAGGTCTGGAGCAACATTCCACCGGTCTCTGCCTCATTTGAAAAGCGGGGTGATAATGACATCTGCATGCTTGCCTTTCTGAGGGGCAGGACAGGAGGGGAAGTGGGGGAAGCACCAGGCACGACCCATATACCAGTTGCTCAGGGCGTGGTTCTGTTATATTGTGCTTCATAGAGAACCCTGGAGTGAAGGCCAGCCCATGTGTTTTGTTTGTATGAAGGCAAATTCTGAGTTAGTGGGGTTTGTTTTTCCCAGAAACAAACAAATGACCTTCGGAGAGAACCCTAACGCCCTGTTTATAGTCCCTGTTGTTAGGAAGCGGGGAGTCTCTGGGCTCAGAGGTACAGAAGAGACAGACTATACCCAAGCTCCTCCTCCCCCTCCCTCCCACCATCTTCCACAGCGCTCAGCTAAAACATGGCTTACGCTGGAAAATTCCAGAGCCCCAGATGCTGGGATGCTGGTTTCTGTCAGAGCTGCTGAGAGCCTAACCCTTGATGTTTCATTCCCAACTGAAAATACATCTCCCCCAGCGGGTTTGCTCTTCCCCAGCCGCATTGGGTTCCGGAGTGCTGACTCTCCTTTATGGGGTCGAAGAAGGCTTTCGTGATATTGCAAAAGACATGCTTTCTCAAGATAGGCTGGAGGAAAAAAACCCTCCATATTTAATGATGCTATTCCAGCGAAGCAGGGCCTTAATGATGATAATAATAATAATTAATGGCACAGCTAGAGAACTGACAAATAATGGGGAACAGATGATCCCTTCTTGGCCTAAAAAAAAAAGTCTGTACGCCTGCAGAAAATTAAACAGATCCTTTCCTGGCAATTTAAAACTCAGATGCCTCAGCCAGAGTCAGTTAGTGGTTTTTCTTTTTCTTCGTGGAGAGCTAAAAGTACAAAAGTCCAACTATTTCCAACTCCTGCACTGCCACATGAAACGAAATAAGGCATATGGCCTTGGCCCAGGGTCTCTAGTTTAGCTGCAATTCTCACTTTCAGACTGCTCCCACCAGCAATTTTGGGTTCTTTTATCTTTTATAGCCTTCTCAATTGTGCTAATAAAGTGTAATTTTCTCGCCCTGTTTCTACTTCTACCGTCTTTTCGAATGGCTCTGGATTTTGCAAAATGGGAATGTGGGGCCACTCACTACTTGGATCAAGTCACTCTGTTAGTGGGCTTCCGTACTCCTTGAGGAAGGTAAGCCTGTGCTCCGGTGACAAGCTGTATAAGCAGTCCCCTCTGCTAAGTGAATCTGAGAAGTCTTCTTGCCAATAATGAGACCCAAATGAATGTGCTCAGGAAGAATTTGAATAAGGTTCTTGGTCAGGCATCTGAAAGAATTTTAAAAAGGCACCAAGAAAAACAATCATTTGGCCTAAAAAAGACCTGTCCCTCTTCTCTGTATCTACCAGTGGTGCTACAAAGAAAGAGGTAGCCAACATTGTTTTATTGGTTTCTGCTAAGGGGGGAGGCGGAATATTGGGTCTGTACCTCACTTTGAAGGATCATCACGGCGTGGTTAAAATGGTGGTGCTCCAAGGTAGCGGAAGTTCCATAGAGTTGGGCCAGGGCAGAGCCACTCCTGAAAGAGGACAGAAGGGTGAGTGACCCTGACCCTCCACCTGCCAATGATTCTCCCACACCAGTACTTCGGATCAAACTGCTTTTCCTGCTTTGGCCAAGGAACACGAGCATCTACATTCTCAGGAAACTGTAGTTCACTTACCCTTTAAAGAAACATTTTGAAAAACTCCTGTGTGTTAGGCTAGAGCCTGTGGATGATACAACAATAAATGAGACCGAGTCCATGTTGCTGAGAAATTTACAGGCTAGTAAGCAAGGTGAGATGTGGTCATAAGGGAAGATAATGCATGTAACACAAATACCCAGATACCATAGAAAGTGTTCCAGGTCCAAGCAAAGTGCTGTGGATGATTCTACCTCAGGGGACCAGGGTACGCTTCATGAACTAACCCTTATGTAGCTTCTGAGCATCCAGAACAACTAACTATCTTATACTAAATGTATTTAACTCTCCATGGGAAAAGCCCTTGGGAATATCAAGCAGAGCCCATTTAACCGATACGTTTGTCTGACAAGCTTCTACTGTGGTTTCCCCTCCCACAGTCCCATTATATCTCAGGGTAGAACTCTGGAAAGTTCCCTAGATTTGGAGTCAGACCCCGACTCTTGGTAAGAACTTTTGACAATTACTTGATTGCTTTAAGTTTCAGCTTCTTTGTCTCTAAAATTATGATAATGTTATCTACCTCCTGTTATTTAGGAAAATATTTGAAAGTGTCTGTCATAATGCATGACATGTAGTAGACTGCAGTCTAGCAAATCGGTTAAAACTTATACAGATTTCTATTTAAGAAAAGAAAATGTTGACAGTTGAAAAATTATTTTGAATTATCTGTAAATTTTGCTTATGTAGAACAACTTAATTCTCAATAATATTAGTTGGGCAAAGTGTTTGTTGGAAATGTCCCAGTGTGTTCCTTTCCAGCTCTTGCGGATTAGGAATTAGAACATCTTTTTTTTTTTTTTTAATTTTATTTTTATTATTTGCCCAAGGGGTACAGGTCTGTGAATCATCAGGCTTACATCTTTCACAGCCCTCACCAAAGCACAAAACCTCCCCAATGTCCATAACCCATCCACCCTATCCCTACCCTCCCACCCCCCAGTAACCCTCAGTTTGTTTTATGAGATTAGAAGTCTCTTATGGTTTGTCTCCTTCCCCATCCCATCTTGTTTCATTATTTTTCCCTCCCTACCCCCCACAACCCCCCACCCTGCCCCTCAAGTTCCTCATATCAGAGAGATCATATGATAATTGTCTTTCTCTGATTGACTTATTTCGCTCAGCATAATACCCTCCAGTTCCATCCATGTCGTTGCGAATGGCAAGATTTCGTTTCTTTTGATAGCTGCATAATATTCCATTGTATATATATACCACATCTTCTTTATCCATTCATCTGTTGATGGACATCTAGGTTCTTTCCATAGTTTGGCTATTGTGGACATTGCTGCTATAAACATTCGGGTGCACGTGCCCCTGAGGAACACTACCTTTGTGTCTTTAGGATAAATACCCAGTAGTGCGATTGCTGGGTCGTAGGGTAGCTCCATTTTCAACTTTTTGAGGAATCTCCATACTGTTTTCCAGAGTGGCTGCACCAGTTTGCATTCCCACCAACAGTGTAGGAGGGTTCCCCTTTCTCTACAACCTCACCTTACACCAGTCAGAATGGCTAAAATCAACAAGTCAGGAAATGACAGATGTTGGCGAGGAATTAGAACATCTTAAGAGGCAAGAGGGATCCAGAGAATCCTATAATTCAAAGGGCAGTCCCGGGACTCTGACTAACGACCCATCCAGGTCCTTGTATTCTTTCCTGCTCATTCTAGAGAGTTTGGACATTAAAAGGGCAATTTGGCTGTTACTTGGAAATGCCAGAGATTGACATCTCACAGTCCGCCCTGCTAATGAGAGGAGCAAGAAATGCAGTTATGTGCAATGTGAAGGATATTGGTCATAAGCTGCCCTCTGTCTCCACTGTGAAGCAGCCCAAGGTCCCAGCCAGATCGGGAGCCCAGGGACCTGTGATCCTTGCAAAGACTCAGAGCTGACCACGTGTTGGGAAGCACAGAGTTCCATAGGGATTATTATGAGTAGAGTTGTTAAGGAGGGAACTAGATTTTAATCGGGTATGTGTTATTTCTTTGAATCTTACGTTAATCCACACCATTTAATAAGTGAAAATTTGTTAGGGTAATCTTAGTAAACAGTGATTAATTAATGTTTAATTTTAGTTACAATTTTCTGTTAGAGCTCATTTTTATGAAAATACAGTTTTCTTTAAGATTTTATTTATTTATTTGACAGAGAGAAAGATCACAAGTAGGCAGAGAGGCAGGCAGAGAGAGAGGGAGAAGCAGACTCCCCGCTGAGCAGGGAGTCCGATGCAGGGCTCGATCCCAGGACCCTAAGATCATGACCTGAGCCAAAGGCAGAGGCTTAACCCACTGAGCCACCTGGGCGCCCTGAAAATACAGTTTTCAAAGTATACACTGCATGCCTTTGTTTTGGTTTTTGAAGTTCTAGAATGTCTTATGCACATGTCACATCCAATTGCCTGGCATGGAACAGGTGCTTAAAAAATATTAGCTGTTTGGCTAATAAGCTTACAGTGGTATGGCTAGAGACTATAGTTTGAATTGGAAAGTTGACAGTAATAAGTGTGTTAGCATATTTTGTGGTAATGTCATTAACAATAATAGCTATCATGAGTACCTACCTATCATACACTAGACAACATATTAACGACTTACTTTTTCATCTAGTCCTGACAACCACCATGAAACAGGTGTTATTTTTCTCATTCTACAGATGAGGAAACCAAGGCTCAGAGAAGTTACACAACTTTTCCAAGGTCACACAGCAGGCAGGTACCAGTTCTGGACTGGAATCCAAGCTTATAAGTTTGTTCTCATTACATCATGAGAAAGATAACGTTCTCATTTCAGCTACTGAGTCTCCGTTTTTTTGCCAAGCTGGTTTTCATCAATGAAAGAAGATTTCAAAAGTTAATGCAGAATTCTACTTCTGTAACTCCTAACCACAGGCTCAGTTTCCTGTGATTTGTTTCTATAACCAGCCGTGCCCAGATGCCCCTCACTTAGTGGTGTGAATCCTGATAACAGAGTCATTGATACAAGCTAAGGTCACAATGCAAAATATTCTCTCTTCCTTTATCATGTTGGTTTAGCAGACCTCACAATGGTTAAACCAGCTAGAGGATCACAAATTACTTTATATTTTCCCTTTTCAGGATGAGTGGGATGTTGCCTCCCTTAACCAGGGTACACCTTATAATCGATACTCCGGTGCCACCTACATTGCTCCTCTCCCTCTTCCGTCAGAAGTCCTCTCAGATATTTGTGGAAATGCAGCCATGTGACTGTCCCCGGTCTGAGCATCTCCAACAGCAGTCTCCCTCTTTGTTCTCCTTGTAATTGCATCGTACATTTTCCCAACTCTCACACAGTACTGGGTTCATCACAAAAATATGTAGATTTTGCAACTGAAGCAGATTAAGGCTACAAAAGTGCAGGAAGACATTGTGATTCATTCATTCATTCATCTCTCATTCATTCACCTGTCAAGTATTGATGACTCTCATGAAGCCATGCTGAAGGCATGTGGAATACAAAGATAGATAAGATTTGGCTCTTGCCCTCAGGAAGCTCACAGTCCCCTCTAATTGTGCAGGAGACTTTCTCTGATTAGACTTCCTCTAATAACGCTCACCTTTCTGCAAGCAAGGTGCTGTCTTAGCGTTCACGGAATAGAGCATGAGACTAAGCCTACTTTCAGTTTTCTAGAGTAAAATCATATAAGTGAGAATGTTTCCATTTCCATATGGATCCTTGGTTTATACTATTAGATTTGGTCTTTGTCAATTTTTCTAAGACTGCAAAACCTAGTGGGGCTTTCTCTCAGGCCAAGTCTCACCAAGGGTGTTGCCTTACCTGCTACTATGCTATGAACTTCCTAGGGCCGCAGGAGTGAGGCCCATCGACATTAAACTTGATTTAAGTGGCAAAAAAATAAAATGCATCTGTTAAGATATACCTTATCAAAAACTAGTCTGCAGAATATTAGTTCTTTGAAATATGAAATGGCAGATGGGCAGAAATGAAAAAGGTCACATGGTCCAATACATTTGGAAAATGCTGAGTTTAAAAAGTTGAGCTCTTTTTTTTACTGTAGGATTTCCCAGTGGTATCAATATATGAAAATACGTTGTGATTTGGCAGGTGGGGAACGTAATACACAGTATTAACCAATTTTACTTTATCATAAAGCCGCTTTTTAAAAGAGGCCATGTCTTTCATGTAATATATTTTGTGTCAAGGTATACTTCCAGTTTTTCATGTAAAATATGAAAAGATACCCAAATCAATTGCATATGGAAAAAAATGAACCTTAACGCCAGCCCTCATTTTATTTGTCTGTGTTAAGTGTATCCATCGTATAAAAGCTCTGGGCACACACAGTATAATTACAAAAATATCACATCTCCAAATTATGGAGCTCTATATATCTCCAAATTGTGGATATCCATATTATATATCCAGATTCCATAAGCCCAGGAATATTTATACATGTGATTATTCATGAAGCTCATTATTGATTAGGTCATCCTGACATACTGAAGTTTCTCATTTTGGGATAGGTGACACACCAAGGAGAGACTTATTAAAAAGAAAAGTCGAAGTGAAAATTCTTTCCCTACAGGCATTCAGCACTTTGTCCAGGGAGCAAAAAAAAAAAATAAACATGCAAAAACGTGCATAAGTTTGCTAGATGTGCATATTCTTTGGAAAGGAGATGTAATGGAAGGTGTGGCCATGGCTTATGGGAAAGTTTTAAAAGGAAAACTATGAAAGGTAATTAGGAAATTGAGAATTGCTGGGAGGTGGTGAGGAATGGGATTAGGCTGTCATGGCAGATTAATGTGCCCCAGGATTTCACTTCTGGGACCTGGCCGAAAGCGACAAGATGGGTTTTCATTCCCAATAAATGAGTATAAGAGATTATGCTAGAAATGAATAGAAGAAGTCTCCTAGGAGAATATACTACAAAGCTGCTTGGTACTGATATTTAATCATCGGGGGCAGCTGTAATGGAGAGGGGGATGAGTGGGAAAGGCGGTCCCTGGAGAAAACAGGAGAGAGGTGTTCACAGAGCATTTGCCGAGCATGGTGGGATGGCGGCCTCTCTGCCTATTGAGCATTCACTGCACACGTGCCAATACTTAAAAATTAAGAATAAAATATGAAAATGCAAAGGTTCACTCATCAGAAAGGCTAAGAGAATAAATCATATCGTGCTATAACTAAAGTCACAACTTTTTATTGTAGAGGCATTTTGCATTTTATATAGTAATTTGTCCCTTGCTAAATGTCTCCTGTTTCTTTATAGCCTTATATATGAATAAAAGGTACTGTATGCTTTGCCACATAATAATTGGTGCATTTAAATTCCATTTCCAAATCACTTGAAAGGTTGGAATTATACTGTGAATACTTTCAGGGAAGGGACTGTTTGTTATACTTCTTTATGTCGCCCACAATGCCTAGTACAGAGCCTTGCACAAAAAAAGCACTCAATTATTGTGAAATGACAAAGGAAATAAGGATTAGATTTCTTCTTAGTGCTTTTCTAAACAATGGCACGCTTACTGAATAAGTCTTATTCTAATCAATAAAAAGGTAATCCCTTCCCCATGATGTAAAATGTCTCTTTCAGTATTCACTGTTGGAGATTTTAACTGAGTTTGGGTTCAAAAGTGACTTTCTTTGGTAGAAGCAGGGCCGATGCACATCCTCTGAGCAGGTAAATTGTGTACAGGATTAATTGTCTTGAGGAAACATGTCAGACTATCTTGGAACAGATAGATTTGATCATGTGGTATGAGGATGCAAAAAAAATTGAATTCTAATATCATCAACTTAATGCCTATCTCATATGTTGAAAGTTGTTTACTCTTACACCAATCACTTGAGAGACTGGGGACCTTAGTTTCCATTTTTGTTAAATTAAGGTGTTGAAAAAAAGTATGACTGCTAAGGTCTAGTTCAGGTCTATAATTTTTTATGGCTCTGCGTCTTGATTTGCTGGATGTCAAAATATATTTTAGTTTTCCAGGGCTTACATATATGGCAAGGCAGCCAATAAACTGGAAGCTCAAAGGCCCCAAATAAGTATTACGAAGTCATGAAAGAGAGTATGACCCGGTGGTTAAAGAATGACTTTTGGAATCAGGTAGCGGGGGTCCGAATACCATTCTCCACATTCTGGATGTATGAATTTGGGCAAGTTAATTACTTTCCCAAGGCTCTGTTAAATGGAGACAAAAATATGTACCCTACAAGTATGCTGGTGAGCACTGGAGGTAGGAAACACTGTAGTTCTTCTTTTGGTTTCAGGGAGTGTTAGTTGTAAAGAACAGAAATCAATTAGAAGCAGCTTCACTAAAGAGAAGGTTGATTAAAGGATAAAAGGACCTATGATGGAGCCCAATTACCACAGGTGTGGCTGGGTCTCCTGGAAAGGGAGGAGAGATGTGGAAAGGAGGGATCAATTCTGCTTTTTCTATTTCTCTAGGGTTATACAATCTCTTCTGTTTCTCTCTGAATATCTACTTTCTTCTGTCCTCTCTGCAGATTCCTTTTCTTGTTTCTCTTATCTACTCGATGTGGTCATCATGGCTTTTCCAAAATGGCAGCCTACACCTCCTAGGTCTCTGTGGATCTGCAGCTTGGATCTCAACAGCTAACTGAGTCAAGATCATGGTAATCCAACTCCAAATCCCTGGCAGGTTAAATACGATTAGCTGGGCTTTAATTAGCTGTGCATTCTCAAGCCAAAGAGTTGAGAGGTCAACGAGCAAGAAGGGCCACCACTCTCAGTGTGATACTCAGGCTTTCTCTGGGAAGGGACATTGGTATCTGAGCACAGGTATTGTGTATTTGACTGTTAAAAAGAAGCCACAAAGGGGCTCCTGGGTGGCTCAGTTGGTTGAGCGACTGCCTTCGGCTCAGGTCATGACCCCAGAGTCCCGGGATCGAGTCCCACATCAGGCTTCCAGCTCCATGGGGAGTCTCCTTCTCTCCCTCTGACCTTCTCCCCTCTCATGCTCTCTCTCTCAAATAGATAAATAAACAAATAAAATTAAAAAAATGAGAAGCCACAAGGTGCTCAGTCTTGTTTTATGAACATAATTCTAATTCATTTATCTCTTCTTTATGCATAAGTGGCAGAACGGTAGACGGCTAGAGAGAGGGTGCTAAAGGAAGATACGCTGACAATGATGGCATTGACCCGAGAGAGAGGCATCCTAAAAAATAATGAAATGCAGACACAGGAATTCAAACATAAGGAGTTGTCAGACCCTGTAATGAAAGTATACTCTGTTTATGCTTCAGTAGGCCCCAGGGACACTATTGTCTTTAGTGCAACATCAAACCTATGTGTATAAAAACTATGTTTTATAATACTCTATAAAAGATTATATTTGTTTAAGAAATCAGGGAACTTTATTGAAAAGCTATGTTAAAATAGTTAAATTAGTTAAAATAAATCTCATCCATTTATCTATTCATCATTCATTCATTCACTCATCAAACATTCCTTGTATGTTTCTTATGCTCCTGGTACTTGTTATGCATCACAGGTACTCAAGAAGAAGGAAAGACACAGCGGTAGATCAGCAATTAAAATGTAGTGAGATGCATACTTTGAAAAAGCAGAGGGCATTATGTGGGCACAGAAAATTGACAAGGGGATGGTACCTCAGGGATAAAATCCAGAGGGTGATGCTTTCAGAGGAGTTTTGGGGAAAGGAGAAGGGCATTCCAGGCAAGGGAAGCAGCATACTGGGGAGCAGAGAGGTGATTAAGCAGACCCCCCCCACCCCGAGCACTCCAATAGACCCTGTGTCTGGAACACTGATGAGCTGATGGGGTTGGGGGGAGGAGAGGGGTGTTGGGCCAGGAAAGTGGGTAGGAGCCAGATTGAAAAGGACCTTCAGGGGCTAACCTAAGCAATTTGAATATTATTCTGAAAGTCACCAGAGCCCAGTGAATGTCTTTTAAGCAGGAGGGTGATCTAGTCAGTTTTGTAAATTACAAAGATTATTCTTGAGTGCCAGAGAGGGGGAAGACCGGAGGAAGAAAGTTGGGCTGCTTATTGTAGCCATCCAGGACAGATGCAAAGAAGCAGCAGTTACAGGAAGGATGCAGAGATGTGGACTTTGAGGGGTGCTAAGGAGAAGATCCGGGTGCCTTGTGGATTTGTGGTGCTGCCATTAACTGGGACAGAGGAAAAGGAAGAGGGAAAGGCTGATTCTGAGAAGAGGGGGGACTCGAATAGGAAGAGAGTTCTCAGGAGGGAGTGGCAAAATGAGCCTGGGGCAAGAAGGGCCAAGAAAGAAGGACAAAAAGAGTGTCCCTCAGCTTTGGGAAAAGGGGCCATTGGTGGCCTCGCCTGGTAAGGTGGCATTAGAAGCCATGTGGATGGCAGGGGCTGAGAAAGTGAAGACAGTGAACAGACAACTCTCCAAGAAGACTGCCTGAAAAGGAAGGAAGAGAAAGAGAACGGAAGCTGGAGGGAATAGTGAGGATTGAAGTGTCTTCTTCAAGATGGGGGAGCATCGTTCACAGTAACAGGATGCGAAGCACTAGGAGGAAGGGGAAGGAGACACAAGGGAGAGAGAGGAAGATTGATGGAGTGGGGTCCCGCAGGAGGGGGCAAGGAAGGCACCCAAAGCTGAGGTGGACCGATTAGCCTCAGACGGGAGGCAGCACAGCCCTTTGGCTGAGATAGGAGAGAAGGATGAAAGGGTGGGGCCAGACAGATAAGTTGCTACATGGCAGGGGAGGAAATTGAGGGAAGGCTCAATTGATGGCCTCAATTTTCTCAGTGAAGGAGGAGGCAAGGTGATCTGTTGAGTGGTGTGGGGGTGGTGGTGGACAGGAGGTGGTTTAGGAAGAGAGAAAACAGTTTGGTACAAATAACTGCTAAGAGCAATAGGGGATGGAGCTGGCTGGGGACGAAGAAAGATTGGGGGGAACACGGAGCTGCCAGCTGGCTTGGGACAATATACATTTGGTATGTCTTAGACTCTCACAGCTGTGACATTTTCTCCTAAAGCCTTTAAAAGTCTAGGTGGAGGAGCAAGAAATGGGATTGTTTGATTGAACTGGGGCTGAGTTTTACAGAGTAGAGTCACAGAGGTTAAGAGGGTCAAGAAATTGTAGGCTATTGAGAGGGTCGAAGTGATGGGCTATAATAGGATCCAGGAGGCATAGAGAGGTGTGTGAAATAAAAATTCATTTGCTCGGTCGGGAGTCAATGCAAGGTGCCAGGACGCCCAGGCCTCCAACCAAGTGAGTAGTGCACTGCTGATGTTCAGTGGCCTGTTAACGTCCATACTGTGATGGTAGACCTGTTCGGGGGCTTTGAAATCAGTCATCTTACAGTTACCTTACTTCTTTGTTGAAGCCTTCCTTAACTTCTCCAGCCCCAAACTTTTTGCTCCAGAGTCTAAACTCACATATCATTCTGTTTGCAAACAGAGAGTAAAAAGAACATTGACACTAGACCCTCCGTATAGTTGGGAGAGTGGGGTTTGGGTCTTATTTCCAGCACCCATACATTCTACAGCCTTGGTCACAGTGCGAGCCACCAAGCAATGGTTGTCTTGACCAGTCCAACCCGCTTAGGGGCAGATTACTCTGTCCGTGCTCGTTACATGCTTGCCCATCCCCAGGCTTGATGACATGCTTTGTTTCCCGCCTTTCTGTGGGAGGGGGGATGAGAGCAGCAGAGACCCTCCTCCTCACGTCGCTTTACTTCGCTGCAGTTTATACAACACCCACCATTAAAGAACCTGCAAGAGATTCTACTGGGTGAAGAAAGATATTTTGCTTCATAAAGTTTCCTAAGACCGCTTTTATTTTAATAGTCTCAAAGCCCGATTTTGAGAGTAGCAAGTCCAAGATGCTTATAATGCCATGAAGGCAAATACTCTGGGAGGAAAAAAAAAAACCAGGCCCTTTAAAATCTGAGCTTTGTTATCTGACTGAGGTCAACAGAGACAGACCGAATCAACAAGCATGACATGAAGGGCAAATTTGCAATTAAAAGAAGAATAGGGAATTATAAAGATAGATGAGCCCCATGACATGCACAGCCAAGCCTGCGTGGCCTTGGCCTCGGATGCCAGAAATTAACGCTTGACTCTTTAGCACTCGTCACCTTTGGCTCTGAACAGAAAGGCAAATGCATTAAAATAACAAAAATTAGAACACTTACTTAGCTTGGAAGGCATTGTTGGTTCCCCTGTGGTCGAGGTCATGACACAGGCATCCCACAATCACCGCTAAAATTTCCACCTCGGTCAGAATCTCTTGAAACCCTGCGGTCTGGGAAGAAGGGAAAATGGCACCAGTCACTCCTCGGGGCAGAGAGGATGGATAAGGTTCGCCCGCCAAGCAACGATCAGCTCTGTTTTCATACTCACATCATTTAAGGAAATGATTAACTGCCACCCCCTTCGATGACAGTCAGTTGGGTGGTCAGTTGCACAGACTAGGGTCCCCACAGTGATGAATTAGCTGGCTGTCGTAGTGGCCCACCCGGGTACACCAGGCCACAGCTCAGACTATTTTGTTCTCTTTTTTAGAGACGAGGCTGCCCTGTCCAGATACAGTGACAGCTTGGCAGCGGCCCAGAACAAAATGTGTTTTGTGATTCTGCATGGCAATGATGAGCATCTAGCACGAGGAGAAAAGAGGGCTGTGAATTGAGAAGTGAAAGCTACACCCACCAGTGGCCACTCACACGAAGGCAGGCAACGGAATACACCTTTCATGTATATATTAAAAGAAGCAACTTGGAGATACTCAAATTGCTACATGATATGCTAGAAGTTATCTCGTGATTGACTACCTTAATTCATATTAGGTTGGGGGACAGATTAAATTTAAATGAGGCAGGGGACATCTTGAAAACTAGGATTTGGCAGAGGGTTAGTCAACACAGATTGAGGATTGGGTGGAGTGTTATTGCACGGAATCCTTTTTCTCTTAGCCTCTGGTGGCATGCTCTCGGAATGTGTAGGCTGGGCGTGAGATCTTTGGGGAGACTGTGACGTAATTACGGAACCAAGGCTTGTTGGTTCCTGCTGTCCTTTGTTAGTTTAGAAGACGAAGTGAACCTCTGAAACACAAGTCTATGCATTTTCTTGACCCAAAGCCTTTATGTCTTCCCCCTTTTACTTAGTTAAGTCTCCCATTTCATTACTTACTAAAATCTTTATCAGAGGGCAGGAGGAGGGGAAAGTAGGGTTCAAATTGCTTCCTTTTTCATGTATGTTTTTTCCCCAAACCTTGGACCACTAGATAGTATCCGTAAGACCCTCCTTTAGAGCAATGAAAACTTTATTTTTTAATTAATTTTGTTTTATTGCAGAAATAACTGAACAATAAGTTTCTGTGTTGACAATTTTATTTTTAAAAATTAAGTTGGGTCCCCTGGTATACTTAGAAATACACATAATTTCACTAGCACAGCAAATCAGAATGTTAATAAATTGTTGGGGGGGGTTAAATAGCCCATATCATAGCTGTGTGTGCCCCTTCATTTTAAAATTTGGAGTTGGCTGTTCATTTTAAGTTAACTTAATTTACTTGAAGTATTACCCGAATAGTTAAAAAACAAAAATCAAATCACGGTAAGAGGCTTCAAATCAAAACCAGTAGCTCATCCTTCCCCCTTCCTGATTCCCAGAGGCACCTAATCTTTCCCTAATTTGGTAGTTATTTCCTACCATATTTCTAGAGAGTATGTCCATATTATTAGCACTTGGTTACTCATCGGGTATGTATATAGCCCTTCCTCTGTGCCAACATTGTCCTAAGAGCTCTACAACTGTTTCACTGACTTAATTCTCACCACAGCCCTGTGAGGTAGGAACCACTGTTATCTCCAGATATAGATGAGGGAATTGAGGCACAGAGAAGCTACATAATGTGCCTGAGGACTCAGAGCTAGTATGTGGCAGAGGTGGGCAAGTTTCCAGCATCCAGGCGCCAGAGTTTACCCTTAAACACTGATGTCTTGTGACGGTGAGAATTCTCTTCCCTTCCTCTCTTCCCTCACCTCTCACACTCACAATGCAATCCAGATCCACACTCTATAAATGTTCTCAACTGAGCCAACCAATGTCCAAGGTTTGTTTCCTTTCTGATGTAAATGTTTTTATTTCCTGGAGTGAAGTCTTCTGATACCCTACACAGCTCTCCAAAGGGTCACAGCATTTCTTCAATGCCTTCCTGTCCTGGGGACTCCCTGCGGGAGCCTGGTCCTGCTCTTTGGTCTGGATTCTCTGTGGGCTGCCAGTTTTCCTCTCCCGGGGCTGACTCCAGGGTCCTGCATCCCACATCTCTTTCTCCTCAGTTCCTCCTTCATTTTGCAGGAGCACATCGGCCAGTGGCTTCATGAGAAAGGGTGTTAACTTTTCAATACTGGGGAGTGCGTTAACTTTGGAAGCTTTGCATGATCGAAAATGTCTATTTCTTGGGCGCCTGGGTGGCTCAGTGGGTTAAAGCCTCTGCTTTTGGCTCAGGTCATGATCTCAGCGTCCTGGGATCGAGGCCTGCATCGGGCTCTCTGCTCAGCAGGGAGCCTGCTTCCTCCTCTCCCTGCCTCTCTGCCTACTTGTAATCTCTCTGTGTCAAATAAATAAATAAAATCTTTTAAAAAAAAAGAAAATGTCTATTTCTCTACTCAGTCGTTAGCTTCCTCTACAATTCTAGCTTGCAACATTTCCACTCAGAATTTTGAAAGACAGCTCTATCGTTTTCTAACTTCTGAAGCTGTTTTTGAGAAGTATATCCAATTCTTATTCCTAACAAATCAGATGTTATTTGATTTTCTCTTAGAATCCTCTCTCTACCCCTGGGTTTTGGCAATTTCACAAAGATATGCTTTGGTTTGGAACTTTTTTCCCCATCATTTTGCTTGGTGAGGCTTTTCAACCTGGGGACTCATTTTCTTCAGCACAATGTTTTTGTGATCTTATTTTTTAAAAAAATAATTTCCTTTTCACTATTTTTTGGGTCCTATTTGAATGGAACTCCAGTTGTTTGGCCATTGGAGTTCCTGTATTGATCTCTTTATACTCTTGTCTCTTCTTTCCCATTGCTAATATTGACTTTTCCTTCTTACTTTCCGGGAGTAATCATTTATAAGCATTTTATCCGTTGCTCCTTTTCTCATAGTGTGCTATTCTTCTCTTATGGATGCATTATCACTTCATCTTTTTGAAGATAATAATTATAATTCCTCTGAATTTCTCTTCTGCTGTTTGATTTTGTTTCCTTTGAACTCCTTTTCTCCATATTTGCTGGTTTCCCTCAAATGCCTGATACCCTTGAGTGTCTACTCATATAAGAGTAAAGCATTATAATGTTCACCACACCAGCATATGGGGGTGGTGTCTGTAGATTTCTGGACCTTACCACCAGGTGAGAAGATGGCCAGTTGGTCTTTTGTTGGAGATCCCTAATGTCAGTATCTAAACTCATTTTCACTGGACCTGCCAATCTCTTGCTTGGAAATGGTGTAAACATGTTGGCATTTAGAGAAGAGAGAACTGTATCTTTTCATCTTTGAGAATGTAGGCTTTTGCTTAATTCTCTCATTTTTAGGGTGTACCTTACCCTAACTTTTCTTTTGCTGGTGTCCTCAAGTCTGGAGCTTAGTTTCTCCAGCAAATATTCTGGTTTCCTGTGTAAGTGGGGGGAAGAGTAGCCCTCTGACCATGGAGAAGGGGTGGAGACTTGGGGGCCCAGAGTTTTCAGTACCTCCTCTCTCCACTTCACCCAATTTTTAAAAAATTATCTGATGCCTCCAATTCCAGAGCCTTGATAGGGTCTGGGGAGATGTTTTTCACGTGTACCACTTCCTCTATCCCCTCACCTTGAAGGCACCTGGGGTAGATCTTCCTTTTCTTTGCTAAACTATGAGCCAACCTCTCTCCATTTTCTGCCTTCATATATTAGGGTTCCATAATATATGGAATGTGTATCCATTTCTTGTTCTCCTTGATTTTGGGGGGTGATTTTGAAAGAAGGATTATAAAGGTCTTTATCTGTCATCTCTGTCATCTTGGAAACTATAAGTTGGCTTTGTTGGGTTTGGATCTTGCTAATAATAAGTAAGTCCTGAAAGCCTATAAAATATAAAATAATTATCCAGAATACTGTGGAAATCAGTGCTGTAAAAAACAATAGAATTGCACTAAAATTTACAGAGGTTCTGACTGTGAAAATATTATTGATTAGAATGAGCTGATGAATTAGAGTAGTAAGAATAGGGATAATGTTAAAGTAAGGTAATTAGACTAGAAATTTAATTAGAAGATGAAACCGAATGCTTCTAAAAGACTCAAGATCAGAATCTTCAGTTATTTTTAAGCCATCAGTTATCATCCATTATATAATATGATGGACTGTATTTTACCATAATGTTCTGTGCAGCCCATATCCTCCCTTCCCCTCCCTTGCCCCTTCTTGGGAATCCACATGTAGGTCTTAAACTATTTGGATGGTGGATACTTTTGAGACTTTGACAAAAATCATGGCTTCTCTTCCCAGAAATTATTCTGTGAGTTTATGGTGTTCAGAGACCATGGAGCCCACCTCTAGATCCTCAGAATAAAGAGTCCCTGAAGTTTAGCACACTCACAGTCACACAGAACATATTTACCTCTCTCAACCGTGATACCTGAATTACTGAAGCAGCACCTATCTTGTGACTGTGATTTAAAGCTGCCTGGTAAATGGTTTCTGAGAATCATCAGGCTTGAAAAGCGTCCACCTGCCAGTAAGTGTCCTTTTGCCCCTCCCCCCCACATCCATCTTCCTTTTCACCTTCTCCATTCAGACCTACACTGACCCAAGTTGAAGAGAAAAAGTCAACTGCCAGCTGAGGACAATATTCTTCTAAAAGAGAACACACTGGCCGTGGAAAGTATATTTTAATGTACTTATCTCATGCCTGACTCCATTTTATTCTTTTATTTTCAAATATAATTATATCTTTTCTGTTCTTGACCCCCAAATTATGGGTTTTATTGACCTTTACATTAATCTATTTCCTCACCTGTATTCCCTCACAGTCCATATAAAAAATGTAAAGCAGTGAATACACTATATCTAAGCAAAGAGACCGTCAAGTCATATAGACCTAGTTCTCACATCACCCTTTCCAGAAAAGCCTGTGACTTAGCCTCTGAGCAGGCTTCCAGTGATTGTCCTTTCTTGGGGTAAAATGTATGCTGAGATAATCCTACTCCCAGCCACCAGAGCACATAATCACCAGAATCCAAAGAACCCAGACAATTAGACTGATTCACAGGGTACCCTAGGCTACCCAGTAATTTCCTATCATCTGGTCAACATAAAATTTAAACTAGCTAGGATATACTATCATTTCCAAGCTGACCCCATACAATACTAGTGAATGGAGGAAATCATGGGCAGAGAAAGATTCTGTAGAATCCAAAAAAGGTCTAAAAAACAAGAGCCAAAATATCAACACAATCTAGATGGTGCTATAGAGGCTTCAGTCATTTAACAAATGTTATTAAGTGCGTATTATATATCAAGCCACTGGTATTGTGGGTAATGATTTCATATCTGAGAAAAGGCTTGGGATAATGCTAAGAGTAGTTAACACTTCTATAGTGCTTAGTGCACACCAGGCACTGTTCTATATACTTCAAATCCACTAACTCATTTAATCCTTGTAAGAATCCTCTAAAGGAGATGCTGTTCTTATCTTTCACTTTATAAACAAGGATACTGAAGCACTAAAATGCACTGTTAGAATGTAACAGAGGTGGATTAGAGCTCAGGCAACCTGTCTCCCAAGTGTGTTCTCATCCGCTCTGCTATTCAGCCACTAGGGTGAGGGGGTGGGCACGGTTATGCAGCTTTTAAACACTCCTGTGATGATACAGTGTTAGATGACATGGCTTTAAAGGATCAGCTGAGGTGTGCTTTATTCCACAGAGGCTGTTATTCTTGAGTGGTGATAGGTTGATACCACAGAGCCACTGGACATCTTGTCCCTAAACACGAGCTCTGGCTCATTAAGATGGAACTGATCGTAAATAGTAATGTACAAATGAGGTTTGGAGAGAAAAGAAAGATACAATGGTTTATATGTAATATCCCAACTTTACTCAATACATGCATAAAAAAGACTGTCAGGACATCAAAATGTTACCAGTAATGGGATTACAGTTGACTTTAAATTTTCCTCCGTGTCCAAAATTTCCATAAAAAAACATTTATTCATTAGAATACATGCACGCACACACACATACACACACAATATATGTGTGTGTCTGTAAATTCTTTTTTGTTTTAAGAACAAACCCATGTTTCATCAAACTGTCCTAGCTTGGAATAAAATAGTGGAATGACAACCTCACAAGTGTCATTCACTCATTTATTCATAGACGAATTATTCATTAAACATTTTCTCCATGTTAGGCACTAGGGAAGCACTAACACCCTGAAAAGTGCCCATTCATTCATCGATTCATTGAGCAAATATTTATGAAGCATTTACACTGTCCTAGGCACCAGGAAGAGAATGCAGAGGAAGACAGGCATGACCCTGGCCAGCCCGAACAGAGTTGAGAAGGTCCCTTTTCTAGTGAGAAACCATCACAGCACTGGCTGTGCTTTGTAAGAAAGAATAATGTTGGAAGAGGTCAGCCACCTCTGCTGTTTCTGGAGAAGGTAGATTATGGACTGCAAGCCCCTTGTCGTGTGTTCAGCTTGTGAGTTCTTCCTGTTGATTTCAAGATCTAGAGGTGGCAGACTAAGAGCGAGGGAATCCAATGATGTACTAAGAATTCCTAATGGTTGTAGACATTCCAAACTGAAGGTTCTTGGCCCTGAATGTTCTTGCACAGATGCTGACAGCCAGGCACTAACGAAGAGCCCTCAGTGGGTTTGCTCAAGTTGAGGGAGAAAGTGATTCATTTTTGTGGAGACTTTGTTCTCCCTTTCATCTTTCTCTCTTTTTTGCGTAAGAAGAGCTCAGAGCATTCCAAGGGGTTTAGAAGAAGATGGTTTCTCAAGGAAGTACCCTCTAGAAGAATCTGCACACCACATCCCTAATCTGCGTCATGTCTCAACGGACCTGTTAAAGATGACTTTAACTTCAAAGTGATGGGAGCTTGGGGCCTAAATGCAGCACTTACACAGGAAGCATTTAATTTCTGGTTTTCTTAATTTCTAGTGTGCAGAGTGTTGCAGGGTCACTGTCTGGAGCCTTTGTTTGATGCATTATTAAAATCAGATTTACTTTAGCCAAAGAGTACTCTTTGAGGGTTTCATTGCAAATGCCACATGCCAGATGCTCGTGTCTATCTGTGAAACTTAGTTTCAGATCTGTGAAACTTAGATCTGTGAGCAAGAACCAAAAGTTCTATGAGAAGGGTTCCTCCAGTCACCCTCCCGACTGAGCACATGGCCTGGTGTGGGTGGAAGAGAGCGGGGAGAGTTGTTAAGGCATGTGTTTGGCTTCCACAGGCGTGTACAGCAAGCCCAGCATGTTTCTCTTTGGAATTCTGTTTTGTTGGCTTCGAGATGGAATGGCTACCTCTCAACATACAAATCCAAGAAGTGGGCTGACAGGCATCAACTTATTCGACTGCTCCCAACCAATGAGTTTAGGCAGAGGACTTTCTCGAGCTTTAAGATGGAAGCAGATTTCAACTGCTTACCAAGAGTGCTTATGAATAAGTTTACACTACTCGATGCCATAGCCTATCTTCTTTCTAAAATAGGGTCCTATCTCTGCCAACAGGGCTGGTGGGGGACGAACACACAGTGGGGAGGAGAACAGGAATTCACAGCCACAGCCCCCTACTGGAGAAAAAACCCTACTGCACAAACCGGAGCATCTAGATTTAATGGTCATACTCCTTCGGGATTTACAGTAATCTTCATCTGCCAGTGTTTGTGGCTGCTCAGCTGAAAAAGAGGCACTTTAGCTCTATTTTTGAGGCCCAGAGATGAGAACCTTTTCAGCTGTTAGGGGACCACCACCCAGCACTATGTTTACACATCCCCTTCACCAAAGCATGCAATGTAACACAAACCAGTTGTAGTTTGTCTAATTATCCTTGGGACGAGGGGTAGTTTTGATCAAACTTGCTTCCCTTTCTTCTCAAGATGAATGCAGCCAAATACTGATTTAAGTCTATGATGACCCTTCCCTTACCAAGCTAAGAGTTGGGAAAATCTTACAGTCTATGTCAAAATACTTTCTGTTACAACCAGAAGCCTCTAAAGACACTTGTCATCAAACAGTAAAACCTAAGTCATATTTTGGATACACCGTGACTCTCACCCTCAAGTAATGTTGCAGCTGTTTGCCCATTTAAGTCTGAGACAGGCGAGGGAGCAAAACTCAGTTGTCTGTCTGGTGTAACTGCCTATGTTGTATGATGCATGAAAAAAAAATTAGGTTGATTTTAATAAATTTTATGGAGTTATCTTTTTAACCACTTCCAAGACTTAATTTTTAACCTACCTATTATCATAATTTAAAAAATTACTCACTTTGGAAAGTTAAAAGCATACAAAAAATAGACTACTATAATGAACCCCCACGTCTTCATTATCCAACTTTAACAGGCTCCGTGGTTTGCTGGTCCTGTTTCATCTAAGCGTTCATATGCATTGATTGCTTTGTTTGTTTGTGTGCTAGAGTCTTTGAAAGCAAACCTCAGGCATCTGTCAACACTCTTTATTTCCATTCTCAAGATGTCCAGATGCAGTCAAATAAAAACTGGCCGTGTATCTCTGCTCTCACATTTTGATAAAATGTGTAAAAAGATATACAAGCGGTAGAAGGAAAATCTCAGGATTTGGAAATCCTTAATAAGACTTGGAAAAAAACAAAATTTCTACTTTGATTTAGCTAATACAAGAACTACATATCTGTGTGCATGCAGCACATATTGTATTTAAAAAAACCACAAAATTTCTACTTCGATTTAGCTAATACAAGAACTACATATCTGTGTGCATGCAGCACATATTGTATTTCAAAAAGAAACAAGAAAAAGCGTATTGGATTCTTAAGGACTGAGCTTTCATCGCTAAAAATATATGTGCTTTGTGATTTTTTGAGGGCAAAGATTTTTTGTTCGTGTTTAGAAAGGTAGTTTATATTTTATGATAAATTACTCATGAACTGAATATAATACAGCATGTGGTTTGTGAGCACAGAAAATGAGGCAGATCACTTGGTGAACATTAATTGTGCAGAGACAGACCTCTCCAAGTATGAGAAGCCAGGTTGATGAATTTCAAGATTATGAGGGCTCTTCAAAGCTTACCCAAATTTTTATAGCCATCATTGAGCCAAAATTAAACACCGGACTCATGAAGAATTAAAACTTTTTAAAGCTCCCAGTCTGACACCTTGAAGTGCCAGTTTCCAGCCCCATGGAAGTGCCATCACTAAGTTATAAACCGGGGAGAATGGAGGCTGTGATAAATGACCATGGCTTTGCCGCCGGGTCTCCCTGACCTGGAGGACTCGGCTGGTGTCATAAAACACAAAGCGACAGATTAAGCAGTTTACCAACACCGTAAAAATCTCAAGAATAAATTCCCTTTAATCAAAAATCCTATATTGTAACGAGGCAGCCGGAGCCCTGAAACCACATTCATTTCCTCCCAAGCCTGTGTCCACGAGCAGGAGCTTATATGCTCCCTGAAATGCCGGACATGATTATGTTCATACACTTTTACAATTTACATGTCCTAAGAAAAATACCCAGCTCTGGCTGATGGTGTGGGAGAATTTATTTTCACTAGGAAGGGAATGACCCATAACTCATGAATGGCAGCGCTTAAAGTGAGTTATGGAGGTTACTCTCCTGTGTGAGGAAATGGATTGGATTCTCCTTCTGCCCAATTGTATGTTTGGTTATTAGCACACCAGGTTCTTAATTATGTGCGGCTTTGCCTTTTTCTTTTTATAAAATAAATGTGGATAAAGGGAATGTCAACTAGAAGCATGGAGTGCCTAATTGGGGCTCTCAGAGGTGGCCAGAGAGAAGAGAAATAGAAACCTTCTTAAATGATGAAAAGGCAGGACTCTGAAATGTAATTTAAGCACAGTATTCAAACTGATTAGTGCCCAGGGCTGATATTCTGCAAATACACTGAAAATCACTCCTTTCCTAAATTGAAAATTTGCCATCTTTAAAGTTACACTAGAAGTCAAAACGTACCTACAGGAAGATTAAAGAACTGGCTTTTCTAACATGCAGATTTTATCGCATTCTTACGATGCTGCTGCCATTTATTTTCAAGTAAATATAGTAGTTGCTACTTATATGAAAAGGAAGTACAATGTGAAAATGATGTTTGATGACTATAAACGTGATTATTGTTTGCTACTTTAATAGGCAGTTTAGAACAGAATGTGTAGATCTCTCTGGATCTCCCAATGTGACAATCTACAAAAAAAAAATTAGATTTCTGTTAAGATTAGGATTCTGGTTACTTAGTGAAAATATTTTATTAAAAAATTTAACTGGTTCTAAAAATACTTAATTGGCTCTGTCCTTCTTGGGAGACCAGGGAGGGGGGTGTTGGGGGGGGAGGAGAGGGAATGGGGGAGGGTTCCAATTGTGCCTCTCAGATCTCCTTCCAGAATAAATTTTCTGTCTCCGAAATCAAGGACTTCTCTGAAAACCACAGACAGCAGACAGCACCTTATCCTCAAGCTGGTGAATAGGATGGATTTTTCTCCCTAAACGTCCCTTCTGCTCTCTAGTTTGAATTATCAATAAAATGATTCGGCTTATCTCTGAAAATAACCTTGTTGACAACACAAATATGGACTTAAACACGCTACCTCCACGTTTAAGATTTAAGAAGCCCCCAGTAAATGTCAGGGGGTGTCAATGTGTTTGCTGTGATACTTGGTTATTATTAGTGTTTAACCGCAACCCCCCACCAGCGCCATGCCGCCAGCACCACCGTAAATTTTAATGCGATCATGTGCTCTTCTCTTTTCATATCCCGTGAATTCTGCAGGATCATAATATTCTATATGAACCCTAGCTGAACCTCAGTGCGATATGAAGAAAAAACAAGATTTCTAGCAGTGATCGTTGTTCATCGTTTTATAGTTTTTTAAAAAACTGGACACGAGGCAACATGAATAATATTACCCTCAACTAAATCCACTCATTCAAATTAATCTCTTTTGAGCCCGACAGGATGCAGGGCATGGCCCAAAGTGCTAATGAGTACATTTATGGGATAGTAAAGAACACTGACTCTTAAGGAAACCTTTTCTCCCCCCTTGGAGAATCTGTCGGAACTCATACATCATTTATAAAACCGAAAAATGTCTCCGCAACCTTGGCACCGCTGCATAACTTTTATTTCACAGAATGCAAACAAAAGCACAGTTGTTTTCTCTATCTGGTCTGCATTGTGAATAGAAGAGATGTGTTTCTCCTTGTTCATTATGTATGTGCTTAATGGAATATTTATTCTACAAGCTTCCATGAATAAAGAGAATTTGTGTGATTATTCTTGATCTGCAGGTTTTTATTCCTTGGTTTAGCCCCAAATAGTAACCGGCAGTACGTGCTGTATTTATCCAAGGAATTCAAAATATCTGGTAAATTCTAACTGCCTATCTCTTTATTAGCAAAGGATAATGTTGGAGCTTTCATTTCAAAATTGGGAATTTCAGGCCAGAAGCATGGAGTAAATTAATAAGTCATTAGCAGGGTTCCCAGTGAACTAAATGTCCACTATTTTATATCAAATTGCTTATGCTTCAAAGCAGTTCGTTCTTTTTCCCTTGTAAAGAACAAAACCGATTTGTCAGATGGACACAAGGTTGAATACTTTTGCAAAATATAATTCTGAGTCAATAAGTTTATTTTCCATGTTCAAAATGATTTTAGGGTTAAAGGTTTGGAAGCTGGTGTGTAGATTTACTATTTGCTTGTCCTGTTGTACATGGTGTCATAATTTGTTCAGCAATGACCCACAGCTAAGCATCTTCCCGCTCTCAGAGACAATGGGCTTAGAAAAATACATACACGCACAGATAGTCACATGGAGAAAGTTGTATTATTCATGGTAACATCTCTGTGGGCAAGGCAGTCATAATACAGTCCGACCTGATAGGAGGGGCTTTTTTGGGACTCACTGGCTTTGTTGGTGCCTCTTTTAAGAAAAGAATGTGGGAGTGTGTGCCGCATGATCTCCTGTCCTAGAAGAAAGGCAGTACTTTCAGGGAAGGTTGGGAAGGTTTTTTTTCCTCCTTGCCTGGCAACCGGCTGGGAAACTTTGCCTTGGAGCGCCATCTAGAGGCAATTCTGCATATGTGCGCCATGCTTTCCTGGCTTTGTGGCTCAGGCAGAAATGAATCCAGTGGTTGGCTGGTGTATGGTAATTTTTTTTTAATATTAAGAGAAAATTTTGTTTTTAACTCGACACATGGAAATGGAATATGAGATAACTAGAATGGAAATATAATCACTAATGAGAACAGAACAGTGAAAGCCCCTACTAGTCTTCAGGAGGGTTGGAAGCGTTAATGCCCATTCATGGAAGTGAGTAGGTTATCATTTTGCCATAAGCTGAGGTCATATTCCAGAAATTAGAACAGATTAGTAAATTAAATTCATGGTTTTCTTCACTGATCAAGTAATCTTTACTCACCTTTGTAATTATTTTCTTAGTTAAAAAATCCTCATTACCCATGTGCCCATGGTCAAGTTGAAGAGACTCCTTGTAGTAGGGACAAAAGTTGACATTTTCAACCTCTTGTAACCCTTAGTCAAGTTCAGCAAAATTTAATGAGCAGGAAATAATATCTTTTCCAGATGTGGCTTCTCAATTCAATGTGAGGGAGAAAAAATAACATTCACCAGTGTATTCTTTTCAAAGCCAGGGTGGGAACTTAACAGAGAATTCTCCATTTTTGGAGCTAGCATTAATACAAAAACAAAACCCAAACCTTCTCACACAGGGCTACTCTTCAAGGTTGCTGAGCAGACTTGCAAAAATAATTATACCCATGAAACATTCTGGCAGTGTGAATACCCCTGTTGTCATAACAGAGTTTGAGAGTTCTGCTTTCTTCCAGTTCCTGAAAAGGATCAAGATCGTCTGTATTTTGGAAACATATACTGAAGAAAACTGGGTATGTGTTTCCTTTTACTCCTAAGTGTCCTTCCTGACCCCACTGCTCTTGCTAACTTCCCCCAACCCAACTATTTTAAGGCTTGTCATAGAAGTCTGTTTCTGTCTTTCACATCTCTAACTTATAATAGCAAAGCCACTCCTTTTTCCCTTTGTCAAGCAAGGCTCCTGCTGACTTATTTTTGGCAATTCACCATAAATCCATAGGTTCTCCAAAATAACAGGTTAACAATTTCTTTATTGAATGTCTTCTGTGAGCCAGACACATAAACTCTGCACACAGGAAATGGTTCCTTGTCTACTGAGATCTGATATGGAAAAGCAAGATGAAAGCGGTTTTGTTTTGTTTTGTTTTTAAGCAACATTGGCATTTGAGCAATTAAGGCTAATAGTTCAAAGTATCTACCTCCCTCATTTGCCTGGCCGACTGCTTTCATGGGGTATGTTCCAGAAGGACAGGGTCAGTCCAGTTTTTCCAGGCCAATATGCTTGCTTCTTAAGCAGCTGAGGATCCAAAACAGAAGTCCTCTAGTGTAAAAGTGAAGACATTTTGGTCCTTCTCATGCTAAATGCACACTGGAGTTCAAGTTAATCTAACACACATCTATTGAAAGCCTACCAAGTGTATGAGGGCATGCAAAGTGCTGGCAAGGCCCAGTAAATAAATGTTGGGCAAGCAAATAAATGTTGTTGAAAGAATAAGAAATAATCTCTTTGGCCTCAAGCTGCTGATTCTATAGCAAAATAAGCGATCTGTGACTTAAGACACGTAGCAGAAAGAAAGACATATTGTACTAGACAGTGCGAAGATAGAAATAATTATCGATGCTCAGGGATCTAGGGGAAGACTCTGGATAAACTGGCATAGATCAGTGCCTTTAAGGATGAGTAAAATTTTAATAGGCAGAAAACGGGACAGAGCATTTCATAAGGAGGGAGCAGAACAGTATCTGTTCATTTGACCAAAGAAAAATGTCTATCATTTGGAGTTCCCTGCTTTGGTTTTAAATTTTAGTGTGGGTACAAAGATGTAAGGTACTTAGATTTATGTTATAATGATCTAAACCTTGTGTTCTCTTCTATTTTGTATGGTAAATATGTTGATATATGCAAAGATGCATACATATATGTATGTGTATGAAACCTAGAGGCCAGAGAAGCCAACATAGTTAAGCCAGAAAACAATTTACTTGATTACAGTCTAACGGTATAAGTGGAAATAAGGCCAAAACAAGCCTTATTTCTTGCCAGTAAATGGAGATGAAAAAAGATGTGGTTTCAATCTTTGCCACAAACATTTGCTTTTAGTTTAAATTCCAAGGCTTACCTCTGGCCAGTGGCTCTAACCATCTCCAAAAACCAGACTACCACTTTCCCTGGGTGACAGCAGCTAGAACAGAGATTGCAGGCCGAGTGTGCCCCAAAGCCCTAACAGCATTTGCCCCCACTACTTTCTTCCCTTGGCCGCCCTGGGCATCCCACAGATAATCACTCTCTCAGGATTTGCTTGTTTCGGTGGGTAATGTTCACACACCCCAACTGGCTTTTCACCAGCTGACAGAGTTTTATCCGGGGATCTCCTTGTTCTGTTACTCATGCCCCTATCCTCTGCAAAAAGATTACTTTGAAAATCCAAGCATTTCTTTGGTACAAAGAACCAGTTTCCTGAGATAAAACACTGAAAAGAGGCTCAAGCAATCATGCCGAGACTACACCTGCTTCCAGGTGTCAGCGATTTTACTCCTTTATAGCCCAGAAAGTGTTGTGAAATATATACTCCCATAACCGGGGCAGGTAAGTTCCAGTGTAAAATAAATCACGTGGCAATTTGTCAGAGAAACGGAAATGCGAAGGAGAAGGGCTACAGGTCCGTACAAATGACAGATGACCTTCCACCCTGCCACCGAACCCACTTACTGTCAGCATTGCAAACATCAGTTGGCACACGTTGAAGGCGTGTCTCCAGTTATGATAGAGAACCATTCGATAATTTTTCCTCACGGTCAACAGCCACCTACACAGCGTCTGAAATGGGAAGGGAAAGGTGGTATCAGGCGGTTGGATGTGTCTCCAGTGGGTTGTTATCAAAAGGATGTGTTATGTCTGAGTCACCTTCACCACCCCAGAGTCCTTCCACAGACCTCCCAGGGTCCTCATGGTAAGCCCAGGAGGGGTGCAGGCTGAGTGGTATCATCCTCAAGTTGCATTTGGGAAACCTGGCTACCACGTTGTCCCAGACAGATCACCCTGTCAGAACGTCTTACCTCATAGTCAATTTTAAATTTCTGTACCATCCCCAGCTCCATGAACATTCGGAGAGCGGCTGTGATCATGGCGTCAACGTCAAGAGAGAAGTCATCAAAATGGATGTCATCAATGGCAAGTTCTGACACCAGAGGGACGTTGGCTGCCTACAGAACAGAAGCCATAAGTCAAGCCAAGTTCACAGCTTTTCCAAACCTCTCATCTTGCTCTCCTTTCCTGCTTATCAGACGTGCCACATAAATCAGACCTGACCTGCACTTACACTCTGATATAGCTAAACTCTGAGCTGGAAATGTCTTTTGTTTCCCAACTGCAAACGCCCCAAGCAAATGAAGAGGGTGGGAGGGGGGAAGGGAAGCTAATCTGAAGAAAAAATACACACACTGGATCTAGTCTGCAGAATTTAGAATACAAAGCTGTCTCGTTTACCGAAACTGCAGTCATACAATATATTCTGATGCATATTACAGAGCACTAAACGCAAGAAACATCTGGGCAGCCAGCAGCTGTGAATTTTAATTGCTGCTATTCAGAGGAGGACATGGGAATACACCCCACTGCCTTGTTTCTTGTATTCTTATAACCTTGTTTTCTGTATCCTTATTTCCTTGTTTCTTGTATCCTTATGTCGTGTAGCTCCACACATGCACTTTGCTGCACATGTGTTCTGTATATTCAGAAGGATGGAAAGGATCAGAAGAGCAGCTTTGGTGCAAAATGTTTTCTTAATAGAATAGAGATGTTTGGAGGATCAGCACCAGCATATGTTTCACCGAAAGAAGAAATTTACAGTACCGTTTAGTTTCATTCTATATAAACATCACAACATAATTATAATACTGGCCATACATATTCAGGGTTTTCAAAACACTTACATCAGGCAGCTGTCCATCAGTTGCCCCACACAAACTTAAAGGGAAGAAAAAAAATTGGGGGGAATCACTTTCATGTTGATTTCCTTGGGTTCACCATATCCTTTGGGCCACACTTGGTAAAGGAATAATTTCTACTTTTTCAGGTGATCGGGGACATTGTGGATTCCTATTTCTAGTCTATTCACTGGGTGTAAATTATTCAAGGAGTTATCTTCACCCTGGGACTATTTTGGCTGAGCAATGAAATCCAACACTGGTCACTTTAAGCTTCTAGAAACCATATAATCAATCCTCCCTTCCCAACGCCATGCTCCTCCATAAGAGTTTACATCTCTAGGCTAAAATCCGAACACTGTTCATTTCCCACAACACAGAAGAACAATGAACAAATGTATAAATGCAGTACAGTATTAACTATATGCACAACACGATACATATACAATAGGAATCTGGAACTTTTTCACCTTGTGTGGCTGAAACTCTATACCCAATGGGCAACTCCCCATTCTCCTCTCCCTTCTCCCCTCCCCTGGCAACCACCATTCTCCTGTTTCTATGAATTTGATTACTTTAGATACCTCATATAAGTGGAATCACGTAGTATCTAACTTTCTGTGATTGGCTTATTTCACCTAGCATAATGTCTTTAAGGTTCATTCACGTTGTACCACATGACAATATTGTCTTCTTTTTTAAGGCTGAATAATGTCCCATTGCACGTGTATGCCGTTGACCCTTGAACAATATGGTTTGGGCTGCATGGGTCCATTTACATGCTGCTTTTTTTTTTCAATAAATACGGCACAGTACTGTAAATGTATTTTCTCTTCCGTATGATTTTCTTAATGTTTTATGTTCTCTAGCTTTATTGTAAGAATACAGTACCTTATATATACAATATACAAAATACATGTTAATCTACTGTTATGTTATTGTTAAAGCTTCTGGTCAATAACAGACTATCAGTAGTTACATTTTGGGGGAGTCAAAATTTTACACAGAGTTTTGACTGCGTGGGGGTTGGTGCCCCAACCCTCATCTTGTTCAAGAGTCAACTGTAATACATTTTCTTTATCCTTTCATGTGCTGATGGTCTAGTTTCTGTCTTAATCAGCTTATCTGTCGAGCAATCATTTTCATATACTAGAGGATTTAGAGTGTTAGAGGTTTTCCTAAGCTGTATGGTCATCTTGGATTTTCAGCTTCTGTTTACAAGTCAGGCTCTATCGTTCCTGTTAAAGCTTCTGTACCCTTCTATGGAGGCGGAATCTAACTGAACTGATTCCTTGAGAAAACCACCAAATGTGGGTTTCTTTAGGGCTTTGCTCCTTAGCTGCTCAGATTCCCCAGAGAAGAATCTTGGGGGTGAAGCCCGGCCAGGAAAGGGGTTGGGGGAGGAGCCTCAGCATAGGTTTCTAGCTCTTCATTCAGTCCCATCTGCAGCCTGTAGGCCTACCCTTGAGGTCAGTGCTGGTGTCTCCCCAACCCAAACAGCTGCTCTTGTACACTCTTAAGCTACATACAGCTCCCAGTGTTGAGGAAGTGAAGGCATGAGACACAGGATCTGGAGATGTCACTGCTTCTTAGATTCTCCATTTTTCTGTACAAAGTTCCACCTTCATCCCCACTTCCAAAGGTACTTAATTAGCCAGTTCTGGAGCTATCTGGGAGGTGCTCTGTGGTATAAATTTGTTTGCCTCAGCTTTTCCCATTGCTAGCTTATTTTGGCTTTCTTGGGTTTGCTAAATTACTTAATATTTATCCATATGTTTTCTAACTTTCAAAATTTTGTTATTGTTAAGTTCTCTCCCAATTCTTTGTTTTTGAGAATTTATTCCTTACAAAAAACTTTCTGCATGTTTTTTTAGTGGGGCGTGAGGGAGGAACAAAAGAAAATGAGTCAGTTCAGTCTACCATCATTATCCAAAATCATTGAAATTATGTTTATTAAATGATGCCTTAAGTGATCAGCTTGGAGAACTCAGAGGTAAGTTGGCCTTTGGTTTTTCGTCCCTTTGTTTCTGTGTGCATGGGCCTGGTGGCAACCGCGTACTCCCCTTTCTCTTATTCTGGGCCCCCTTGTGTGTTCACCTGTGTCAATCCTGACCTTGCCTTTTAGGCTGTAACAATCTTAGAGGCGGATGTGATGTTTCTTTCCCTTAGGGAAACTCCAGAACGGCTCTCTCCTTCTACCACTGTGTTTCAAGGGCTTTCTCTGGACTGAGAATATCGTGCTTGTGGTAATTTGTTCAAGTTCAAACCTAAATACAACTGGAAAACCACTTCCCAAGAGGGTAGGAGCCTCGTGCCAAAAGATACAAGTGTTCCTGCTCTCAGGAGAAGAGTCTGGTCCTGAGTTGGCGGAGGAAATCTAAGCCCCTCCCAGCTGGTTGCCGAGAAGCTTACATGACGGAGGAGGCCGCACTGCTCTCCAGGTGGCCCCTGTCTCGTGGATTATTAGTAGTGTAGTGTCTGATGCCATTATAAATCCTCTACCCTTCAAAGGCACTAAATTCACTTAATTATCTTAAAAATTAAAGAATATAGGCATTTTTTCATTATGAAATGTTAATGGAAAGGAAATAAGAACATTAGGTTGAAAAATGTAGGGTGACCTCTGGTTCACCAAGACCCAGACTTATTGACCTTGTCTTTTTCCCCAATAGGTTGATTGATCCACAGTTGAATCATACCAGTCTATAGATCACCCCGAGCCCTGTCGTAAACCCTTGCTGGCACTTGTAGATGCAGAGAAAGTCCCCAGCCTTTCAGAAATGGCCAGTTTCAGCTATTTTGAGAAGAAGAGATAGTTTTCATCCACATTCTTGGGTTCAAGAGCAGTTTCTGGAGGGAATTACGAAGAAGTAAGAATAGTGTGTGTCCTGAGGAGGTATGCAAGGAGGTCTTGTCTGGAAAAGTTTTGGGAAGAGTTTTCTGTTGCCAGATGTCCTTGTTATAGAAACACAAGCTCCACATATCTTCTGATAAGTAGAGAATGGGACCACATCTTCCAAACCTATAATCACTCTAGACATAGGATATTAACAAAACAAATCAAAGTCAATTTCTCCAAGTGTCAGTCTTGGACTTTTAAATATTTATAAGGCACCATATCCCTAAATCAAAGAGGAGTGCTACAACCCAAAATAACTACTGAATTAATAGCCAGGAAATAACATTTGGATAAAAGAACCATTTACTTTACTGCAGCAATAAATGAAAACACAGAGTTATGAGTCCTGGAGCTAATTTGAATAATGTTCAAGAAGTGGGACTCTAGCTGGCTGGGAGTACCTGATATCTTTTGACCATTCCTCTTCTTTGTTTGGGTCTTAATAGTTAAGTGGTTATCAAAGGGAGTCATAAAACTGCCTCCTCTAAAATTGAAAAGGTAGCTTTACAAAGAGGCCATAAAATGTTAAAATACAATCCTGGATCCCCTGACACATGAATATTACTTTTTGCGATGTTCAGAAAATGGGAAGAAACAACAAAGTGGGTGGGGGTCCAGACCAAGCCTTTCAAAGGCAAAATGACTTGTTGCCTATCCAGCCTACTCACTCACTGACCCCTTTGGGCAAGAGCAGAAGTTGGGGGCTTTACGATCCTAGGATTAAGGAAGACAGAGACCGGGCTGTAGGGATGTGGAAGGGACCGCAAAGTTCTTTATGTCGCTGCACTTTCATAGCTCTTACCACATGCCAGGCGCTGTTCTAGCACCTTTTGCATACTAACTCATTTGCTTCTCACGAGGACCAGAAGAGGTAGGGAACATTTTTAATCCCATGTTACAGACAAGGCAACTCGTATAAATGACAGGCAATCTGTTTAAATTTGCACAGTGGGGACTAGCAGAGGCAGATTTGAACCTGGGGCATCTGGTTCTAGAGACTGGTTCCTAACAACTACACTGCCTCTAAAAATGGGCTGATGCCAAGCCAAGGGGTTCCCCCATCCCTGTTTCACGCAAGCTAACTTGGGTGCACCAGGGGTGGTGTTTGGGACTTAGATCCAGATAATTATCGATCCATTTTTCATGATGAGCAGCCTGGAACCATTTGAGAGGACAATGTTTTGGTCTTACATGAATTCATCTGGGAGGTCTCTAAGTTCACAACTGCCTTTAGAATAGCCCCAGCCATTAGTGTTGTTCAGACTAGAGGGAACACAGAATCAGCTCAATACTCTCAAGTCCATCCTGAAAAAAATAACTTCTCCTCTGAGGGAGCAGAAACATCTGGCAAACGGCATTAGCTTCTGACGGGAGAGCAGAGCACACGTGGGGCTGATACTACCCTTAGCCAGACAATAGTAAGGGAAGCAGCAGACAGGTGAGATGCGGGGTGGAGAGCACGAAGCTGAGGGATCCTTTCGTCAGAAACCTGGGAAGGTTTCTCTGGACACTTGGGACACAGTTGAGAAATGCTTAAAGCATACGTGTGCACCCAGACTTTAGAGGGGCTAACAGTACTAGAAGTAGCTAGTAGTTTAGGTAGCATGCAGTCACATTTCCAGGGGCGAAGAGGGACACTTAACGAATTTCCTCTTGCTCAGGAAAAGAGGAAACGATTTCTTATTAATTGCAGTACAATGTTGCTTTCCTAAATCAACTTTCAAACAGGAAGTGTGGGCTATTTGGGAGCCCATGACATGTGAAATGTGTGGGGAAAGACACAGAATTCAAGGGAGAGAGCGCAACAGTTCCAGCAGCGAGCTGCTCAGCTGATGGAGAAGGTGCTGACCACCCAGCCCATCTGTAGATGACACCCATCTTGCTTGTCTACGAAACACCACCAGAAGCCACAAAGAGTTGGGAAGCCAGCTGGTGGCCTGTGTAGCAGTAATGTGAAGATCTGAGTTGTGTTCCTGGGGCCAGACATACAATAATGAGATGATCAGACACTGCAACTCAAGGCTCAATTTATATGTGGAAACAGTAAGATTTAGAACATAAGAGAGAATATAAATGTCTCAGAATTGTCAAGAAATATTTTTAAAAGAAGAATTATAAGGCCTTATCCTATCTCAGGTTAAAATATAAACATAGTATATTTTAACATGTTTATATGTTAAAACATAGACTTTATGCCTTTAACTCAGCCTACACCGTTTTTATCATGTAACTCCCTCTTTGAATACTTCTAAGTGTTCAATGTGGCCTGCTGAACGACGTAAAATTCCTTAGCTCGGCATTCAAGGCTCTTCGTAAACATTGCCCATCCAGCGTTACCATCTTCCAGTCCTCTGGAAGCATCAGGCTGGGCATTCCTTACACTTCATCTCTCCTTCTCTCTTTCAGATTATTCTACTCCCCGTCCCCCTCCCTCCCGCCCCCATTGGGGTTTACTTCTTCCTTACTCTGTGCCAATTGAAATTCAAACATTATCTTCTTTACAAGTTCATTTCCAGTCATTCATTCCTATCTCATCCTACAGTGATGTTGTCCTTCTCTGCAGTCACTTTATACTCTAGGGCTTTCACATATGCCCACTAGAGCAGGAACTAGGTCCCTGAATCAGATATGCCAATTGGTTCGAAACGTGATTATTTGTGATTGGGGCGGGGGGCGGAAGGGCCCATACATAGCTGTCTTTGGACTCCTCCGGTTTAACATGGGTTCTGTAGTTTGACAAACTCACCAGGTGATCCTCCTGTACACGCTGAGGACTGTTTGCTCCCCGAATCTTGGTACACATGAATACTTAAGCTTCACCTAAACAGTGGCAACGCTTCCCATTACACAGCTAACCAAGTCAAAGGGCATTTTATGTTTTTGTCTTTTTTAAGTGTGTAAAAGCAAGGGAGATTTGTAGTCAATAATCACTATATTGAAAAAGAGAGGAAAGTTTAAAGAAATATGAACTCCTAGGTGTAGTATGTCCCTTTTCTTACTAACCTTTAGTTATTCTCAATTACTGCTTAATTCACTTTGGCTTTGTAAAGCTTGAGTACACTTATTACTTTGAATCTCTTAATAGGAGAATGGAACTTCTATTATCTCTTGATATGTGATTTTCAGAAATTTCACTGGAAGTTAAAAGTCTTCTGGCCTTTCTTTTATTTCTGTTTTAGCTATTCCAGCTAAACAATCTCAACTCGACCTGTCTCCTATTAATCTCAGGAACCACCTTTGTTATCTTTCACACACTAGCATAAGCCTCAGGAGGCATGATTCCCACAGAGTTTTCTTGTCATGGTGAGAATGAAAAGTAAAAGAAACATCAGAGTTTCTTCTGTAGAAACATAGTAGAAACGTCTTCTATGTGATGTCTTTTTAACACTGGCTCTTTCATATTTCTAACGTGCCCTCTTTATTTATGTTTATCAACAAAACAGTCTCCACAGCAGCACTGAAAATTTCAATACTGCCTTTCAACAGAAACTGGTCATTTTTAAAGACTGTATTTTTTCTAGTATATAACATTTAAGATAAGATAAAAAGTAATTCAATATAAGTTTTTTTTTAAAGGTATCAAGTGTTTCTTCTTAAACACATGCGGATATCCCAGGACAGTTGATGCAATATTTGTTTCTATACTTTCATGTTTCCTGTAGTTTCTTTATGAAAGAAGATCGTTTAAGAGTACAAGATTAATCTGTCTGGCGTTGAGTACATTATAGTGGTCTTAAAGGCAGTGGGTAAGGTGAAAGAGAATTAGCACTAAGAGACGATGTGTTGAATCTTTAATTTAAAATCAAACCAATGGTCCCTGAGTGAGGTGAGCGCTGTGAAATAATTTTTCTTTTAAAAAATGTTTCTGTTAGAAAAGTTAACTGCTCTCTTATTAAAGTTTAGTCAATATGGTATATAAAAGTGTTGTTTTGTTATTGCTGGTGATAGTGGTATACACATAACCTGCTTTGTTCCAAAAAATGTTTAATGTGGATTTCACAGATCCATGCAATAAGAGAGAGTAAGAGAAAATAAAAATAGAAAGAGAAATCAAAGAGAAACTAAGGATAGGAATATAAATCATGATCAGAAGTGAAGTTACTAGACAAAATGCATGTCCTTGCATCAAGACATTTGTAAGGACAGCCAGAAATTTGTCTGTAAGCTTCCTAGCAGCTACTTAAAGAGGATCTGGTATGTTAGATAATTTACAGAATTCATAAGAATTTTTAAAAAGACAGGGGCTAAGGAAACCCCTAGAGACACAGCTATGCCATCTCCGAGTTTACAGAGAAATGTCTCTTGTGGTTTTCAGGGAAAATTTTCCCAAGCCACTAATTCTCGAAGTGTAGACTCCAGACCAGCTGGGTCACCACCTGAGAACTTGTTGGAAATGCAAATTCTGAACCAGAAAACTCTATTTATGTTTAAGAAGCCCTTCGATTCTAATGCTTGCTGACGTGTGAAAACCATTGTTGTGAACACAATCCCTTCAAGAAGCACAGCAGTGAATTACTCAGAGTTGGGGTGGCTCTGGGTGGTTTGCAAACTTGGGGGATGGAAGGCAGGGTGTAAGGGGTTCCCCCAATGAAGTGAAAAGCCACTGACTGATGAGAGTTTGCTATGCAATTCTTTGGACTTTTTCTATGTTTGAAAATTTTCATAATAAAAAGTGGGGGAAAAAAATCAACAACTGATAAAACATCAACCTAACAATACAATCTTCCGAGGAAAAGGCTTGGCTCCATAGGGATTTGTGCAGTGATGTTTCTAAAAAGTGTGGTTTTAAATTCTAATAATTGTTTTTTCTTGAAGCTGTTTATTACATTTACCTTGTAGCTGCCTAGAACCCTCTTCACAACAGATATGGGCTCTAATCCCACCCCCGACCCTACTTGCTAAGGGGCCCTGAGGTAAGCCTGAGACCGAGAGTGTTCCGTGTAGACACAATAATGAAACTATGTTGTGTGGTTGCTGAGAGGAGTAAATGAAATAATGGCCACTCAGGTCAGGGTCCAGCACGGTGTCTGAAAATAGGAAACAGTAACTGATAGTGACTGTAGAACCATGGCTGGATGGCATGTCGTTGGTATACTTGTTAGTAATTTTTATACCAATAGCCCCAAAGAAGGAAGGAGTGGACGTAAGGGATTTCAGTGGCTGGACCCTGAGGAACCAACTCGACCCACCCCCTTAGGAGACCTCTGAATTTAATCCCATTTCATTGAACACACCTGTACTGGGTGCCTAACCTGACCGCAGGCACGGGCAGCACTGTGCTCCCCGTGTGGTTCTGAAATCAGTGCGGTCCCCATGCTCGCTCTCTGTCAGGGGACACGATGAAGCCAAGAGGCAGTGACAATACAGTGTGAGAAGTGCTGTGGTGGAGGCACGGGCAGAAATAGGCTAGGTTAGTGCTGCCACCTTCATTCTAAATCGTCACTAACCTTCAGCTTTATAAAGCGTATTGAGAATAATTTAAAATGTTAAAAATAGCTACTATGATGAGAAGTTTTCTCAAGGTCATAAAGCTTGTATTGAAACCTCAGAAAAGAGGCAGACTCCATTCCCGGGATGCTCATGGTCTGTGCAGGGAGGAAGAAGAGGAAACAGAATGATTAGTGACAAACTGGAAGCAGGAAGTTCAGAGGCAACAAGGGGAGGGAGCATATAGGAGGCTGAGGAACACAGTGGCAGAGGGTTGGCTGATGTGGGCACTGAAGGACGGACACAAGTTCCCGAGGAGCCTCAGGAAACACAGGCGATTTGCAGGCAGAGAACAGCAGGGACAGGGGAGAGTTCCCGTCTCAACTGCAGAGGGCACAAAACCAGGAGGCACGTACCTCCAGGGCCCCAGGCTGATGACAGTGGCTTGATTCAGGACTTGCCCTAATCGGCCCTTAGAGCTCCCAGAAGCTGACCTTCAAAGCTCTGGTCACAGGTTTTGTTGGGGCAGGTGATAGACTGGGGACTCTTTTCTTATGGAAAAACAATGTCTTTCTTTGCTGCACGCAGCAGCAAACCCTTTCTTTCCCCTTCTGGGAAAATGTGAAGATCAAGCAGCCCTCTGAGTCCTCCAGGAAAAGGAACTTGTTCTTGGTTGAGTGGGGCTCTGAGTCAGTGGGCCATCAGGATCTATTCTGAAAGAACCAAAGGAGCTCCTGGGGAAGATGAGAGAAGGGGCAGGGGTCGCCACCTCACAGGGGTCAAGGAATGGGGTAAGAAAGGATGGAGAGAGTCTCTGGGAGCACAGCAGCAGATCCCGGGGCATCTGCCGAGGAAGCAGGTGCACCTAGCCAAGGACTGCCCTGGGAGCATTGTCTGAGCTCCCAGGAACCACACGGTAGCAGAATCAGGGGCAAAACACAGATCGCCTGCCTTTGCTCAGTGGCTCCCTCCCCTGGTTTGCACTCAGGGACTCACCTGCTACTTGTCCCATGGGAGGCTGGTGAAGACCTTAGCTCATCAGTGTCAGCACTTCATCTACGGACCGTCAGTGGGAGTGACACTTGTCTGGGCAACAACACCTCTGCTCAGTCCCCAAACACATAATACCAAAGGCCACCAATGAACCCAAGAAAGAGGAGTAGGGTCCTAGGTACCTTGAAGAGTGCTGGTGGGGGTGCTCTGCACACCTGAACTTGGTTGGGAAGCTGGATGATGACACCCTGCATCATCAGTAGTGTGCTATGTAACTATCTGTTAAAGGTCTGCTCCAGGAAGGTAGGAATTGTGTCTTGTTTACTCTTGTGTTCTAAGTGTCCACTAGAGTTTCACAGGGCTGTGCCTCGAACCTGGAAGAAACTCCCTGAACATTTATTGAGGGAATGAAGACCTGATAATTGAGCTGAAATTTATTTTACCAGTTTGCCCCAAGCCATGCCACCACATCCTCTCGTGGATTTGAACTTGTGGGACCTACTGCAGATGACCTCTGTGAATTCCCCATGTGTAGATACCTGCATGTGCAGCAATCCAAGATCAGGTGAAATAAGTGAGTCAAACAGCCTTCTAATTTTGAGTGATGTGTATACACAGCACCAGGGCTACTTGTAGTTGGAGACACACAGAGGGACCTCTAAGCCCGTGGCCCTGGTCTCCAGGTTCTAATCTGAGCTTATCAGCCATGTGACTCTGAGTGCCAAGAGAGCCTGCTTCAACTCTCCAAGAAGGAGATAAGTCCTTGCAGTGGAACATGAATGCGATATGGTGATCCTGTGAGGTTATCGTGAGCTTCCTCTCAAGTCTTAGCAGTGGGAGGATGGGGGGATATTTGTAGTCAGCCAACGTTGGGTTGATCGCATTAGATTTTAAAGTTGAGAGATGTGAGATATGAATACCCTAAAGCAAGTGCTTCCCATCCAGTCCAACAAATCGGTGCCTTTCATCTTGGCCACCATCCCCTCTGTATCCTGCTTCTCTGACTCACATACTTGGTTGGACCTTAATAGCCTCCTGCTCACCTCAGCCTCACCTTGCTTCGCTGTGAATGCTGTTTGAGTCCTTCTTGGCCCTCTCTGCTGCAGTATTACCCAGGAGAGAGAAGGCACAGACACTGATGCTTCTTCCACACTCTACAGTACCTAGAAGCTTATAGGACAGATAACAGGGACTCTGTAATTGTGTGATAAGTGAGGATAAACTCTACACTCCCTGGCAGTTTATTCAAGTCCCTAAATCCACCTGATGAATACTCAAAGAGGAATAGGAAATTAAAGAATATTACAAAAGAGATTTATAGGAGATAACCTAGATCATTCTCTAGGAAATAATACAGATTCTATGTCAAAGAATAAAGATTCAGTCAACATTGTTTCCACTTAAAAGAAAAGGACATGTCAAATGTCAGCTTCTTATAGCTTAAATACCATCTAGTCCAATGAGAAGTCACTCTATATTAGTTTTAGAACAATCGAGGAATCTTAGAAAATAAAACAATGCACCCAACGCTATTAACTTCTGCTATTAGCCTTGGCATGCTATAATTTTTTCAAAGGTTTGGATTTAGTGAGCAGGCTTGGATGTTAATTTCACAAACAGACACTTGCAAGACTGCCAGAAACTCCCGACTCTTCGTGGGAATAATGCAAAGAAAAAACTGCAACTTTATGCACAAATAAGATCTTGACATGGGTTGAATGGATAATTGCCTACATGACAGAATGGGGTGAGGGGCGGCGATCTACAATTCCAGGTGAGCCCTCTCTCCTGACTGCCTAAAATAGCACCGCCAAGTAGTGCTATTTCAAAATGAGGCTGTCTGGGACATCAGCCCCTGGTGATGTGTCAGGGTTTAGAAACCAGTAATAGGGACCAGGTGGGTTAGTCCTGCACTTTCTTAACAAACCACTAAAGACGAAGGAACATCATACTCCCTCATTTCTGTAGTTTGAAATTATAGGCTTATGAAAGAATTCCCACTAATAAGAATTCACAAGAACAAGCAAACACTAATGCTGAACCATAGTAGCTAAGCACAGAGCACACCAAGGGGCATGGAGCTTGGAGACCGGTGAGTGGTAGAGGATAATGTTCGGGGATCAAAGAGAACTGGAAGCTCAACTTTCTCTCTTTATGGCTTTGGTAGATGTCCAACTGCCCCTGCCTTGTGCGTGCTAGAGTGATTGGTCCCAGTGCTCTGTTCCAAGGTTCCACATTCCACCATGAGAGCAGAGCCACAGACAGGCAAAACCTGAAGGATGGGATTAAAATTAAGAAGCTAATGGCAAGAGTGGGCCATACTGGGGGTGCAGAGGATGGTGTGAGTCAGTGACCAGGACAGGGCTTTGTTTGGGTTTTCTACTCATGTTATAGGCCTGATGCCACGCCCTCTCTATCCCTGTTCCATACTCTGAATTCCATACTCTTCTTAGCCTGCTAGTTGGGGTTAGGAGTACAATCTGGTACCATGAACATATGTGGTTGACCACCCAATCATCACTTTCCAGGGCATTGATCAGAATATATATTTCAATATTCATGTATTCAGTAGAAACTACTTCCTGTCTTGTGCATCAAAAAGTATAGGGCGCCTGGGTGGCTCAGTCAGTTAAGCATCTGCCTTCGGCTCAGGTCATGGTCCCGGGGTCCTGGGATTGAGCCCTGCATTGTCGAACTCCCTGCTCGGCAGGGAACCTGCTTCTCTTCCTCTGCTGGCCCCCTGCTTGTGCTCTCTCTCTCTCTCTCTCTCAAATAAATAGATAAAATCTTAAAAAAAATTATAGTAGAGCCTCGTCACTTCTGACACTAAGCATCTCTCAGCTCTTGCCTCAGCATGTAGTTGGATAGGTTCTTGGAGAGAAATAGACTCAACTTTCCACATGTTTTTCATGGTTCCTCTATGCAGAAAGATAAATAAGAATTTATCTACTTTTACTTATAGATCCTGTAAATATTTATATTGGTTTGTGCCATAAAAGCCCACGAAGCATTCTAAAAGAACTTTCTACTCTTAGGGGTGAATAAAGCAATCACCTGCAGTAAAGAAGCAATCTGTCAAGTGAGGAGGAAAGTGGGGCGCAGTGCTGATTCCTCAGCCACAATTCCTTGTCTTGAACCATCCTTGGATTTATCCCCGGTTGGACGGAGGTGCTCCTGAAAATACTCACACATACCTCCATGTGCATAATATCATGTACACGCACGCTTGTATGCACGTACACGCTTTATTTTTAATTTGCTTTTTTTTTTTTAAAGATTTTATTTATTCATTTGACACAGAGAGAGAGAGATTACAAGTAGGCAGAGAGGCAGGCAGAGAGAGGAGGAAGCAGGCTCCCCACTGAGCAGAGAGCCCGACGCGGGCCTCGATCCCAGGACCCTGAGATCATGACCTGAGCCGAAGGCAGCGGCTTTAACCCACTGAGCCACCCAGGCGCCCTTTAATTTGCTTTTTGACTTCTATCAGATACTTTATTAGTCTTTTGTGTCCTGCCTTTCTGTCAGCCCATCCCCCAACACTGACGAGCATTTTCATTTTGCCCAGTTGGGCTGTGGGTGGTGTGCATTATTAGCTGACTCAAGCTAAATGTGCTGGATAGAACAAAAATATTTTGTGAGTAAAATTATATTTAGAAACCCACACATAAGGGTCAGTGAAAATATTCATAAATTTAACAACATTAATAATTTTCATTTAAACAGTTAAGAACTCAACCATGTTTGAACAGGTTGGCTATTTTCCTAGTAGCATACACATTAGAAGAATGTTTTTTCTTTATCACCTGATACACTTCTTGAGATGCACTATATACCAAGCATCATGCAAAGTGTTTTATAACATCTTATTGAATCCTCTAACAATCTGATGGGTAATGTTCTATTATGAGGCTCTAATAGGCCCCGCGTAGCCCCGCCTAGCACGAATGAGGAAACTGAAGTTAAGAATGTAAGTAACTTCCCCAAGGTCACATAACTAGAAAACTGCTGGATCTGCCCCCTGCCCTTTCTGTGTGTAATCGTCGCCCTATGCTGTCTTCGCAATCATCTGAGCGCTCTCTTAGCTTACATTCACAGTGATGCTGCCATTGTGTTATTCATGCCAGATGTTCTCGTCCATGCGGTACGTACGGATGTATTTATCTTTGTAAGTCTGTCTTTCATCATTTATAAATTCCATAAGGAAAAGATTAAGATTCTCAAATGCCAGCAATTATTATAGCCTAGTACTGCTTTCATGGCCAGTACTTAGTAAATGTGTGCTGGCGGTCTGCTCGGTGCATACAGTCTGGGGCCAACAGTTATTTATGTCTTCGAATCTGAGTTTCGCCACTTATTAGAGCTCTGGCCTTGGGCCTCTCCTTCCTCTTCTGAAAAAGGAGCGTAAAAATAACTCTCCTAGTCATTAAACATACTAAGACACTTAGCACAGCACGAGGCTCACGGTAGGCCCTCAGTGGATGGCAGTGTGTCAGTCCACCAAGGGCGCCACAGCAAGTACCACAGACTGGGGGACTTAAACAACAGCAATGTACCTCCTCACAGGACCAGAGGCTGCAAGTCCAAGACTGAGGTGTTGGGAAGGTTGGTTTCTCCTGGGCCTCTTTCCTTGGCTTGCACCTGGCCTTTCCTCAGTGTGTGGGCTTCTCTTATGCTGCTTTCTTTTCCTTAAGGACACTAGTCATTTTGGATGGGGGTCCCTCTTAGGATCTCGCTTAGCCTGAATCACTTCTTTAAAGTCTTGTCTTTAAATACAGTCACATTCTAATGTCCTGGGGTGGGTTTCTTTTCTTTCTCTTCCTTCCTTCCTTCCTCTCTCTCTCTTTCTTTCTCTCTCCCTTCCTTCCTTTCTTTTCTTTCTTTCTTTCTTTTTCTTTCTTTTTTTTAAGACTTTTATTTATTTGATAGAGAGAGATAGAGCAAGAGAAAAGAAGAGAGAGAGAGCACAAGCAGGTGGAGGGGCAGAGGGAGAAGGAGAATTCTCCTTCATTGAGCCCAATGTAGGGCTCAGTCCCAGGGCCTTGGGATCATGACCTCAGCCAAAGGCAGACGCTTAACTGACTGAGGCACTCAGGCAGTCTTGGGTTGGGTTTCAATGTATGAATTTCAGTGGGGTATGGGGTGGGACATAATTCCATTCCAATAGATGATTATCATTTTACAGATAATAATAATTTTCCAAAAATAATAAATTTCCAAAAATTCAAAATAAATGTCAGACTCAAGAGTGGTAGTCCCCTTCAAAAGTATCCTGATTACAATTTCAGTCCTTCCTCTCCCTGGTTTCTTAGAGAAAACAATCTAGAGAGGCCTTCTCTCCCCAGAAAATTGTACAATATTCACTTTTGGAAAGAAATATATATTCAGTGCTGGCGTATCCAAGACACATTGGAGGAAAATAGGATTCATCAAGTTCAAGTTAAACATCTCAAAAAGTAAAGGTCAGGGGAATGGTGAACTTGTCGAGCATGAAATCAGCCTGCCGGTTCTGCCACGGACGGTGATTCTCTTGTGGAGAGTCGGCAACCGAGTCATTCTTCAGCCTCCCATCTTATGGAACAAGCCCTCACCCTCCCTGTGTTCCTATCACTGTACCTCTCGTGTGTAGAAAATTACTGCGTGGCGGTGCTGTTGAGAAAAGGCCAGGAAAGATCTATCATTTCCCCGGAGCCCTGGTGTGCCAACCTCGGCCCTGGTGTGCCAACCTCGATCTGGCTCACCCCGTGGGGCCCGGTCTCTTGTCTGTTTCCCCTGATGAGGCCCTCCCCGGTGCCCCTAACCACCTGCAGCCTCTCCCATCAACGCTCTCAGGATATTTTGCTCTCTTCTATAGCATTTACTAGAGTCTGCTCTCTGTTCAAGTTGCTGTGTATTCATTCTTTCGCTCATACATTTAACAGATCCTTAGTGAGGGCTTCCTGTGTGCCGCCTACTTGGCAGAGCGCTGTGTCTGAATCCATTTATCCTACTAGACAGGGACTCTCTGAAGGGCAGGACAGAACAGGAATGGTGCCTGCTTCATTTCTGTACCACCCAGGGGGTGGCCACTTGGCAGGCTTTCCATAAATGTTAGCTACATTCCACTGACAGATGTAAAAGGATACTTTGTCTGAGAACACTTTCTTCCCAAGAAGAGGTGGTTAGGAAAGTAAAAGGTAGCAGTATCTTGAGGTTTAAAGCAAAGCTCCATTTCCAACAGACAGTAGAGGGAATAGAGGTTTTAACTCTCAACGTCTGTCCTGAGAGATGGGGGGGGTGAAAAGGGTGAAAGGGACCCCCAGGTGACAGGGATGGCGGCAGAGCGGGCATGATGGGAAGGTTAAGGACCAACCTTATCACAGGGGATTTACCAGGCAGCTCAGTATCAGCTGCTCTTCCCTCCTCGGCTGCTTCTGGAATTTGTGGATAACATGTTTCTGAAATCATGTCCTGCTTCCACATAAACAACTGTGATTTAATGATGTGAACAGTCATTTGATAAAGCTGTCTATAATGGTTTTTCTTTCATTCTCCTTGGAACAAGGAGAGGGATAGAGGAATCAAAGCTTAATAGAGAGGCTTGATTACAGACACCAGACGTAGAACTTAAGTATTAAGTAATGGGACTTTGCTGCTTTCCTTATTCTCTGTTAAACTCTCATAGTCTCTTATCACTGGGATCATTGATTGTTAGCCCCACACAAGAGTTAAGGGTGCAAATGCTGCTCTCTTGGTTTTGGCTGTGCAGAAAAGGCACAAGAGGGGTGTGCAGAAGAGGACACATGTGGAGGGCATGGGGCTGTCAAGCTGAGGGGTACGGAAGTGAGGGATGAGGGAAGGAAACTGGGCCATCAGGTGCTCACTGTGTGCTCTGAACTGGGCAAGCATGGGATAAAAGGGCTCAGGGGAGAAATGTCTCCAAAATCAACCTCACCTCATTTAGGACGGCCAAGGAGTAGTCCTCTCAGATCCTTTGAAGAGAAATAAAAAGAAAGGAACTAGCATTTTCTGAGTGGGTACCACCACGGCTGTTTTCTCTTTGAATATTCACAACCCTGTGAGGCTCAGAGAGGTTGACCAACTTGTCGGTAAGAAGCCCCAGTAAGTTAAGGAGGCATGAGAGCTCTGAAGGGAAACAGGGAAGGGAGGGGTGGAGTAAGGGTTCAGAGAGCTTTAAACAGCCGGGAATCAGGAAGGGGTTGCTGAAGAGGCCCGATGCATGAAATTCAAGTTGGAAGTGAGAGAACATGTGAGCAGGACACTAAATCTATGGCAGTCTTGGCCAGGCGAGATGTCTTGTACTTTTCAGGTATCTGGATCATTCGAAAAGAAAAATGAGCTAGCCGCCATCTGGGGTCCAGACTACCATGGGGCTTCCCTCCCCTCCTTCCTCCTCTCCCCCTACAGCAGCACTGAAACCAGGCAAGAAGGGCTGGAGACTTCAACAATTCTGAGACCAAAGTGGGGCTCCAGCTCAGGAAACACAGGGAGGAGGGAACCCTGAAAGACTAGACATGGAAAAAGGCAGAGATCCTGAAGGAGGAAAAGAAAAGAATATATGGGAGAGCACTGAGAGAAAGGCAGGAGGAGAAATGTGCTCTGGTGACCTGGTAGGACATCCTCGGTGCAGGGGGAGACTGCTGATGAGCAGGATGACTCTCAATGTTCCATGCTTTTCTTGACTATGTAACATTAGATAGATTAGCATGAACCTAAAGTATGTTCAAACTTTCTTCGAATTCCTCTGGGCTCATTCACACTGTGGGAGGCAGGAGGAGAAAGAACATTCCCTGCTTCCCAGATCACGGAGGACCCTCCAGGAGACCAACCAGCCCGGAGGTGCAGAGGGTCACTGGTCCAGGTTATGTTATTCAATCACTGCCTATCAGGGGATTTTCCTGATTGGGCCTTTTTATGGGATGACTTCTGGAAGGGACACTCAGCGACTATGATGAATGTTATTATTGTTCTTGATGATTTGCTTCTCTCCACGTGAGAAGGCTCTACATGCCTTTGCACTACCACATGACCCTGTGCCTCCCACGGAACAGCAATACTTCCCTGCCCATTGACTTCAGGCTTGGCCATGACTTGCTCTGGCCCGTGAGATGTGAGTGGGGGTGACTGGACACCTGACTGGACACCACCCCATCACACACACACACACACACACTCACACACACACACACACACACACACACACTCACACAGGGAGCAAATCTATAGGGCCCATCATGTGGTTTCTAGCTCTCTGGTTCAAGCCCTGGAATGAAGATGTGTGGAAGGAGTCAGCCAGAGCTCACAAAGAGCTGACATATAATGAGAACTAGTACAAACCTCTGTTGTGGTTCTTTCCTCAAGGGAACCTAATGAGAGTTGCTATAATGACCCTTTCCTTTGTACACTCTCTTTATTTTATATTGCCCTGGGTTTTTTAGGTCCAGTGTCCATAGTAAAGGATAACCATTTCCATTCATGGTCGCTTTTCCTTCTTATCTCAAATGATAGCAGACTTTGTATGTGACAGAAAAATCATGATATAAGAAGAGGGAGGGGGGAAAAAAGTATAGGGAGAAAAACTGGAATATTGAGAAAGAAAAAGAGACTGAGTCTATCTCAGGTCTTTGGGAGGCTTGGAACCCTTGGGTATAGAAGCACAATGGCCAGAACTCTTACAAGAGAATATACAGCCCCTATCAACACTAGAATGGTTCCTAGCACCCCTAGGCAGAATGCACCAGCTTTCACCTTAAATCAGTGGTTTTGGTACTTAGTTCCATTCCAGATTCAAATAGGTAGCTTATAAATCCAGATTTCCAGGCTCTAACTTGAAATTCTGCTTTAGTAAGTCTAGGATGCAGGCCCTGGAGTCTTTTCCAAGTGATGCTGGTGAGATGCCATGTTGGGACATCACATGTTGGGACGTCATGTGGGTCCCCACATGTTGGGACGTCATCTACAAGCTGTTAAACATTAACAATGAGTAACTTAAAAAGAAAAAAGAGTCAGATTGGTGTTTGATTTCTCAATGCAACCTTGAAAGCAAAAGACAACTTCTCTGCCATGTGAGACAAAAGTACTACAGCCCTGGATGCCTATGCCTGGCAAAGAAAGGCTTCACCTGCTAGTGTGAAGGAAAGCTATTTGTGGCTAGGTAAGGATTCAGTGCTTGCAACCAAATGAATGAGCCTGAACAGAGATTCCGAGAGAGTGGAAGATGACAAGGACAGGAAAAAGGTAGTGAGTGAGTAAACTTAAAATGTAGAGAGCTAAATCTAAATGGAAATAGTCAGAGATTGACTGGAATCATCTACTACCAGGGTCACGTAGGGACTACTGAAGTAGGAGAGATAGTGACTGCCAGGGGAAAACTCAAAACCATCTAAAAGAAAAAATATTACACTTTGATGGCAAGATGGAGGTTTGAGGGAGAGACATGAGGTGTGTAAGCACAGGAAAGGAGCAGAGAAGGGAAGGAAAACATTTCCTGTTCACAGCTGGTTAGAGGTGGGAGGAGGAACGTTCTAAAGGTCTGCTGAGGTGAAGGTGAAAGAAGCAGTGGGGAACTGGTCGACTCTTTGCCTCCATTTAACAGGAGGGTGTCCTGGGAATAGAATTCTCACCAATGGAGGAGCAGGAGGACAACTGAGAAGCGGGAGAAGCACCAAAGACTTTGTCAGGGTCTTGCTTCGCTACTCCTGAAATAGTACCTGCTGTCCCCTCACCTGTGTTCTGTTTTGAAACTTTGTCTCTCATTTCTAAACTTGCCCCACTCTGGGAACTAACCTGCTCCTGACCTTGTTGAGTGTCCCACTTTGCATTCATTCACTTTGGGCACCGAACTCCCGGAAGCCTGGCCTCCAGCTCTCCCTGCACCGAAGTCTCCATACTTCCGTGCCAGATGGGCTCAGGGGAGCATCCGGAGTTTGCTAAGCAAAGTCTAGGCCAAACGGTGAGAGCACCTGTCGGAGTCAGAGCCAGGATCAAGATCTCATGATTCCTCGTCCAGGGCTCCCTGTACTAGACCCTAATGCCCCTACCAAGTCCCCTTCCAGTTTGAGGCAGAATTTATCAACTTTCAGGGTGCTCTGCTCAACCTCTCCCTTAAATAGGACTCTAATTACTCACATTCTATAGCTTTGCTTTGAGTATGCAGCATTTCAGATGACCCATTTTAACATAACGATCATATTTATACTTCTATACCAAGAAAATTCTAGCACATGGGAGCATTTTAATCAATCTAATAAATGATAAATAATAGAATGTATTCAAGAGAGAATAGTCTTAATGTTGTAATTACCACTGAGAGGAAATAGTTTTCCTTTACGATAATGATTTGATTCAATGGAAGCTTTAGATTGAGTCCATTTTATGGATCCCTATAGAAGAACAGCATGCTAACCCATCTAAAAGAGTAGACAAGACTGTAAATTTATATTCTGAAAATGAATCCAGTCTTATTTCTCATCCTTCCAGTTACTTTTATAAAGACACACCAGGTGAATAAAATCCTTTCTCCGTCTTACCTGTTCATGTCTTATTAAATACCGAGATCACACAGTGCCCTCTTCCTCATAGAGAACAGTATTCGGGTCACTCTTGGAAAAGTCATGAACCACTGGGCGAAGGGAACAAAGCTTCTTGCTCTTGCCCAGTGTTGCTGGATATAAACTATGGGCATGAGACAGCAGTTATTTTTTTATTCCTTCAAAGGTCACAAAGGATAAATGATTACAATAACATTTCACCCACTGACTCTAGGTTTTTACTAGTAAATCCTGATATTGATTTTAAAAGCTGCAAGTCTTTTATTCAAATATTTCCGATTGGACCATAAATCCTCTAAATTCAAATCTTTTTCTGAATGAAAGATCTATGAAGAGAGAGAATAGATTTCATGGGCTGTCAAAGCACAAAAAGTTACATTTCAGAGTTTGTCATTGAATGTGATATAAAACACCTGAAGGTAGATTATTTATATTGATAAAATTATTATTTGGCATTGTTTTCTGGAGAATAAAAATAAAATATAAAAATATAAAAATAAAATATCAGCTTTTTGCCAGAACTAGAAATGTCCTGCTTTTGAATAAGGTGGTAAAAAATAATGTGAATAAATGCCAAAAGCTATTTTCTTTGAGTCAAATGCAGAGAATGCTATTGCCGGGATAGGCCAGAGTGGACTACTTTCCCATATATACTTCCAGTGTATTTTAGCAGCCTTCTAACGTTATTTTTGCTGGATATATAGGAGTTCATCTTTTAACTTCTCTTTGTTTTGTTTTGTTGGTTGGTTTTTGGTGGTTGTTCCTTTTCATACTTCTTTCCCAGAGTCACCAAACATTAAATTCATAGTTCAGACGAATTCAGTGTGTCAGAATTATACCTCTCTTTCTAGGTAGTGATTGTGGGATTAAGAAGCTAGTTAGCTTCGTTATTTTCTGTGGCTACAGACAGTGGTCCTTACCCCAGCCATCTTTCTTATCAATAAATGTGTCATGCGGGGCTCATTAAAGGGATGTGGCCAGGTAAAGCAAATCCAATGATTATAGCTCCTGAAAGAACTAGGAGTTGATGTGCCACAGAGATGGGTCTGGAAAGTCATCTTCCCATAAGAAAGATATCAAAAAATGCTCACTAGACAAAATAAAAGCTGGTGTATGTTCATGTAACTCGATCTATATAAATATAAACATATACATGTCTACTAATCTGCTGTTGTAAGCCCCATGCATTGTTTCGTAAATAAGGGCTGCAGTTACATGATGCCAAATCATCTTTTAAAAGTTGAAAAATGCTGCAAAAATATTTCTAGTTAAAGACTGAAGTCTTAGTATACGGAGATAGTTCATGTATCAAGTTATAAACATGTATCATTTTCTCCTCTGTATTGTTATTTCCCTTAACTAATGGAACAATGTATACCATACATTTAAGAGAAGGGCTTACTGCAAAAAGAATTATAGACCATAGTTTTTCTTTCTTCTTCTTCTCCTCCTCCCCCTCCCCTTTTTTCTTCTTCTTCCTCCTCCTCTTCTTCTTTTCCTTCTCCTTCTCCTTCTTCTTCCTTATGGGCAGTAGTTTTGATCCTAGCTTCAATGCTGACTTGAGCAAGTTATTTTACGTGTCTGAGCTGAAGCTCCCCATTAAGTCAAGAAGGCCCAAATCACTAATCTCACAGAGTTATACTGATGATTAAATTAAGATAACACATGTATGGTGCCTGACACATAGTACATGCTCAACAAATGATAGCTAGACTAATAGTAATAATAATAATAATAATTGTCATTACTATTATTTTCATTGGACCTCATTTGAATAAACTCTAAGGCTCTTGGCCATTTGGCATGGAGTGTGGTCACCCTTTTACTGTGACTTAGAAATTGCTGATTGTTATGTATTCTCAACTACGAATGGAGAAATAATGAGCTGGTTGGAAAAAGGAACAGGTCAGATAATTTTGAGAATGTCCTGGGCAGAAGGGAAGATGCAGGCTCAGGGAGCTCCCTTCTCCAGTCCTGAAAACTGGAATTTAGGTTTCATTTACAACAGTACATAATCTCAGCTGCACATAAGAAACCTTGCCACCTCTGCCCAGTAAAATACAAATCACTGACTACCCATTTTTATTTTAGGCAGTTAGACAGTTAGTACATCGTTAATTCCTCCACATTCTCAAGCTCAATATCATTGTCAGTTCTGTTTTATTTCCACTTCCTTTCCGAGATCCCTGGTTGGAGGTAAAGACCTGCTCCCTGAACGTCTCTGAATATTATTCTACAGCAGTATGAATCTTTAGGAGCTCCACTTCTTTGAGGCAATTTACAACTCAAAACAGCAACACATTTTCTTTTCAGAGTAGAAATACTGACAATAAAAATGGAGCAGCTTTGAAATATACATTACTGTAATTAAAGTGACTTGATCTTTGAAAATTCCTGAGATAAGTCTTTATTGCAACTATTATTTAATGATGAGCATGAGCATTAAAGGCTCAGGCTCAGAATAATATCAATGCCAGGATCTGGATGTCCTCGGCATTTCTGATCACAGAATGTGGTCACTGGTGGATGCCTCTGCTAGTTTTCTTCTTAGGACTCCCTGTGCCTTTCCTTTGAGGACATGCGGACCCAGGCCAGCATGGGCTCAGACTGGCGTTGTCTGTTACAGAAGCCATGTGCAGGTGCACTTTGAAAAAGGTGTGGTCAAAAGTGGCTGGGCAAAGCTGATACTCTACCGGATGAGGCACAATGCCCACCAGGGCATAAGGTCTCAGAAATGGTGCAGTAAATTCACCTTTTTAGCTTCATTTAATCAAGTATTTATCAGAACACTTTTGGTGGGTGGGTGGCACATTATTAATATTCTATGGAAGGGTGTTCTAATGGGACACCAGTTTGGAAAAAGTTAGCTAGAGTTGTGCTTTTCATTCCTAGCTCCATAATAGACTCATGTGGGAGCTTTAAAAAATATGTATACCAAGGCCAGCCCTCTGCCCACTTCTTTTCAGTAGATCTGGGGGTGATACCCACGTAGTGGTATTGTTTTTAAAGGCCCTCTTCCCTAGGTAAGTCTAATATCAGTCAGGGCTAAGAATCTCTGTCAGAGGCCTGCTAACTATGCCCCCAGTGGTCCCCTTTCTTAGTCCACAGAACAGAGCTCTAATGTGTCAGAGAAAGATATTTTCTCTGGGGTCAGATCTGGATCACTAATTGACCTTGAAGTTTCAGTTGACATGTTGATTTGCTGGTTTCACTGGCCCACTCCCTTCCATACTTCCTTCTCTCTTGTAGTTGCCATGTTTAGTGGGAAGAAACAGGCTGTCTGTTTTATCCAGAACCTTTCCTGAAAACCAGTATCTGCTGTATATCACAACTTCAGATAAGCGAGGAATTCCTCTTCCTCATGAAAAACGGTGAGGACCTCTGTTGTAGGCAAGCCTTCCAAGACTTTCTCTATGACTTATGGTAGCCTGTCTCCCACTTGAGCTAGTGGGTGATAAAAATCCCTGAAATGTCCATCATTAGTGTAGTTCACTTGGGAAATGAAAATCAGGGCAATAGCCACGTACCTGGAGCCTTGGGAAGCCTTGTCTCATGTAAATTTCTAGCTCAATTTTTCACCTTGTCTCTGAGCTTTTCTAAAGTCTTACTGGAATAGAAAATGCATGTTGCTTCCTCCTTAAATAAGGAACCAATATTTGCTGATTAAAAAGTCCAGGAAGAAAAATTGGGTAATTGTATGGAGTCCTTTTATAATCTGCTAAACAAATGTGATTCTTCAACCTTTTCATTTAAAGGTATAGGAGAAAGAGAAAAGACATTTAATATTTATCAAGCATCAGCAATGTGCTAGGATAAGTACAGTTCTTTTTATATTGTCATCACATTTCATCTTCATACTACCCCTTAGGGTGGTTCCTGTTATCCTCCTTTTCTGACTATGGAAAGGGAGGTTCAAAGAGCCTAACTCCTTTGTGGGCACTGCCTACAGTCCTGCTGGAAATGTGATCCAGAGCTGGGCCTTGAACCCAGGTCTTGTGATGATGATGGTGCCCAAACCCAGGCCCAGACCAACAATTTCCACCTCCGCAGAGCCCAACGCAGACAACAGGCTAAGACTCCAGTCTAAGCTTAATGACCTGTTTCACACTCAGAAAGTTCCAGGTTTTTCATTATTTTCCTGCAACTTGACTCAGTTTTTTATCTGTCATCTCCAAAATGGCATCTTAATCTTAGAAGCCTTTTCTCCTCAATGTTCTAGTCTATGCTTTGGAACAGGAGAAGTGGTAATGCGTGGGGAAAGGCAGCATGTCCTGCCCTGAGGGTTCATATTTCAGTACTTAGAAAACACATAGGTGTGCAGGCCGACTTGCATAATGGTAAGAACATGAGCTTTGGATTAGAACCAGGTACAACGCTTACTCTTGTAACTTACTCACGCTATGACCTTAAGAGAGTCACATTCCCCCTTAGCCTTCAGTCTCCTCATCTACAAAATGAGGTAATAAGAAAAATCTATCTCCTAGACTTGTGAGGGAACAAGATTACAACTCAGGCCTCCTGCATTTACTTTCCATGAGATGCGTAAATCCAAACATTTCAAAGAAGATTGAAATGTTTCACAACTTTCTGAGGCTCGTCATTTGTGAAACTCAGGTGGATTCACAAGTTTTGTGTCATTTATGGACTCATCAATTTCGTCATCCATTTATTGGTTTAGGCACTCCAGAAATATTTCTTGAGTACCACCATATATCAGGGACTGTGTTAGGCACCGAAGATAAAGCAGTTTTCAAGGAGCTTAGAGTCTACCTAAGGCCAGTTTGCCTGCATCCTTTTTTATACCCATTAAGAGATACACAGGAATGATATTCACATACTAATTTATTAATATGAGTCTACAGAATTAACATGCATATAATAGTATTGGATCTACAGTTAGTATGTTGCCTGCTGTTAATTATAATTACTAGTAATTACGGCTAATTTCCACTCTGACTAACTCTCTGGAAAAGCAGACAGCCCCTTCCCTCCATTTTGCTGCTTTAAGCCAGCAAGAGCCGCAGCTCAGGTAAATCTGCAGAGAAGAGCTGACGCTGAGTGAGCTCTTCCAGTAACCTGTCTGCCCTGCATTAGACCAGTGACAAGACGCGTATGTGCTCCGGGCACCGAATCCTTGCGTTTAATGGTTTTTAATTATTGAGCGTGTATGCCCTTCCATCATCATACAGCTTAAAGTGATGAGTCCGGATTCTAAGCAAGGACTGGGTGTTGTCAGTTTAAGTATTTTTTTTTCCTTGTCTGGTTTACAGAGCATTCCCAATGGCTTTGATTTTACCTATGCACCCAGCTGGTATTAATTTTCTGCTCCAAAGTAACAATAAAAGAGTAAAATCAGGAAGAGGACGCCTTGTTTTCCTTGATAGATTGCATGGGAACAGCTGAAGGAGAAGGCAGAGGACGTGGTGAGATAGCCCGTTATTTAAGGCCTGGGCCACCTGGACTTGCTCTGTGGCTCTCTCCTGGGTTTTCTCGGGGAGTGGGGCAGAGGTCAGCCTGAAGAGTTAGGCAGAACTTTTTAAGGGCAAGATAATTCACAAGATTAGATATTGATAAAGTAACTTATGGGATTGATTTGCATTTAGAATACCCACTATAGATAGCATCCTACCTCTTGTAGAGGAAGGCTTAATTGTTTCCACACTAAAAAGCTCTAATTTATTTCTCACTGGAGCTCCAAATTCAGCAGCACTCCCTTTGATCAGGTAGATAAGACTGGGAGCCCAGATTGATCTCTTCTGCCTCCCATGACCCTGCAGATGAAAACTACCTGTTCTCTTAAAAAGGCTATTCTTTAACATCTGACTTTTTTCCTTCAATCTAGGGGGATAAAAGCATCATGCTTTACACAATACTTTATAAAACATCACATTGGCCACTGAGAGGCTCCTGTGTTCAAACATCTGCCCCCCTGCCCCGGCCCGGCCCCCTGGCCCCTGCCCCCTCGCCCTCTTCCAATGCCTCATCTTGATCTTCACAGCTGAAGTCCATCCAGATTGTCCTCCTTTCTAGCTGACAGCGAGAGAGCCAATGAAATACATTTTCTTGTTGCTGGGTGACTGCGGATATTTTGAAAACATGCCCCATAAATGCAGCAGCTTAAAAGCTTGCCATTGGCCATTTGGGGGTCCTGTGCTATGCTGACGCATGAGGCTGGCAGAAGAATGGCAGGTGGGAATAGCTATGCAAATATATTACTGGCCCAACGTTCCACTGGAGAGCAAAACTATTTCAAGGCTGAGTGACAACTATAACATACCCTGTTAGAAGAAAAATAAATCTCCCTGAGTCTACATTTAGGCATCCGAAGAACAGTTACGGGAATACTGCAGAAAAAAAAAGGCGGGGGGAGCCACCTCAAGGTTGTCTTACCCTCAAATATCCTGCTTTTCATGGTTGGATTAACAGTTCTACCTGTCCTAGAAATATATGTGTATTTCTACATACTTTTTGTAGTTGTCGACATGTTGATACATTTTAAACTCCAAACTTGTTTATACAGGGAAATAATTTTAAACAATGTCAAGGAAGCCTTTTAAATTTTTTCTTTGTCTCCTTGTCCCTAGTGTCCTCTCCTTCACCTTCCTCCCCTGACCTTCAAGTCCAAAAATCCAGCAGCCACAGGATGTGGTCAGTGTCAGCACAGCACTGACTGCATTTTATCTCACTCCGTCCACTTAAAATATTGGCATCCTGGTGGGAGGATAAGCAAAGTCTTGTCTAAACGGCTTTGGGCTTCTCTTTGCAGCCAGAGAGAGCTGTTTGGGTACAAGTGACTGCTTTTGCTAACACGGGGTTAACTGCTCATACACAAATCTGCCAGAGAACCTCTGGGAAAGAATGTCCTTCTACTAATTGAATTCTAATGAGGCTAAGAAGTAGATTAGGAATTGAGCTTTTACTGTGAGTTTCAAACACCAGATCTTCGGGATCTTTGGGATGTTTGGCGTATTCGATCTGCTCAATTCTCCAATAAGTCCTATTTAGCTCTCGAAGAAATGAATACCCGAGAAGAGAGCTGTGGGTTATTGGCTGATCCAGTTGAAAGGGGCTTCCTGGGTCTGCTTCGGTGCTCCCAGGACTCAAGAGCAATGGAAAGATGCTGCTGTGAGCTGATCAGATGAGACAGTTGTTAATGAGGAGTTCCTGGGCCAATTTAATTGGCATATCTATGAAAATTATATTTATCTGCCTTATAAAATTTGGGTGAGTTTGAGAGTCAAATCAAGGTGACCCTCAGTGGGATTAGTGGTGAAAATAGAAATGCTTTAAGGGTATAATAAAACATTCTCCTCAATAATGCAATCTAGATAGTCTCTTAGGAAACCACTATGGCTGACAGGTCAATGGTGGGTGTCGCCCAGTGTCTACCACTATGGATTATGAAGGGGGAGATTGTGAGCATCTCACCTATGCTCCAGGAAATGTGTGCTTTCCATAAGAGAGGCCACAGTAGGTTGGATGGGGATCAAAATTCACATCTTAAAATTATGTGCCTGTACACCTCACCTGTGAAGGCCCGCCATTTTACTATCTGTCTAGTATCCCTTCTCTCCCTCCCTCCTTCTGTCCTCTCCCTCCTTCTGTCCTTCCCTTCCTCCCTTCTATCCGCCCTTCCTTCCTTTCTTTTTAAAGGATTTTATTTATTTATTTATTTATTTATTTATTTATTTATTTATTTATTTATGAGAGAGATAGAGAGAGAGAGAGAGAAGCAGACTGTACTGAGCATGGAGCCTGACATGGGGCTCAATCCCACAACCCTGAGATCATGACCTGAGCTGGAATCAAGAGTTGGAAGCTTAACTGACTGAGCCAACCAGGCGTCCCTCCCTCTTCTTTCAAGGAAACCATGTTCCACTCCAACCATGTTTTTCCATCTTGGAGCTGACATACTCTTCTGTGACAACGTCCCTGTCACTGTTGGTTGGCTCAGGGCTGGGCACTTGACCCAAAGTGGACCGACTGGGAAACTTTCCTGAGATTCTTCAAACTGGAACTTGGAAATAGTTCTTTCTGGACAGGGTGGCTGAAAGATGAGAAACTTAGACCTTGACACAGGCCAGGTTTGCCCCTTTGTAAGGAAAGCCAGCCTGCAGGGAGCATATCCAGGGGCTAAGAGCTGCCTTGATAGGGCTCTGCCATTTGGCTCAAGGGGCCCCTCGGGGGCTTGCTGCACCCAGCTCTGGGAGTGGCCCAGTGGATCTGCGTGCAGCAGTGGGCTTTGCCTAAGCACATTCTGGGGGGGGGGCATATTGTCCTTTTGGTATACAGTGCACTCCTGTTTGTGACCCCTCTTGTGGGGGTACTTTGAGCTTACATATATCATACAGAGGAAGGAGACTTTTTGCCTCTGGGACCTTGCAACCCCTCCATCCTGCCTTCTTATAAGTGAATCACTATGTAGTGGGAGAAAGAGCTCAAGTGGAGACAAACGCGTGAGCACAGCCCAGTGCAGACAGGGACAATAGAATACTTGGACCTTTGGTTTTTAAGGGGGTTATCAAAATAATCAGCCTTTGGTCTCACACATAACTCCTCAGAGAACCAGAGGAAAGTTGTTTTCAAAGAGATCACTGATGGTTTGAAAGATATTTTAGGCATAAGAATAAGTTTCTCATTGGTTTTAAAGGGAGGGTGAGTGAAATAAAAAGTTAAGTAAATAAAGGAAAATGGATAGTTTCATAAAAAAAATAAAGGGAGGGTGAGTCCTATGATTTTTTTCATATTAGAGCAATGTAGTCACCAAAGATCTCTCTCCCTCCTCTTTTTCTTTTCTGAATTTTCAGGTTTTCCTGCTGGTCTTGAGGGGAAGAGTACTAAGAGAACCTTCTTTAAAATCCAGCTTCGGGGTTTCATGGAGCTGTTTGACAAATTTAAGCCCAGTGTGGGGATGGCCACCTGTTTCTGCACAAACCATCACAAAGCTTGGTGTTCACAGAACTCCCTTCTGTCTCTAGAAAGCCCAAGATGAATTATAATATATGTTAGGAAAAATGGACCTGGTATACAGAGGAACGGGATCATTCAGCATAAGAACTGTTTGGGATTTACCCTTCAAGGGGAAAAATCACTCTTGGATCCCACAACCCGTCCACTGAAGTTGCTATTCCCGGATGCCGAAGTCTGGAAAGCACACTTTTGTCAGCAGTAGGTCCGGACTGCCTTCCTACTGTGTCACCTTACAAATGAACAAACAAACATACCCTTTGCATAGTCTTTTGAAATCTGAACTTGTCCATCTATCAAGGAACTAAGCCTTAGATCTCGGAAGGGCTCGTCATCAGACCATAAGGACAGAGCCAAACCAGGACCAGAAAAACCTAAAACAAAAAGCGTTCCATATCTACCTCGAAAGGGAATATGACAAATTCAGCATGCCCACCTAGATCTCGATTTCTTACTTTGTGGTACAGGTAAGGCGCTGAAAAGAGAACTGGCGCACGGTGAAATGTTCACGAATGTTTGTTATTTTCCAGATGACCATCATGCTGTGAACTGAACACATACAGGGTAGGAGAGCCCCAAAAAGGACCTCCATGGCAGGGAGGGAGGCCTGCAACGGGCGGTGTGCGATCTCTCTCAACTGCCTGATGCGCGAATGAAATAAAGACAGTGATGGCTCCTTTAAGGGCCTCTGTGAACAGCCAGGGAAATAAGGTGGTGAAAAGCATGTTGAAGCAGACACAACTCCGAGCGAGCAGCAATATTCAAAAGTATATAAGGATTGGTGTCCTGTTATCCAACAGTAAGCCCAGAAGAATGTGTTTTCAAGTCCACCCACCTGTGGATCCTTAACAGCAGGATGGTATTTAAACCTTTTATTCCTGGGTAGGTTGAGAAAAGCCTGCCCTTTGGAAAGTTCTCACCAGCCCTTCTTACACTTTCCCCCTTCGAGGGTGTGTGGGTTTGATGAGAGAACCTGAAGAAGTAACTGGAAGCCTGTTCTGGGCCAGCTTCTTGGCCAGTGGTGAGGCCGGCTGCATAGCCCCCAGCCTGGGGGTATGAGGTAAAACCTATTTTGAGCTTGGATCCCTTTTACCATGTGGTCTTGTAGAAAGGATTCTAGAGTCTTCTGATATGACTGTCACAGATTTTCGATTTCTATTAAAATTCTTACTTGTTCACACCTTAATTCCTTTTAATCTCAACCACATGTGTGAGGCCCTAGCTGGAAACATCAGCCTGTACTACAGGATCGTCTTAGAATAGTCTCTGTGGCTGCTCATGTTCATAAAGCTGAGTTGAACTTCTCAGTTTTGTGTATATTCGTGTCAAATCCGAAGATGGCAAAATCCTGCACAGATACTGTGTCATTGACTGGGGATGCTCTGGTGCCTGGCTAAGGTGCTGTCCTTGTAGATTCCAAGAATTGCTTCCAGGGAAAGAAAAAGCACCCAAAACAGAGTTTCTATTCTACCAACATGCATCACCAGCATTCCTAGAAAAAGGAAGAGCGCCGAATGGCTCCACCAGCTCTGGTAATGAAAGCAGTGCATTGGAAGGGATTAGAGCACAGCCACACTGACGGCTGTGTTCAATTCCCGCTACCTGCATACCGCACGATACACAAACATACAAATAATTAATGGAGCATCTGACCTCTGGATAGGTACCACACCACCTCCCCATCAACTCCCAGCACCTCCTGTGTGCCTCCCCTGTACTCATTGGCTCACTGGGATACAACCAGCAAGAGGGCTTTACCCAGGCTTTGTCGGTAAGGCTGAACCAGAGGGGAGATCTCCCCAGTCCTTCCACCTCGTGCTCCAGCAGATAAATAAGCTGCTGTGTCACTAACATATTCCAGGTCATGTGCACACACAAACATTATTATACCTTGAAATTACTTTTCAATGACTATCTTTCGGGTTTTAACCATTTTCCTAGAAATGTGGCTCAGCAAATCCTTCCGTGGAGCAAGGATGGCACCCAGTGGCCAAAGTGTTTCATCTCAGATCTTGTTTTCTCCCAGATTTTCCACTGCCTATCTCTTTGGAGACAATGAATTACCATCTTTTTCTAATGCCAGAGTTGAAACACTAAATCACTTGACTATCCCTTTAAGATAAGTGTGTACACACACATATGCAGGCGCACACCACACACATATTCACACATACAAACTGAGGCTATATATAGAGGTTAATTCGAATGATAATGTTCAAAAATCCTTAAAAATTTAGCTTAGAGTCTTATGTTAGAATTGTCATATTTCAGATATGCAGATTACTGTTCATGATGTCCCAAATATCGTGTAATGTAGGAAACATTACACAAATGTAAACCCAGTCTCCCATTCTTCACTTCATATCTTCCCACAAATAGTCTCCAGTTCATGAGTTCTCATGCCTTAAACATAAGACTTTATCTCCTGACAAGTGCTTTATCCTTAAACTGATGTTCACAATCTCATACCCTTGTTATCTTTCTTACAAGGTACTTGGCAGGCCTGGAGAGCACAGGATAATAAAGTGGGACTGTTCTCTTTCCTTTGAGCTTTCCAGATGTCGAGAGATTTCTATATAGCTAGATAGCCAATCAGACCATAAGGAAGACAAGCAAGAGGTCAGAATAATGGATCATATGCCCCCTTGCTCAAAATGATGCAATATCTTCATAATGTTTGCTGCTTCCAATTTCCTTAGGTTTCTAAGCAGTCTGAAACCCCAGGGCAGGAAGTCATACAGATGGTATAACCCCAATACAAAAAGAAGTTTCTAATAAAATAACATTATGTATCAATTGACTAAAGAGTACCATGAAAAGCCTCTTCTTAAATGTCTATGTTAGTTCAGCCCCAAATTCTGTTTTTCCCAGACATCATCACCATTCACACTTATCTGGCCCACAAACTGTCAAAATGCCACAGAGGTTCCAAGAATAACAGTGAAATCAAAAGAAATGACTTCAGGACAAAGTTCCATGATACGGTTTACATTTTCCTATTCAGCACTTGAAGAGAAGCATTGTCTTCAAGGTCAAAACAAAAGACGAGAGGAAAAATCAAAGCCAAGCCCATGTCTTTTTCTTGCTGGTTCTTTGGTTCTTGGTCACCTTGCATGTAAAGGGTAATGGCCCTGCGCTCACCAAGAGGTGTGAGGTTCAAGTAAGATAATGGGAAGTGTATATGACTTTATACACTGCTAAGTCATATTATAAATTATTTGAGGCATTATTATTTTTTAGTGTACACTTTCTAAACTGATGAGGTTGAGATTCTTGTCCTACCTAAGATAATCACTGATCTTTCTCACGAGTATTACTGTATACTGTTACCCTTCAAATATAATACAGCCATGGTGGGCTTTGGAAATCACTTATAATATGTAATTACACCAAGCTGAGCCAAGTCTTCCAGAAAATACCCAAATTTTTAAATAGAGCTTAAATTTAAAGCTTTGGGTACTTAGAAATTATGAAAACCCCAAGAGGTTTTGTCAACTTTATGTTGCTATGTGTTTTATTTTCCCCTTCCCTCCTGGAGATACATTTTATAGGCTCATAACATTATAGCATTTTATAGCTGAACATGGCTTTGTTGCACAGATGAGGAAACCTGAGGCCCAGCAATTTTAAATGAACCCAGAGATCTGGTGGCTGCTTTGTCATGTTCGTTCTCTCTCCTATGTCCATGGCCTTACAAAGACTGCTTCAAAAGGGACAGCTCTGGCAACTGAGATATTTTCTCCTAACTTGGCATTTCATGTCAGGCCCTGAGATCAACAGAATCATGATTTATGCACATTTTTTATGATTTTGGGTGGGTCCACTGTCAACTGTGAGAAACGACGCAGAACTACCCAAAGCAGCACATAATTTTGAAAATAGGTAGAAGGGACAGAACGCAGGACCATACAAATAAAAAGAACTTAGAAAGGCATCCTGAGATTCAAGAAAAGAATAGTTTTAACAGATTTAGTCGTCTGGATGGTGGTAGCAGGATACCTGAGTGAAGAATCTTATTTAATACAGGCATGACTCATTTCACTTTAAAAAAGCGCTTTGCTTTACTGTGCTTCGCAGATACTTCGGTTTTTATAGGTTAAAGGTTTGTGGCAGCCCTGTGTTGAGTGAGTCTATCAGTGCCATTCTTTCAAAAGCAATTGCTTACTTCATGTCTCTGTGTCACATTCTTGTAATTGTCAAAATACAATAAACGTTTACATTATTATTATATTTTATGTATATTATTATATATCTGTGATCAGTGATTATGACTTGCTCAAAGCTCAGATGATGGTTAGCCTTTTTTTAAGCAACAAAATATTTGTTAATTAAGATATATACTTTGTGTTTTTAGACATCATGCTATTGCACACTTTATAGGTTATAGTATAGTGTAAACATAACATTTTTTTTAGAAGATTTTATTTATTTATTTATTTGACAGAGAGAGAGAGAGAGAGATTACAAGTAGGCAGAGAGGCAGACAAAGAGAGAGGAGGAAGCAGGCTCCCCGTCGAGCAGGGAGCCCGATGTGGGGCTTGATGTGGAGCTCGATCCCAGGACCCTGAGATCATGACCTGAGCCGAAGGCAGAGGCTTTATTAACCCACTGGGCCACCCAGGCGCCCTGTAAACATAACTTTTATATACATTGGGAAGCAAAAAAAAAAAATGCATTTGGCTCCCTTTATTGTGATATTCGCTTTATTGCACTACTCTGGAACCAAGCTCTCAACATCTCCGAGGTGTACTTGTATGATAGAAATTGTTGAATCTACTAAGAATTAATGACAAGGGGCCTTTGCCCACAGTAGGGAAGGACAGATATTGTCATTACTGAACACTCCAAAGAGAGTATCCTAAACGAAGAAAGTGAATCTCTTTATTTCGATATAGTTCAGGCTTCTTAGGAAACTAGCAACCTAGAACTTAAAACAAGGTGCTGAGATACAATTTGCAGACACTCTTATTGTCATAGACGCTTGCTTCCAAATTCTACTCACATGTTGTAACCACCTCTGCCATCAAAACTGCAAACATTTCAATGATTTTGGTAGAAATTTCTCCAGCTCCCTGTGCAAGACATGACTTAAGGAAATACAAAGGTTATGAAAATGAGTAAGACCAGGATTTGCTCTGAAAAATGCTCCTGGTTTAATCAGGTGAATGGACAGGTGTACAGAGATTTATATCACAAGGTAGAAACTGATAAGTATAATGAAAAAGTGGCAAATAAGCAGATCACAGTGAGAATGACTTCACGGAGGGCACAACTGAGCAGGAGCGATGGACTGTCAGGACTCTGAATATGCTGAGATAGGAAGGGGAATGGGAGCAGAGATCAGGAAGGGCAGAGAATGCACAGAAAATACCAAATAGAGCTCATGTGAAGGGTGGGTTAGTGGGAACATGGGAAACAGGATGGAAAAGTGAACTGGAGCTGCGAGTTCAGAGCACTTTTTCTAAGTATTATTATAATGAATTTAGTTATTTATTTTAGATGTTTTAATTTGAGTTTAGCTGACGCTCAAGGTTACATCAGGTTAAGGTGTTCAACACAGTGACTCAACTTCTCTATGCGTTACGCTATGCTACCGTCTGTCACCACATGTTATTTCAGTGTCATTGACTACATTCCCCTTGCTGTACCTTTTATTCCCATGACTCATTCATTCTGTAACTGGAAGCCTATATCTTCCACCGGTCGTCGCCCATTTTATGTCCAACTGAAGGATTTGAAATGATGGAATCTAGAGACTTATAGAAGATGTTGAGCTTTGTGGACGGAAACTGGCACCAACAGAATACTGTTAATCTGGCCACTATGCGCAGGATGAACATCACTGAGGGGAGGGCGCTTCTGTTCTTTATTTCCTAGTTCCATGCCTGTTGTCATCGATCACTCTAACTAGAGGCAAACCAGAAAGAAGGAGAGTGATACAGTCCTAGATGCCCTAGTGTTCTGGAAAAGTCTGACCACCTTGGCCTCTATAGCTCCCTTCACTGTTCGGAAGTCAGCACTCTAACCTGGCCAAAAATGAACTGCCCTTTATTTCATTCCCTCAGGGTCAGACTCCCTGGGCCTTCACGCGTGCCACTGTGTTAGTGTGTGGAAGCAAGAACATGGGAGAACGTCTTCCAGGCACATCCTGCCTCCCAGGGAAAAAAATCAACATTCCTCATGACCTTTCGGAGACTGTGTCCCTGTTTTGTTTCCAAACAGAAAGAAGTGACAGATGATGGCTGTTGAAGCTGATAGGAGAGGAGGTCAGGGTCACCACAGGATGGAGCTTGGCCAGGTGAGTTCTTGAAGAGCCCTCAACTCATAGCCACACAGTGCAGCAGTAGGAAAGGCTGGGCTGGACTTCAGCCCTGGTTCTCCTCACACCACCCCCTCCTCTGTGTTGTCGACACTCAACAGTGACACAGTGTAACCATCTTTTATCTGACCTAACATTCCATGAAGAGACAATTCATAAAGAGAAGCCCATATGAACCTGAGGACCTTTGGACACAAAGCATGCCACGGATTTATGGACATGTCCTAAGCAATGCAGGCTGCCTGGCTCAGCCTCCTGCCATAGGAGCAAAACAGGCCCTTTTGGATGCCAGTTCCCGGAGGTTTCCCCTGCAGCCAGTTTCCTGCTGAAGGTTCAAGAACTCCCTGATGATTTAAAAAAAAAAATCTCGGAAATTAAACTTGGCATAGATACTATTTAAAGTAACTACAAAGCCCTCTAGTCAAGAGGCGGGGACAAGAGAGGAGACAGGCTAGGTTAGGTGTAAGATGATTTCCAAGTTCTATTTAGACTGCAGCGAGGTCATCTTTTAAACAACATTAGAACTAAGCAGAGGTAAACCTTGAAGTGGTTGGTTGGTGAGATTTCCAAAGGCGGCGTTTCAGGAAGACTGGAAGAACAAGAAGAAGCTCTCCTTCCCTCCCTGGCACCCTGAGGTCATGGATTACCCCCTGGACTCTGGAGGTGTCTCTGTGGGAGCACCCAGCCTGCTGGGGAGGAGTTGTCAAGTGCTTCCTAGTGACTGCAGTGGGGAACATGAGCTCCCCAAGCCTCTGCCACACGGTGCCCTGCCCTACCTCTCCCTTCCTTGGCAGCTGCCTCATTACTTGGGTTCGGGTAAGTGCCATGGTGTTACCCTCTGTCTACATGGGACTTTTCCTCTGCAAGAAGCCGGTGCAAGGATTGGACTTTTTCCACAGCTTTGGAAATAGAGTTGGCAGGGCAGTAGCCAGCCCATGTTCTGTCTCTGTGCAATTAGAAAAAAGGTGTGCCCACTGGGAGTTCAGTCGCTAAGGGGCAACCCACCCCTTGACCAGTCGAGTGGGGGTGAGCCCCAACCCCTTCCTCCTTGTGCAGGGACCCTCATGCAGGACCTAGGACAGACATATCTACCTGCACAACTGCTGGAGCTTATGATAACCTTTGAATATTTCATGGATCAAATATGTCTCCTCAAACTTAATTACTTAAAAAAAAAAAAGCCTAGTACATCCCATCCCATTGTCCAGTCTGTCCCCTACCCTCTATCTTACAGAGGAGGTTGTAAGATCCCATTTTTGATGTGGCTATTCTTATTTTGGTACGTAAAGACCACAGGGGTACATGTTCCTGGGCACTTTGTTTTATTTACTTTACCAGGATGTTAATTTGTGGTCTAGGCATTAACATTGATAACTTGAAGCATGCAAGAGGTAGTCCAAGCCCAAACACCCAACATGAGTTATTGGTGTTTAATTACTGAGGCAGTTAAATAGTGCCGTAAATGAGTTCATCTCTGATTGCAGCCATAACCCATGCAGTTTGGAATTGAAAGAAGGGATGATAAAAGGTGGCCATATAACATGAGAACGTCCATGAGTTGATTTTAATTGGTAAACTGGCATATATAGTGGTAACTGTTTGGTCTGTCCATTGCATTGGAATCTTAGGAAAGTGCATAAAATTACAGGAGCATATAATTGGTGTACTAAACTCATTTTCTTATGTTATCACAGCTGGCATCTTTAGGTTATTAAAAGCCTTTAAACCAGTCATCTTCAAAGAGATCTAATTGTCAATATGGTCTTTATACATTATTCCCATTAGCACAGAGCACAAGAGATATAAACAGCCACTAAAATCTGCACAAATTTTCTGGGCACACCTTTCTTATTTCAAGTTCAAGGAAGATCAGTAAATGTTAATGAGGATAAAAACCACTCTTTAGATCCTGGTTTCCTCATTCAATGCATAGGGCAACCAGCCCATAAAGGACAAATTATTAACATTATAACCTCAACCAGACTTTGAAAAATTTAATTCATTAGTTCCAGGAAGTTCTGTGATCTTTTTGTGTAGAGGTGGCCCTCCAAAAAGGACTGTTTCCCAAAGTATAAATAATACATCAGAACCGCAAAAATAAGCTTAGGTTCTGACATTCCTAGGTGAGCAATTATATGTTGTTTCATCTATTTATTCTGGCTAGATAATCCAGGAAAATTTCTAGAATGGTTTCACACTGTGACCACCCTTCACCCACCTACCACCACTCACCTATGAGGGAGACTTTTCCCAACAAGAGAAATGGAGCTAATAGAAAAAAACAAAATGGAAATGAAAACATCTTTTCCCTCTCTTCTGGCATTCTACAGCAGGAAAAGAAATCCCCAAACACAGACAGGTGTGAAATAGGAAGACAAGATATGAAAAAAGGTAAGTTGAGATTAGCCTTGCATTAATGATTATTAAAGATTGACTATAGGTTTATCATCTATGAAATCTGTGTTCCTTGAAACTGTCCCACTGAAGAGTGAGTACAAATGGTAGTGAATTGAAAGCAATTAATGGTATGTGTTGTACTCGCCAATATTATGGGATTTCCATCTCTCCTACTTTTTTCTGAGAGTTCTCAGGGTATACCTTACTTATCCTTAAAATGTGACCACTCCACCCGCACTGATTCCTGCAGCTTCTGCTGGCATTTTGATAGAAGGTGCCTTCCCTCTGGTCTATATGAGGCTTCCTTTCCCTTGGGCTGCCACTTTCTGTTGCATTCTATTGGCACTCTGGAACCTCATGTTCTTGGGGTCATTCATTGCACTGAAACTGTACTAAGGTTCATACCTTTTGTGTCCATTCATGTTTTTAGCTGAGAAGATGAATTTATAGAAGGCTGAGGTAAGGGACAAATCCAAGAGACAAACCCCATGCTGACCCTGGAATCATCTAGACACTGAGGACTGTGGCCTCAATTTCCACTAAGAAGAGTTCTTAACTAGGAGGCCTCCTAGTCTCTTGTAAACAACCCCTTCTCATTGGTGTTCTCAGGATATCTGAATCCCAGTTGTGGTACGGCTTGGGCTGCTACCGGATTCTGGCCTATGTATGTGTGTATTTGACCTCCAGGTCCTTGTCAGCACCAGAGGATGGTATTTCCTTCCAAACCCTGACTTCATCTCTGAATCACTGATCAATAGCTTGGTCCCAGCTGCACATAACCCAATACATTGACTCAGCCATCCTGAAATGATAACATTTTATGGATAACTCTGATTCCAGATTTCAAATCTCTCTATATACATACTTATTTTCTTTACTATCTCTGTTAAAAAATTATTGTAAGTAGCAGAGGTTATGATATATTTGAATGCAATCATGGTTTATCTGTACATATGGGTCAAAACAAAGCATTTATTTACTGCTATTTAGCTACAATGCTAGGAAACTGCCATTGCACACACTCCAGTGTGAAATTTTAGTAAATACTTTTCAGTGTCTATGTGCAGGATTATTTTAAGCTCACTACATTTTAATGTTATTGCTGCAGTTATAAGACATCAGCTACCAATTATGATAATGTTTTGTTTACTTTATATATCAAGAAAAAAAGCCATTAGGTTAAAATTATCTACTATATCTCAATTACATTATAATAAGATACTTACCAATATCTTTTAGGATAAAATCTGGAATAAATCAGTTAGGTTAATATTCTTGATAATTTTAAGATGAAATAACCCTTTGTTCTCAAATTTAAATACTTCATATTTTTAGTATGTTTGTCAGCTAACAATAGAAAGCCATGGTAAATTCTAAGACAGTGGTGTTTTCCTTCCTCTAAGGAATTAAGAATTAAAGCTGAACAAAGGACAGTATGTTTAGAGGGTACACAGCTATTGATTTCGGCCTGCTGTGCCTCTGCGCATGTCCCATCAAATAGCTCCCACAGTCATATTTGTCCCACTGTGAGCTTTGTTGTCTTTCTCCTCGCCGGTCCCTTCCTTCTTTTAGCAATGATGATAATGATAATAACAGTAAACATATAAAACAGTAAGAACAGTAAAATATTTGTGGCAAGTTATTTCCCTAAATCGGATTTCTAGGTAACTAAACTTTATTAAAGTACAAAAGCTTTACCTATTTTTGATGGACATATTTATAAAATATATAGAAGATAATGAAAAATAATCCCATGTAACCATGTCATTCATTCATTCACCCATCCGTTCAACACATATTTACTAAGTACCACCATGTTCCCAGAACCATAGGGATACAGCAGTGAACACAACATACAAGAAGTGATGCCTGGATGACAGTCACATTCTAGCTGATATGTAGGATGTTTATCTCCCTAACAACAGGCCCTGACTGCCACAGTTTGGGGTGTTCTGTCTCCTCCTTCTGCTGTCAGCTGTCACCTCTTGCTGGCAACCTGTCCCTCCTGATCTGGGTCACCACTGCAAAGCCTCTCACTGAGCCAAGAGCACCAGATCCCTGGCTGGAGCCCATGTAGCTCGGCTTGTACCCACGTTAAATGTGCTGCTCCCTGCCCTTTTGAGCAGTCACCTCATCCCTACTCTGAGTTTGGAGTCTTTACTTGTCTTCTTTCTTTATTAGTGTGACTCAGCTCTAATGATCTGATTGAGGGATCAGGTCCCAAAGTCTCTGAGCCATTGTTCCTGGGAAAATGACTGCATCTGCGTGTAAATGAAACTCTTAGAAGAGTAGCCATCACCAAGCGTTAATACATACACATATCAAATTATAAAACAATGTCTTTCTTACTGTTGTGGTTGCTAACCTGATAATTCTGAACCTCCATAAACACTTAGAAAGGCAGAGACCAAAGCTTTCAAAAGGAAGGAAAATCAGGTCTCCCACACTCTCATATTTTGACGATGACTGGTTAGAAGTGCAGGGAAAGGAACAAGAATTCTGGGCTGCCATTAAGAATGGTGGTGACCTGGGTGAAAAAGAATATCTAGGGGTTCTGGCTGACTCAGTGGGTGGAACACATGACTCTTGATCTCAGGGTTGTGAGTCTGACCCCCATGTTGGTGGTAGAGATTACTTGAAAATACAATCTTAAAAAACAAAGGTAAAGAACATCTAAGACTCATTCACAGACTTATCGTATGTCAGTGCTGAAGAAGGTCCCACTGAACAGCAGTGAACACGGTGGCTAGGAACTCCAGTTCTGGGGCCAGATTGCCTGGCTATACCCCTGACAATCATGTGACCTTGGCCTGTCTACTTCGTATCTCCATGCCTCAATTGACTCACCTGTAAAACTATGTACTTCACAGGATTATGAAGCTCAAATGAATTATAAAGGTAAAATGCTTTGTATTGTGGTCCATAGTAAGCAGTTGGCAAACATTAGCTATTATTATCCTAATCTCTTCACTTATTTTTACAGATGAAAATATACAGATTTTAAGTGAACATAAAATTGGAGGAAAAATGAATGTCAAAGCCAGGTGTCCCAATTCTCATAATATTACACAGATTTTTTTCTAATATCACACCTACTTAACAAATGGAAAGAAATGAATACTGAATCATTTAAATGATCATGAAGGGGCTACTCAGTTATATTTAAGTCCCTTTTCTCCTCTAAGACTGAAATATTCAAACATACCTTTGCCCAGTTCTTTTCCCTAATACCTAGTGGGCAGGAATGATTCTACAAGGCAAGTGACAATGAGTCAGAATGCCACGTGACATGACACTTAATATTATGTACTAGCAGGGGACCCTTTGCTTCCTTACCTTAAACTTGTCAACTTCCGCTTTTGAACATGTTGCATGGTATGACAGCACCTAATTCAGAAGAAAATGAAAAACAAACCCTTTAATAACTAGACATGACTATTTTCTGAAATTCTCTTGGCTTATAAATAAACACAGTTCATTATATCACCTTGACAATAGTGGATGTTTTTAATTGAAGTATAATTGACATACTATATCCTACTAGTTTCAGATACATATCATAGTGATCTGATACTTCTAGGCATTACAAAGTGATGCCAATGATAAATCTAGGTACTATCTGTCACCATGAAGTTATTACAATGTTATTAACTGTATTTCTTATGCTGTACATTATATCCCAGGACTTATTTATTTTCTAACTGGAAGTTTGTATCTCTTAATCCCATTCACCTACTTCATCTGTACCCCCCAAATCGTTCCCCTCTGGGGCCACCAAATGCTTGTTTCTTGTTTCTGTGTGTCTGTTTCTGTTTTGTTTCATTTGTTCTTTTTTTTTCTTTTTTACAATTTTATTTATTTATTTGAGAGAGAAAAGAAATAAAGAGAGGGGGCAGAGGGAGAAGCAGACTCCCCACTGAGCAGAGTCGAGGTGGGGCTCCATCCCAGAACTCCAGGATCATGACCTGAGCTGAAGGCAAATGCTTAACTGACTGAGGCACACAGGTGCCCCTGTTTCATTTGTTCTTTTGTTTTGTTTTTAGATTTCACATATCAGATGTATGATTTGCGAGGATCTTCTTCCATTCAGTAGGTGACCTTTTTGTTTTGTCGATGGTTTCCTTTGCTGTGCAGAACCTTTCTAGCTTGATGTAGTCCCATTTGTTTATTTTAGCTTTTGTTGCTCTTACCTGAGGAGACTGGGCCAAAAAAAAAAAAATATTGCTAAGACTGATGTCAAAAGGCTTACTGCCTATGTTTTCTTCTAGGAGTTTTATGGCTTCGGGTCTTACATTAAAATCTTTAATCCAATTTGAATTTATTTTTGTAAATGGTGTAAAACAGTGGTCCAGTTTTACTCGTTTGTGTGTAGCTGTCCAGTTTTCCCAACACCATTTATTGAAGAGACTCTTTTCAACAGTGGATTTTAATGTACACAAAATTTCCAATAACTGTGACACAGATTGTTATGTGTGGAATTCCAATGGAATCTACTATAATGGTGAATGGAACTGTAGTCCCCATTAAAGGCTAAGTATTTTATACCAGGATGTTTTTATAGGTAGTTATTTTATCAAAGGGACATAATGTGGCTCAAGATCACAGTTTCCAAAGGACATGAATACTTGCCCTGTGGAATGCTCTGGAACATAAATAAATAAAAAGGTTGTGTGTGGTGTGGTGTGGTGTGTGTGTGTGTGTGTGTGTGTGTGTGTGTGTGTGAACTGTGGCAGACACTATAGACCGCTGACTCAACTTCCATTTCTGGTGTATTCTCGCTTGCTTTTATCATATAGGAAAGATTATATTGATGTGCCCAAGCATCTGTGATGTTTTTTGTGAGAGGATTATATTTCTCTGTCCTACTGACAGTCTTAGTATATGACTAGCTTTAGCCAATGCCCTATGGGGGAAAGTGACAGATACTGTTTTTGAGCAGTTTGTAAGAGCCATCACATGGTTCTGCCATCTCCTGCTCCCTTCCATGGTGGGAAGCGTGTGCCCCCCAGAAGGACTGTTCTCTCAGCCTGTGTCCCAAAATGAAGACCATAGCCATAGCCGAGCCACAGCTGATGATGTGTCACATGAGCAGGAGCTCAAGCTTTGTGGTTTATCACCACATTGTAACTTACTGATTAAGAGGCTTGAAAGTCAGAACTTGAATTCACAGCTCCCTGCAGCTGGGGCAGTTGTGTGGAGTGGGTATGTGATGTTCCTCTGGTCAGTGAAATACAAGTGGGAAGGCTGGGGCTGCCTCTTTCCTTTTTCTTCTTCCCCGAAAAACAGCTGAAAGGCTTGGGGGTGCAGCAAAATCTGCACTGTGCAAACTTTGGCTGTGAGGTGACCACCATGAGTGTGAATGAGTGCTTATGATGCATAGTAGAGCAGAATGGGAGAGAGAAACGAGTCTGGCCCTGGACTGCCCTGCCTCAGACTTTTTGTTACATAAGACAAATAAACACACATTTGCTTAATTCAGTACTGGTATATTACAAGGCATATGCGTGCGTGCGCGCGCACACACACACACACAATTTATACATGTTATATGGTTTTTTTTTTTTTAAGATTTTATTTATTTATTTGACACAGAGAGAGAGATTACAAGTAGGCAGAGAGGCAGGCAGAGAGACAGGGAGAGGAGGAAGCAGGCTCCCTGCTGAGCAGAGAGCCCGATGCGGGCCTCGATCCCAGGACACTGAGATCCTGACCTGAGCCAAAAGCAGAGGCTTTAACCCACTGAGCCACCCAGGCGCCCATGTTATATGTTTTATGTACCAATCCCATTCTTTCTTTTTTTTAAGATTTTATTTATTTATTTGAGAGAGAGAGAGAGAGAGAGAGAGAAAGAAAGAGAGATCACGAGCAGGGGGTGGGGTAGAGGGAGAAGCAGACTCCCAGCTGAGCAGGGTGCCCGATGTGGGACTTGATCCCAGGTATCTCCTGCTTAACATCAGTAATCTATTCTTGAAAATCAGGTTCCACCTGAAAACACCCACAGGGAGCCTGTTTTCCATTATTTTTATTGAAAAAAATTATAATGCATGATAAAAACCATAAGTACTTCTTAACACATAATGAAAACACAGTAAAATTAATCTGTATGTATGAAACAAAAAAATGTTAGGTTATAAATTGCTTCAAGTGTTTATTTTCTGATAATAACCCGAACAGTCTTAATAAAACTCTGCTCTATATTCGGTAGAATCTCCTCTCCCATTGTAAGCACTTTGATCACTTGCTTCTTTTCCCATAGTTTTCTCAACACTTTTTCGTCTTTGGGAGGGGACACCTTGTCAGATACTATGAAGCAAAGACAAGAGCTAAATGTTAGCAGCTTGGTGGTGACACGGCAGGAGTTGTCATCTTTCTCAGCAGCAGGGACAACTGAGCCTCATTGTTAAATTCTATGTGGTTCTCAACATGTTTGTCTACACATGATTTGGATGTCCTTTAGACCAAGTCTATCTGGAATGTAGATCAAAATTTTTCCCACACCTCATTTTCTTTAAAAAAAATTACAGAGCTGGGCGCCTGGGTGGCTCAGTGGGTTAAGCCTCTGCCTTTGGTTCAGGTCATGATCCCAGGGTCCTGGGATCAAGGTCCACATCAGGCTCTCTGCTCAGCAGGGAGCCTGCTTCCCCCTCTCCCTCTGCCTGCCTCTCTGCCTACTTGTGATCTCTCTCCCTCTGTCAAATAAATAAATAAAATCTTTAAAAAAAATTACAGAGCTTTGGGAAAATAAATGTATTTTTTTCCAATATAAACAAAGGCACAAAAATGTATTGAGGGAGTGCCTGGGTGGCTCAGTCCTTAAACCTCTGCCTTCGGCTCAGGTCATGATCCCAGGGTCCTGGGATTGAGCCCCACATCGGGCTCCCTGCTCAGCTGGAAGCCTTCTTCTCCCTCTCCCATTCCCCCTTGCTTGTGCTCTCCCCCTCTCTGTCAAATAAATAAATAAAGTCTTTAAAAAATGTTGTATGGAGAAAGAAATATGTTCTATGAGGTTTGGTTATTAAAAACCAAGATATTTTCTAATGGGGAAATTCTGTAGTGTGGTCCTGTACCTCATTCAGTTCTTGGGAGGGTTAAGTGGGATAATACATGTCAAACCCTTGGCACACGAATAATCAACTTACACCTCTTGTATTAGTATTCAATTATATTTCTGTCATATAAATATTTGGCAGAGTATTGTGTCATCCTATTATTATCTTCATTGTCTCAAAAGTATTTCTAGGTATTTTCAATGCAAAAATAACTGGATATATTTTGTTCTTTTGGTTCAATTTTACTCTGGTAACTTTAATTTGGATGTCATTTTATTGAAATTTCTTACAACTTACAAGTCCCTCTTTGCAGATTTAATCTTCAAAATTTATCTTCGCTTTAAAAAATAAAATTCCACAAAAATTCAAGCTGAAATTCAAAATCTCTGCCACCAGATGGTGCTTAGCCAGGCTTGTGGTATTCAAAGCACACCACCCACTCACCTTGTTTAAATCAAATTTTCCCATATCCTTTATTATTAAAAAAAAAAGGAGCTATTAACTCCCCTTAATTGAAACTATTTGAATCACTGAAGCAGACAATTATTGCAGAGAAAGACTTTTTGTCCACTTCACACCACTTACCGCAGTTGGAGTAATTAGTTAGCTTGTTCATCACCTGCCTTCCCCACCACACTGTGAGCACTCTGAATGATCAGACCTGGTTTGGGTCCCCCATGGATACCCTGTCCCTAGGAGTGTGCTTGATACTTGGCTTGTACTCAGTAAATATTTGGTGAATCAAGAAATAAAAAATAAAATGATCTTAAAAGAATCTCTCCATTTCCCATAACACTTCATTGCTTATATTATGAGTGCCCTTAATTGCTACCTTTTCCTCAGGGAACTCATAGTATGTCTTAGAGCATAAACTGAGCCACGTACGTAGGGTTGCCAGATTTAGCAAATAAAAATATAGGATACACAGTTAAATTTGCATTTCAGATCAACAATCAATATTTGCAAAATTGGGGACATACTGATGCTAAAAATATTTCCTGTTATTGATCTGAAATTCAAATTTAATTGGGTGCCTTGTGTTTTTACCTAGAAACCCTACTTCCACTCTCTCTAAATTAAAAAGAGTAGAAACAAATATGGAAAACTCTAAGCCACATCCCAAAATATCCATGTTTCTCCCCCACCCTCACCCCACAATATCTCCCAGTGACTTTTTTCCCCCAGTATTTTATTTGGCAAACCTATCAAATGCCTAGAGTCTGAAATATTTTTAGCAATGCCAAATAACCTCATAAATCTAAGATCTTGTGACAAATCTATGGATGGATGCCATTGAAGGAAATAAAAGTAATTCCTGATTACTTTAAGCATAGCAAATATTCAAAAGAGAATCATATATATATTTGTGTGTGTATATATATGTGTGTACATATATGTGTGTGTGTATATATATATATATATATATATATATATATATATATATAACCATATAGCACAACTAATGACTAAAGATCAGGCAAATTTCTATAGTTGAGAATCAAACTTAAAGAATAATATATATATATATATATATATTTATAGATAGATAAATAGATAAATAGACATGGCCTGGAAGTTTTTCTTCTTAAAAAAAATTGATTATTCAAGTATAATTGACATATGCTATATTAGTTTCAGGTGTGCAACATATTGATTCAACAATTCTATACATTACTCAATGCTCATCACAATAAGTATAGTTACCAAACAATGTTTTTATAATATTATTGACTCTATTCCTTATACTGTACTTTTCATTTCTGTGACTTTTTAATTTTATAACTGGAAATTTGTACCTCTTAATCCCCTCACCTATTTTGTCCATCCTCCTACTCCCTTCCTACTGGGAACCACCAGTTTGTTCTCAGTATTTAAGAAAGTGTTTGGTTTTTTGCTCATTTGTTTTGTTTTGTTTTATATACCACATGTAAGTGAAATCATACGGTATTTGTCTTTCTCTGTCTGATTTCTTTCACTTGGCACAATACCTTCGAGGTCCATCCATGTTGTTGCAAATGAAGAATTATATATACTTTTAAAGATTTATTTATTTAGTTTAGAGAGAGAGTGAGAGCACATGCAGGGGGGTGGGGGCAAAGGGAGAGGGAAAGAGAATCTGAAACAGACTCTGCATTATGCTCCTAGCCGGAGGTGGGGCTGGATCCCATGACCTTAAGATCATAGCCTGAGTGGAAACCAAGAGTTGGCCACAAAACTGACTGGGTCACCCAGACATCCCAAGAGTTACATTTTTTTAACTACTATTGTCAGACCCTCTTGGCTAAGTGAACACTTCCTCCATGATTCCAAACTCTATTAATTTTATAAGAATTCCATCAACTGTATATTTTGTATCAAGAATCTAGGTATCCATTTTTGAGTAAGAATATCTTTGATCGAGTAAAAATGCTTTACTATGAATGCACTGTAATAGTTTTAAGAAAGAAACATTTGCAAATCTTAATTATATAAATATTTTGTCTGAGAGGGACATTGTTAGGTTATGAGTTTAACCATAACATACCCACTCATCAATTTTTTTTTTAAAGATTTTATTTATTTTATTTGACACAGAGAGAGAGATCACAAGTAGGCAGAGATGCAGGCAGAGAGACAGGGAGAAGAGGAAGCAGGCTCCCTGCTGAGCAGAGAGCCCGATGCGGGCCTCGATCCCAGGATGCTGAGATCATGACCTGAGCCGAAAGCAGAGGCTTTAACCCACTGAGCCACCCAGGCGCCCCCCACTCATCAATTTTTTTGACAGCTAAATAAAATTTGTATAAAGCTTATGGACAAAAGTACATAAAAAGTAAACAAAAGTTTACAAAAGGAAACAATTTATCTACAGAACACTTGACAAATATTAAATTTGACAAGAAAATTTCTATCCCAGATGGCTTTATATTTTGTGTCTGTATTAAATTAGAAAATTTTTAAAGCAAAAACTAGTGACTCAGTTTTGTTGGTGAACTCTAACTTGAGAAATCTTAATAGTTCCAAAAATAGGTTACTATTTGCAAAACCCTACCAACTTCAATTAACTTTTGGATTGAACTTGCTCCTAGCAAAACAAAGAAACAAAAAAAAAAGCAGGAAAAGCGAGAGAAAGCAATCATCAGACCCATGAACGAGAGTGTTAAGAACTCATGTTTTTGTGTCAAGCTTCTACAGTGGGAAAACACAATTAACTACATTTCAAAAGAAAAACAATGAGCTGAGCTATGAAACACGACCAAGCCTTGCCCTCAGCCACGCGTGGTTCAAGACCAGAGCCAATGCTTGCCTTGAATTCCCAGAAACTGCCCTGAGTAGCTGACAGAAAATCTCTCACATCAATAGTTTTGAATATTAATTTATTGTAGATTTGGGTAGTCATCTGCTCCTAAAATGAAAAATGGACCATTACAGATACTGGCTGAGAGGAGCACAAATGTGAAGAACTACTTAATGGGAAGGAGGAACAGAGCCCTCCCTGAGGCCCCAGACTGGCTGTCTCGGGCAGAAAGGGACAGCATAAATATTTACTGAAATGTTTATGGCTCTGGTGGCAAAAGTGGCACTTGGTGGCACTTGGAAACTAAACATATCAGAGTTAAGTTAAGCTGATCCAAAGTAAAGTCCCAAATAATTTATGTTGATGAGCTCCAAAGAAATATAGAAGCTTTGCCAGCAGCCGCCAGCCTCCAGCCAAGGATGATGATGACCCACAAGGAACAGAACGCTAATTTACTTGGAATGACCTAACAGAAGTGCCATCTGAGTGAAGAACCATACTCCAGGATTTCTAACAAGAGATGACAAGCTTCATAGATATGTCCACTGAATGAAGGTGTACGAATGAAGAGATCATCAGTTATCTACTGCCAAGTATTTGAGAAACTGCTTTTTAATGGAATGTTATGTTCACAAAGAGACTTTAGAAACCTGCGTCTGTTATGTGATATGTTACCATGACCTTTGGAATGTATCTGTCATAAAAATATATATACTATTTTATTTAATTTTATTTATGTATTTATTTTAAGTAGGCTCCATGCCCAGCATGGAGCCCAACATGGGGCTTGAATTCACAACCCCAAGATAAGAGCCCATGGAAACCGAGAGTCAGATGCTTGATTAACTAAGCCACTCAGGTGCCCCCAAAATATATATATATTTAAAGATTTATTTATTTATTTGAAATAGAGAGAGGATGAGCAGAGGGCAAGAGAGACAAGTGGACTCCCTGCTGAGTGGGGAGTCCTACCTGGGTCTCCATCCCAGGACCCTGAGATCAGGACCTGAGCCGAAATCCAACGTCAGAAGCCACCAACCAAGTGAGTCAGCCAGGTGCCCCTGTCATAAAAAATGTTTTAAAAAATCTAAAATAGACTCGACCTTTTTGAATTTAAAGTACAATGACAATATCTGCTGAATCTGGGGTAATAAATAATCAATTGTCAGCCTGACTTTAAGATCAGCTGCTTTTTAACTACTGCATGCAGGAAAGAAGGGTCATATCTATAGTTCCTATCAACACATATTTATGTGGGGCCTACTATGTGCAAGCATTGTGATAGACATTTGGGGCTTCCTTTCCCCATCCTGCCAAATAAATTTTACTTGGGGTCTCAATTTTATTTGACTGCTAGGAGTCGTATGAACCACTGCACAGAAAATGGTTGTTGAGGCTTATGGAGGAGCTCAGCACTATGTGCTGTGACTGATTACTGACGTCTTCAGTAGGCATTGGGCGAGAAAAGTGGTGGCATTTGTGCTACATATGTGTAATCAGAATATAAGAAATGAGCCTCTGGATCAAACTCATTCAGTCCAAGTTTCTCTCTCTCTCTCTCTCTCTCTCTTTAATTAACATATAATGTATTATTTGTTTTTGGCCAGGGCTCTCTTGATGAAAGAGCTGCAAAGATAAATTTTGAGAAAATCATAGATGTCTAAATTTAAATGATTAGGTTTGTACCTAAAACATGGATGTAATTTTGATTTTCAATTTCATTTTGTATTAGGTATCATTTGTACTGACAATAACCCTAGTAGCTCTGGAGCCAGCTGCTGGCCCACTGGAATAGAAGAAACAGTGACCTTCTCATGTAAGAGGCTAAACACTCTCCATTTAAACAGTAGGACAAATTAGTATAGAGTATAAGAAACTATGGTTACAAGAAAGTATCAAGTTCCTACTGGGCCCATCTTAATGGGCGCTTAAAAGAATCTTCAAAGAATCTTCTTAGTTTTGAAATAACAAGCCTCCTGTTTTATATAGAACCAACAAGAATATAAAGGTGTCTACCAAATTGTGTTCAGTGGGATACAAGTAAAAGTTTTTCAAAGAGGTTGATGTTCTGAAATCTACTTCGACAATGATGTCCCCATACTAGAAGTTTAGACTTTTAGGTCAGTGTGAGATCTGCTCATCTTGGCTGGATTCTCTATTAATCTTCTTGACAGAACAGTCATGCCACTCTTGTTTCATTCGAAGGTGTGGAGTCAACATCTCCATTCATTTGAGAGAGCCCTCAACTTGGGATGAGGTGTGCATTTATCATTTATTCACCCAAAGCAAATGCTTAACCTGACTATTCAATGTCATTACCAAATTAAAGTGTTAATATTGGTAACAACACTCCAAATTTCAATCTAATCTTGAAAAACAAGCCTTTAAAATACTTTCAGAATTATAAATACTATCCATTAGCTAGGATATAATGACAACACTGACATTCATTTGGTAGCTACTCAAACTATCTTTCACTTTGCCTATAAGTTGATAAATATTGGTAGAGGTACACTTGCTGGAGGATAACATATTTTGTATTACATAAATCCTGAAACTTAACAGGTACTCTGCAACTACATGCAAATTATTATCTGCAGAGATTAAGAAGGCCACACATCCTTTGCCACTTTTCCCATGAGAGGTGGAGTCTATGTCCTACCTCTTGACCCCAGGTAGGCTTTGTGACTACTTCACTAATAACATAACGTGTAATAGTGACGCTGTGCTAGTTGTACTGGGCCCTGGGTTTAAGCGACTGGAAGTTTCTATTGCCTAGTCCATGAAACATTCTCTCTTGTAGCCCTGAACCACTGTGTGTAAGTTCTGTTTACCCTGTGAGAAGCTCCAGCCACATGAAGAAGTCTGAGGGATGAAAGGCCAAGTGAAAGGAGAGAGAAGCCAAGGAGCACCATGAAGCCACACATGTGAGTGAGTGAAGAAGTCATCTTGAAATACATCCTCCAGCCCTAATCACCCACCTGATACTATGTGGATCTGAGATGAACCATCTATTCCAGCTCTTTTGGAATTCCTGATCCATAAGATCATGAACAAAATGTTGAGTGTTTTAGGCCACTCAATTTTAGGATAGTTGGTTAAGGAGCATTAAATAAGCAAAACAACATTAGTCTTCAGCTGGAACTTGCCACTCTATGTCATCCATAGTTTATGTAATGTATTCCAAGTGTCAACTAAAGCTTGTCTTTCAAAACTTAGGTAAGATTGGCTCGAACCCCTAAAACCATGCAATACTATGGAAATTCAAAGCCTTTTTTCAAAGTATCTGCAAATTTTTGGCAGGTTCATATTCTTACCTTGGCCTTCAAGTTCCTATGTATTTTTATACTGTATCCATTGTACATAAACGTGAAATTCATCTCCCTCTTAAATTTTCATAAAAAGGTCCACTCACATCAAGCATTCATGAATTCAGTAGATCATGAAGGTTTTCTCTTTTTCTCCTTTCCTCCTTCCTTCTCTCTCTCCCTCCCTCCTTCTCTCTTTCTCTCTCTTCCTTTCCTTCTCCTCTCCTCCCTCTCTATGTCTTTCTCCCCCCTCTCTCTTTTTCTTTCTGAAAAACAAGTGATGGGGTTACATCATTTCAAATCAAATGCCAGCCTCACCATTCTCAAAATGCCTCTTGAGTCCTTCCACCAATGGGGCATTTCACTGACCCTTAATCTCGTAAGTTTCAGCCTCTCTTCATTCTTCTGGCTACTCTCCAATGTATTCTTCCCTTTTACCTTTTCTCCCTTCTCCCTGCATTTCAAATGTAAAATAACAAAATTCTCTCCCTTTCTCACACAGAATGTCTTCTACACTCTCTGGTTGCTGGAGGCAGTTAAAACCTATTCCTTCAGATCTTTACTACCCCCAAGAGGCTTGTCAAGGATTTTCCCATAAAATGCTAGTACCTACAGTTAGATAATATTTCACCCATGTTGTTATACATTAGACATTCTCATATACACCTTAAGTCATTCATTAGCTCAGTGGTTCTCAAACTTCAAAATGCATCAGTGCACAGGTGGCTGGGCCCTGCCTTTAGAGTTCCTAGGTCAGCAGTTCTGAAGGGGGGCCAGAGTATTTGTATTTCTGAAAAGTTACTAGGTGATGCTGATGCTGCTGGTCTGGGAACCAAACCCTGAGAACCACTGGTCTAAATCTCACCCATGGATTCCAGGTTAAAAATGCCTAGAAATCGGAGTGGACTTTACTGGTTGGATGTTGAAGTGAGTAGAGAGGAAAGAGATAAAGTTTGTCTGGATCTTCTCCCAAATCCCAGTGTGATCTGAATAGCTTCTTTATTTGAAATGTTTCCTTAGCTTTATTTTACTAATTCTATTTCCTGTAACTAGATTTCTTTTCATTTCTTAATTATGTTGAAAATGGAAATATAAAATAAGTGAAATTAGTTTCATTTTGGCTTATGAAAGCAATTTGGTCAAGATCCTATTTAAAATCACATCATCACATAAGTCAACTCTGCAACACTTCTGAGCACAGAAATCAGAATTCATCCCTAAATTGCCACTGGCTTATAGTATGATCTCATTCTCTCCTTATTTAAAGGGATCAACAGTAGTACTTGACTTTGCTTATGTGGATTAATTGATTTATGGATTATTTACAGCAATTCTAAAGGCAGGCCATTTCCTTTCATTTAGTGAAGTTTTGTTTCCTTAATTTGTCACCACAGTACAGTAACAGTGGGAAGCAGTATAGCTTGGCACTTAAGCATAGGGGGCTTTGGAGTCAGATTGCCCTAGTTCATAATCCTGGCTCCTGTAACTTTAGCCTAATGGCTTACCCCATCTGAGGCTCAGTTTCCTCATCAGTAAAAGGGGGGAGATATCTGTATTTTCCATTCACATTTCACTGGCCAGTGCAAGTCCCATGGCTCCATTTAACTTCAAGGGAGTACAAAAGTGTAACCCTACCATAAGCTCACAAGGGACAGAGTCAGAAATATTTGTTAGTGAGCTCTAATGAGTATCACAAGATTAGGCAATCAAATAGCAAGTTGTGTTAGAACTGTGTTTAAAATCGGAGCAGATGTGTCCAATGTATAAATTCTAGTATAGGAATTTTATGGTGTTCATTTGGCTTTCACTTATTTCCTGATTCTCTTCTGAGTTTCAGGGAGATGTGTTTGGTAGGCAGGATCTCCAAATAAGTGGGATTACACTATATGCTTATTAAATATTCTTTATATTTAGCATGTATAATGCATGTAGTATATGCTTGTTAAATATTGTTGATTTGACTGAATATATTCTGATACCTAAAAAGAGAATTATTTATAAGTGAAGAATTATGACTGGCTTTTTTTCTGTTACATAACTTTAAGGAATTGCTTAGTTACTAATGTCAGTCATTTCAATGTCCTTCAAAAACACCCTATTTCTTTTGAACAATTTGTATGTGGTAATAATTCTCCCAAGTTATAGAAGTTTTTAGTAGAGTCTCTTATTAAAGAGCTCAGCTATTAACACTTAAACGAAAAAGGTTTCTTTTGGATTAATTCTTAGTATGATTCAATATGATCCTATATATTCATAAAGGATTGTAATTTATAACTCCTTCAAAATAAGTGTTCCTTTCCCACAACTGCATTATTCCTCACATTTTGTTTTAATGTGAGGTTGTTTTTCTTAATCATATAAGTTATTATATGTATTAATGTTTCACAAATGCTTTTCTAATGAACTCTTGGCATACTTGTTTTTCTTGTTTGTTAATTCAAACAGAAGAGAATGTAACATTTTTCTGTACTAACTGAACAACTTGGATTGGTTATTACTGTGCCTAAAACAACTGTAACATGTGCCAATGGCTTTTCAAATCTATAATTTACATATCTGGAACCATTAGTAGTCTGATTTCACTTAATGACATACTTCTAAGCAGCCCATTATTGAATATTTATATATATTTATTTTCTATACCTCTTCCCTCATGGGTTTTGCATAATCAACAAGGCTACTATAGTTGCTGATTTGGGAGATACATTGCTTATTTGCAGTGGCTATGCAGGAAGCATGGAGAACTTTATACTTGAAGCACCATGGTTTTGCTGGGAACCCCCTTTGGAGTAAAAGGAGTCAGGAGATACCAGGCTTACTTTGAGCCACTGTCACCCACAGTGGGGGCTGGTTGCCATGGAGGAAGGGAGGTCCAAAAATAAGACTAAAAAGGGCAATTTTAAATCTATCTGACTTAAAGTTGGTGGCCATAGAGATCAGATGAGATTTGAGGAAGTCAGGGAACAGCATTATCACAGTTGGGTATCTAGATCATGAGCCATTCATTCAACCAAGAAATATCTATTGAGGACTTAATTTGTGCCAAGCACTGTGCACATGGTCCCTGTCTCAATGGAGCTTCTGCTTCAGCAGTAGAAAGTGTACTAACCAGGCAAACATATGCATTGAAATAATTGCTACAGAGTCAATTAGCAAAATAGTGAATGAGAATGGGGGTGGGCTGAGTGTGGGAGGTGGCAGGAAAGTTGGTTAGAGACAGCCTTGCTGAGATCATATTTAAGGCGAGACTCAGAAAATAAAAAGGAACTAGCCAGGCTAGTTGTGGGCTAATAAAGGATTTTTATTATAGTCAATGGGAAGATACTGAGGGTTTTTAGGCAAGAGACTGACATGATCTGATTAGCTTTCCCGTCACTGCGATCATGGAAGCCCCTTCTCAATTATACCTCACCCAGAGGTGACCACCACTCCAACTTTTGAGGCATTCATTTACTTGTTATATGATGCAGTTTTGCCTATTCTTGACCTTACACAGAGTGATCTGCACTCCATGTAGAACTTGACCCTGATTGCTGTGTAGAGGATGGATTGGAGGTGGGCAAGAGTGGATATGGAAGAGAGAATGGTGGCTGGGCTAGGACAGTGGAACTGGAGACTGAGATCTGGGGAGACAATGCATAGGGATCTAGAAAGAAGAGCCCTTCTCAAGAAGAAGAGGACCAGAATCACGAAGTACTCAGACTTTGTATTGCTCGAGACCCGGGCAGTCCAAGTCCCCAGCCTGGGTCCCATGCTTTGCAGGGCTCCACTCCGGCCCTCTTGGGGGGTTCAATAGTATGTAAGTGGATAGTGAGAGAGGCCTGAGGCCAATCACAAAGCCTTGCCAATTGGTAAACACTGAAGTCCTAAGGAGAGGGGACCTCATCCTGAAACCTTTGAGAAAATATACCTTTGATAGCATCTCATGCAAGGGCCATTACCTTTCAGAAATCTTATGCTTAGTGTCTTCAATAAGGTATAAGAAGCTAGAGTAGAAAACCATATAGGTAAAATAGGTCTGGATGAAATTAAAAAAAAACAAAGAATGAGATAACAAATGTCAACTGTTACTTTCTCCCTGACATGTAGGCAATAGCACCTATTTTCAGTTACTCTTTATTAAAGCATCTTGCTTTGTTTTCTTTATGACACATCATCATGAATTTATCTTGCTAGCTTATTTGTTTACTTATCTACTGATTGTCTTTTTCCAAAGACTATAAGGTGAATGAAAATAGGAATACTACTTGTTTGTTCACTGCTGAATCCTCAGTACCTAGAACAGTATCCACCCCAAAGTAGCTCAACAAATACTTATTCAGTGATTGAATACACAGCCAACAACATGCAAATGGGATTGGTTAGCATATGGGAAAATTTCAAGGGAATCCAAATTATAGTAGCAGAATTTATATCCTGATTGGAGTTAATAAAGATTTTTTTTAAATGCAAGAGTTCAGGATTGACAAATCATTGGAGAAAAGAATAGAGAGGTCAGAAGTGGACTGATACTTACATAGTCATTTGTTTTTCAACAAAGGTGCCAAAGTAATCCAACAGAGAAAAAAAAAAGAACTTTTTAATAAATGGGACATATAATAAAATGAACCTCAACTGCTAGCATGTATGAAAATTACTGAGATGGATCATAGAGCCAAATGTAAAAGTTAAAACCATAAAGCTTTTAGATGAAAACATAGGGGTAGATATTCTTGATTTGTGGGCAGGCAAAGGTTTCTTATATCACAGAAGACAATGATCTTAAAACTGAAAGAAATGACAAATTAGACTTAATCAAAACTTAAAAAATATGCTCCTCAAAGGACACCATGAAGAAAATGAATAAGCAAGATACAGATTTGGAGAAAACATTTACAACACATTTATCTGACCAAGGATCAGTATCCAGGATATAGAGAGAACTCCTACCATCCAGTAATACAAAGGCAAGCAATCTAATTAAAAGTGGACAGAAATTTGGGAGTTCACAAAAGATATATAAGTGATAAATAAACACATGAAAAAATATAAAATGTTATTAGTTATATATTTTGTATATTTATATTGCTGTGTATTATATATTTAAAATTAAAACCACAATAAAATATCATTACATATTTACCAAAGGGCTAGAATTAGAAACAATGATGGCACCAAATATTGATGAGACTGTGAAACGACTAAAACTTTCATGTTACACATTAGAAGAAAAACATATCTGACATTTTCTTATAAAACTAATATACAGGGTGCCTGGGTGGCTCAGTTGGTTAAGCGTCTGACTCTTGCTTTTGGCTCAGGTTGTGATCTCATGGGTTGTGAGATCAAGCCCTGTGTTGGGCTCCAGGCTCAGCAGGGGGGTCTGCTTGAGGATTCTCTCCCTCTGCCCCTCCTACACTTGCACTCTCTTTCTTTCTGTTTTTCTATCTCTCTAAAATAAATAAATAAATCTTAAAAAAATAAAAATAAATATACACTGACCTTTTGATTTAGTAATTCTAATACTAGATATTAGCCCAAGAGAAATAAAAGCATATGTTTATAAAAATACTTTTTACAAAAATGTTCATACAGCTTATTCATAGAGCCCCAAATTGGAAATAGCCTGTGTATTGATCAATGGGAGAGTGGTTAAACAAATTGTGGTAAAATTCCACAATGAAATACTAGTCATCAATTCAAAGGAATAAACTTACATACATACCCAATATGGGTGACTCTCAAATGCACTGTGCTGATTGAAAGCAGCATTAAACAAAAGATTTCATATTGTATAATTTAATTTATGTGAAATTCTAGAATGGGTAAAACTAATCTATGGTAGAAAAACAGAACAGTGGTTATCTCTAGAGGTGGTGGTGGGTGTCTCTGGGAAGAGGCATGGGGCAACACCTTTTGCACTTGTGACATATCAAGATATATTTTTTAGTGAAAAATAACAAAATTGCCATTTTAAAACTCATAAGTCTTAAGGTGGTTTGATGGACACAATTAGGGTATCCAAACAAAATCTATGTCTAAATAAGTATTATAAATACAGTTATATTAGTACTGAAAAATATGAGTAGTACTTTTGAAAAAATTACTGCAGTGTGTAAATGTAACAAGTTGCTCATGATAATTTAATTAAAATTCTGTAATACATAAACAAAACCAGGCAACTGCAGGTAAATGCACACAATTCATTTTCCCACATAGAAGATAAAAGATAGTGGTTCATTTTTGTCTTTATTAATTACAGAAATATTGACAAAGAATGTTTTTGTAAAAGACATGTAATGAAAAACTTTCAAAAAATCAAGCAAAATATAATCCACATAGTAAAAGTTAGAAAAAGCAAAATATAAGAAAGTAAAAACTCAGGAAGAATAAGATAACTTATGCAAAACCAAATCTTTCATCAAAAACAAAGATTCTCAAATTGAATTTAAACATTAAATTCAGATGTATGTAGTTTATAAGAAATATGCCTAAAACAAAATAACCCAGAAGTAGTAAAAACAAAATGTTATAATCAGTGAGAAATAAAGATACATTATACTTAAGGGAACAACATGAATGATGGCAGATTTTTCATTAGTAGCAGTGAAAACCAGAAGACTGTGATATCTTAAGAGGATTGAAAGAAAAAAAATATTGTTGGGACACCTGGGTGGCTCAGTTGGTTAAGCAGCTGCCTTCAGCTCAAGTCATGATCTCAGGGTCCTGGGATCAAGTCCCACATCGGGCTCCTTGCTCGGCAGGGAGCCTGCTTCTCCCTCTGCCTCTGCCTATCACTCTGCCTGCTTGTTCTCTCTCTCTGACAAATAAATAGATTAAAAAAAAAAAAAGAAAAAATTGTCAACTCAAATGATGAGGTGGTTAGCTCTAAGCACTGGTTACTACTGATTTTGATTTCTTCTCATAAAAATACTCTACACCTTCTATCATTCTAATTTGCAGGCGATGGGGAGCCACTGACGGTTTTAGAGACAGATATGATCAGTTATTGCACTTTAGGAGAATAAATCTGTATATTGAGTGTACTGTGGGTGAGCAGAGAAGATACTAAAGCCAGGATTATTAGCTTGAATAAGTCGAATTAATACAGGGAAGAAGAAATAAAGATGTGAACCATGGAAATGGAGATATTGCAGGAAAAAAACTGACTGGGACTGGCAGGTGTCTGGATATGAAAAACCAAGGAGAGAAGTTAAAGATAAACCACCGTAAGTGAAAACATCAAATCGATATTCTGTTAATAACAAATTTTTTTAAAAGATTTTATTTACTCATTTGACAAAAAGAGATGCAGTGAGAGAGGGAACACAAACAGGGGGAGTGGGAGAGAGAGAAGCAGGCTTCCCGCCAAGCAGGGAGTCCAATGTGGGGCTCAATTCCAGGGCCTTGGGATCATGACCTGAGCTGAAGGCAGACGCTTAAAGGCTGAGCCACCCAGGCGCCCCTAAATATTTGTTTTTTAATGGAGATTATAATTGCTAGATATGCTAAGTCTGGACTTTTGGAGGTACATACAAGACCAAGAGTTAGCTGGAAAAAAAAAATCTGAAGCTTCAAAGGGAGAGAGAGTGTGAACTAGGTGTTGGTTATGATCTCCCCTCTGTCATTTGTGCTTTTACCTATTTGGGTCCTTTCTCTTTTCTTTTTGATAAGTCTCACTAAGGGTTTATCAACTTTATTATTTCTTTTGAAGAACTAGCTCTTAGTTTTGTTAATCTGTTGTACTGGTTTCTTTTGGTTTCTATTATCGTTTATTTCGGCTCTAATTTTTATTATTTCCTTTCTGCAGGCTTTAAGCTTTATTTGCTGTTCCTTCTCTAGCTTCCTTTAGGTATAAGGTTAGGTTGTGTATTGGAGACTTTTCTTGCTTCTTGAGGTAGGCCTGTAGTGCAACATACTTCCTTCCTAGGGCCACTTTTGCTTCATCTCAAAGGTTTTAGGCTGTCCCGCTTTCATTTTCATTTGCTTCCATGTATTTTTTTTAATTCTTCTTTAATTTTCTGGTTAACCGATACATTCTTTAGTAGGATATTCTTTAACCTCCATGTATTTGAGGTCTTTTCAAATTTTTTCTTGTGGTTGAGTTCAAGTTTCAAAGCGCTGTGGTCTGAAAATATGCATGGTATGATCTTGATCTCTTGGTACTTGTTGAGGGCTGATTTATGACCCAGTATGTGATCTATTCTGGAGAATGTTCCATATGTACTTGAGAAGAATGTGCGTTCTGTTGCTTTAGGATGAAATGTTCTGAATATATGTTAAATCCATCTGGTCCAGTGTGTCATTCAAAGCCATTGTTTCCTTACTTTCCTGCTTAGACGATCTGTCCATTGCTATAAGTGGGGTGTTAAAGTCCCCTACTATTATTGTATTATTATCATCAGTGAGTTTCTTTATAAATATATATAAATTTTAAAATAACTTAAAAATTTTAAAGGGAATTGGAAAATATAAGAAAATAAATGATAAGATAATAAAAATAAAAGAAATAAAGAATAAGAGTGAAAAGGAAGCTCAACCCTATTTTCCCTAGAGCTAAAGCTTTGGAGCACTCTATGATCAATAAACTTGGCATGAGCTATCTGTGTTGGTCTTTTGGGGGAGGGGCCTGCTGCGCTGTTTCTCAGACACACTTGGTGTAGTGGAAATGGGTGTCCAGGGAATGAGGAGTTAGTGTTTCATGGGCACAGAGTTTCTTCACGGGAAGAGCAAACAGTTCTGGAGACAGATGTTAGTGATGATTGCACAACATTGTTAATGCACTAAATGCCAGTGAACTGTGTACTTAAAAAGGGTAAACTTTATGTTGTGTTTATTTGACCACAATAAATAAAGGAGAAAAACAAAAATAGATTCTAAGAAAGAGGACTTCCTGAAGGAGTGAGATGATCCCCACGGAGGGAGGGTCTGCATGGGCCACTGGAAACCAGGGCCTGAGAGAGGATTATAACCTGTCAGACAGGAAAGGTAAACCCACAACAGGGACTGTCAACAGGAGATTCCTAGCCCCCAGAACTCTTTGAAGAATTCATGAAAACTACTCACAATAAAAAGAGAATGTTGGTGCTTGACATCAGGTTAGGACAGCACCAATCATGTAAGAGTTTGCTCTTTATCCTACTTCCATCTTGCTCCCTGCACCTGTCTTGGGAAGGAGGTGAAGTGAAAAAGAATAAAGAAGCCCATTGTGACCCTCTCCTGACCATAGGTTCTAATCCCTATGATTAGAAGGGGATTTAACATCTGAGTATATTTAACACCTGAGTGTAACATCTATTTAACATTTGAGTGTATCAGAAGAGCATGGAGGAGAACCAGAGAGTTCATCCAGGAGTAGGGAAGATTGGTTCAAGAGGGTAGGTCTAGGGTGCCTGGGTGGCTCAGTGGGTTAAAACCTCTGCCTTCGGCTCAGGTCATGGTCTCAGGGTCTTGGGATCGAGGCCTGCATCAGGCTCCCTGCTTGGCAGGGAGCCTGCTTCCTCCTCTCTCTCTGCCTGTCTCTCTGCTTGCTTGTGATCTGATCTCTCTCTCTGTGTCAAATAAATAAATAAAATCTTAAAAAAAAAAAAAGAGGGTAGGTCTAAAGCAAGAGGGATGAAAAAGAATGGAGTGGCATTCTGTTAGCATCCTATGAGTCTAGTTGTGTCAATCACCCTGTTAGAGAAAATTTTCTCCTTGGAGCTTAGGAGATTCCGCATGGCAGAATTATCTTCAGGAAGCCAGGTTGGCGCCTTAATCATTATCTAAGGAAATAGCCCAGGGAAGATGGTATCTGGGAGGAGATCTCCCCCAAAATAAATAAATAGAAACCATTGGCACTCCTGGCCTATAAAGGAGAAAAGGAATGCAGAGGTATGCTGTGCAAGTCTGTGGCCAGCAAGACCGCCACTGGTGAGTGCCAGCTCTTCCAGCATAGCTCAAGCTTTTCCCCTTCAGAATGTTGACATGGCAGACCAAAATAATGATCTGTGGCTGCACACATTCATTTATTCAATATACTTTTGTTGAGTACTACTCTCTATAAAACACTGAAAGGAATAAAGAATAGCTAGGACATAATCACGTATGTTAATGTACACACGTTCTAGCAGAGGAAAACATAGAGACTCCCAATTAACTACAATGTAGGACAGAGTGGAACAAGTAAGCATGGGATTTGAAGATTTATAGAAAAGATTACATTTAAACTGAGCTTTGAATGACAGAACAACTTTGAGGGGAGACAGCGTAATTGGAACAGAGAGTAACTGAGGTGGAAAGGATGTTAAAGATCAGATGGCAGACAGGTGGCTGATTTGGAGACTATGAGGTAGTTGAATTTTTTGTAAGTAGTATAGAATACTCTGAAAAGAGAAATGAGAGCCAGGAGTAGGAAGATAGTTTGGTATGAGCTTTTCAAAGGGCCCTGAAGGCCAGGAAGTTTGTACTCTGCTAGGTAATGGGGGAGTAATTTAGGATCTCTGAGTGAGTGAGTGATGCAATCTGAAATATGGCTTAGGAAGAACAGATAGATGGCTATTACAATTGCTCAGTCAAGAGGTAATGAAGCCGTTAAGTGGGATGGCTGCTGTGGCAATTGGAAAGGAGTAAATGGATGGGAGAGGCTTTGGGGAGGTAGAATCAATGGAGCTTGGCTCCTGATTGCACATGTCCTTTCCACACCCTCTGTCTGACCCTCATCCCTTTCCTCCTCTGATCATAGAAGGGTAGAAGGTGTCCCTTAATACACTGACTTAGATTTTCTGGAAAATTTCTCATCAGTATCAGGCGAGGCTTCATTTGCATTTTCTATGAAAGGCACCCCAAAGGACCATTCTTAGTGTTCAAAATGAAGAAGCAATATTCTGATTTACATTCATACTGCATTTTCTCTGTCTTCTGGACTGCCAGGTAAAGTTTCCCTCTTTTATCATAGGATTCTTACACTCAGAATATGGGGAAATACATTAGTACACTCCCTGTGAAGCTCTTGGCACCCCAGCAGAATGGAAATCAGGATAATAAAATTAGAGTTATTGAAAATGATAGTAAATTCCTCTCTTTGTTCCATTATTCAGTTTTAAGAGCATTTCTGCTCTCTAAGAGTCTTAGATTATTAGTTTTATATATTGGGAAAAAGAACTTTAAGAATAGAATTACATAACTAAATTTTGAGAAATTAAGAAAAGCAGTCATCAAAGCGATAGTGTTTTATTGTTAAACAAAATATAGACAATGTATTAACCACTTCAGTGTTTAAAGGCCAGAAAAGAAGAAAGTATATGGTATGTTCATATTGTGATTTTTTTGCCATTAGTAGATAAGGTTAAAATGAGCCGAAGTTGCCAGTATGTGGCAACAGGGAAGGGACCCCTAGCCTGGCAGGTCTTTGGGGGAGGCTTTGCCCTTGGTGATATATAGCTTTTGAAGACCTGCATAGCTATTTTTGACATGGGAAAATTTTTATTTATACCCCTTGGACTTTTCTGTAGAAACCTACAGGGTGACAGGAAGCACAGAAAATAGGCCTGCATTAAGTGAGCCATGGGGCACAGGGGTGAGCTGTGGGGTGCAGAGGCGAGCCCTGGGGCGCAGCGGGGATGCTGCTGGGATGCTCAGTGGTGGAACATGGGGCGCACCTAGTACCTAGGAAATTAGGCATCTGTTTTCAGCTCAAACTTCAAGCCGGAAATGATCCTCCTCATTAAAAGGAACAAAAAAACTATACCTCTTCCCCAGCCCCTCATCCAACACAGTTTTATAGCAACTCTTGGGGTGAGCATACAGAGCTTGGTGCAGATTAAGGGGCAGTGAGTGCTTTGGTTAATAGAACAGGGAGCTTTTATTAGGTGCTTACTGTAATTAAACACTCCCTAAGGGTTTTCCCTGCATTGTTTTATTTAACTGTTAAAACACCTTTCTTATCATACCCATTTAACATATGAAAAAACCCAAGATTGAGAAGTTAAGTTGCCCAAGATCCAGAGTACCTGAACCAGGATTCAGTCCTAACTGGACCCATCAGACCAAAGTCGAAGACAAGGCTCTAAATCATCTCTCCACATTGCCTCTTGCTTAAAGCCAGTAGCCTCCTTGGGGAGGTGGGGGGAGGGGGCGGTAGGAGGCTTGGGTGGCTCAGTTGCTTAAGTGTCTGCCTTTGGCTCAGGTCATGATGTCCAGGTCTCAGGATCCAGCCCTGGATTTGGGCTCCTGGCTCAGTGGGGGAGTCTACTTGTTCCTTTCCCTTTGCCCCTTCCCCTGCTCCTGTGCGCTCTGTCAAATAAATAAATAAAATCTTAAAAAAATAGAAACAAAAAATGCCTGGGAGAAAGGATTCTTAAAAGACAAGAGAATGTTGTGTTGTCTCTCAAGAGTCTCCTGAACACGCAGGAAGAAATGTGTTCATATTACCTCTCCAGGCCATGAAATACACATGCCTGCTTTCTTGGGAGGGAAAGACTTCTAGGGTTGTTATTGTCACTGGGTGCTATAGGATGGATAACTTCCCTTCTCTTGTTGCCAAATGAAAAAAAAACCACACTGCACAAAGACTATATATATATATATATATAGTATATATAGTATATGTATATATGTATATATGAATGGGAAAGCTACATTTAGACTAAGATCTTCTTGTGCAAGATCAGGCAGAAAAAAAACTGAAGAGAATAAGTAAAAAATGAGACAACGTAAGTAGAAGAAGAACCTGACCGGATCCAAGTAGGGAATCTTTCCTTAGCTACACCAGAGAAAGAGGAGAGGTTCATCCCAGGTGCCTGGGGAGGAGGGATGGAGACAATAGAAGAATGGCAAAGTCTGTTTCTGTCCCCTCTGGTTTGTGTGTCCTCTCTCTCTCTCTCCTCTGTTATTGTTGCTGCTATTATTATTAGTACCGTCATTATTATTTTACCTTAAAACCTTTGCTGGATTATTTACATTCCTATAAAGTAGCTTAAATCCTTTACCAGAATAGGCTGGCTATAAATACAGATTTTTAATAGAAATATTTCATAAAATTATACTATTCACATGCTTCTATAGTACTTATAGTACATAAATTAAAAATATATATTCATTCAAAAATTAATGTATATTATAATATATGTAGATCTCATTTCGGAGTTAGGATTTAGTAGCTCTCAACAAATCTTCTGTCTTCATAAAGTCCTGAGATAAGACATTCTTCTAGATATTCTTGCATATGGATTCCTGGGTGAGGGAGTGGGATGGGTGCACCCCCCAAAACACACGATCATTAGAGATCAGAGTTTGGTATCTAGTGAGGAAGGGGTTGAGCGGAGCAGGGAGGAATGAAACCAAGATGGTGACACCAGAGTTGTGACTGGGCAAAGACACAGAACACACAACCACACATACAAGCAACTTCTGAAAGGGTGGGACTGCCAGGAGACTTGGGCGGGAAATTTGGGAGTGTCAGTAATCATTTTTACGGTATCAGAGGATAGAAGTTATCGGAGTTACACAAACAAGAGGGTATTCCTATGAACCCAAATGAGCAGTTCATGGGTGAGGAGACTGTGGCTGTATTAGCACTTTCTAGGTAAAGGAAGCAGTTGCTCCTTGGGGGCAGGTGGGGACTAGGCCTTGGTGCCAGTGAAAGGGCTGCCTCTCTTTGGTGAAAGGCAGCCCCTGTTTCAACCCACTGATTCCACTCTCTTCTCAACAGGACTAAGATCCACTAGGGGGCGGTGAGGAGCTCGAATGTGGGTGTATGGGGAGATGTTCTGTGTGTGAACTATAACATGACAGAATGAAATAGAGTTTGTGTGGGACCAGAGTACAGCGTGTCCTTTTCAAAGCTGCAGAAACTAAAGTTTTTAAAGATACTAAAGCTGCCTGAGGCAACTCTGTGGAGTTCAAAATTTGAAGATGGCGAAGGAGTCAGGACAACATTTGCTGTTCAAAATTCCTATCCTCTTTTCTTTCTTACAATCTATGGTGATTTCTCGGTAGTAAACACATTACTGCAAGCAATAATGTGGTGATTATTGGTGTTACTATAATTTTATTGATGGAATATTAAAATCTCATGTATCATCTCATTTAATTCTCACAAGTGAGGTAGGTGACAGAGCTATGATGTGAAAATTCTTCTGCACGTAGAACTTAATGCTTTATTAGTGAATCTTAGTGGTTGCATATTTACAGTTTACCTGTTTATTAATTCATCCTGTAGATATTATTTTTATTACTTATTGTAAAGTTATTATATATAAATGAACCAGGACCCAGAGGCAGAACCAGAAAAAATATTTCCTTTCCTTGGGCAGGGGAGTCCCTTTCTTCCATTCTTTCCTTCCTCTCTCCCTCCATCTGTCCAAAAACCATTTAATAAATGCCTTCTCTGTGCTAAGTGCTCTGGAAGGCACTGGGAATGAAATTATAAAAAAGATAAAATCCCCGTGCTCCCAGAGTTCATAGTCCAATTAAGGGTAGGAAAGTTTTTGGTAAAGAACTAATTTTATGTCTTTCAACCTAACATTAGAGTGCTGCAAGTACAACCATGTTGCCAACTTATCTACTCCCTTGGTTTTATCTTTCTACCAATATCTTGCTGGTACACAGAATATTTTGAAAATTGCACATGTATTATATTGTGCTGTTCTAGATGGTGTCATATATTATGTGATAGTTTACTTGCCTGAATTAATAAGTATTTCACAGATATAAAAAGAATATTTTATAATAGCTACAGACCAGAAGTTGGGGAAACAATAAGTCTTGCGTCAAAACCAGCTGGGATTCTGCAAATCAATCAGTGTGATACCCTACATTAATAAAAGAAAGGACAAGAACCATACGATCCTCTCAATAGATGCAGAAAAAGCATTTGACACAGTGCAGCATCCTTTCTTAATTAAAACTCTTCACAGTGTAGGGATAGAGGGAACATACCATAATAACATAAAAGCCATATGTGAAAACCCCACAGAAAATATCATTCTCAATGGGGAAAAACTGAGAGCTTTTCCCCTAAGGTCAGGAACACGGCAGGGCCGTCCACTATCAACACTGCTGTTCAACACAGTACTAGAAGTCCTAGCCTCAGCAATCAGACAACAAAAAGAAATAAAAGGCATATGCATTGGCAAAGAAGAAGTTAAACTCTCACTCTTCGCAGATGACATGTTACTCTGTGTGGAAAACGCAAAAGACTCCACCCCAAAATTGCTAGAACTCTTAAAGAAATTCAGCAAAGTGGCAGGATATAAAATCAATGCACAGAAATCAGTTGCCTTTCTATATACTAACAATGAGACAAAAGAAAGAGAAATTAAAGAGTAGATCCCATTTATAATTGTACCAGAAATCATAACCTAACCAATGAGGCAAAGGATCTATACTCAGAAAACTCTCAAACACTCATGAAAGAAATTGAGGAAGGCACAAAGAAATGGAAAAATATTCCATTCTTGTGGATGGAAGAACAAATATTGTTAAAATATCTATGCTACCCAAAGCAATCTACACATNGAACACTCATGAAAGAAATTGAGGAAGGCACAAAGAAATGGAAAAATATTCCATTCTTGGGCGCCTGGGTGGCTCAGTGGGTTAAAGCCGCTGCCTTCGGCTCAGGTCATGATCCCAGGG
>LNAC01000122.1:2916347-2926796 GCA_002007465.1 Ailurus styani
CTCTCTGCCTGCCTCTCTGCCTACTTGTAATCTCTCTCTCTGTGTCAAATGAATAAATAAAATCTTTAAAAAAAAAATTCCATTCTTGTGGATGGAAGAACAAATATTGTTAAAATATCTATGCTACCCAAAGCAATCTACACATTCAATGCAATCCCTACCCAAATACCATCAACTTTTTTCACAGAGCTGGAACAAATAATCCTAAAATTTGTATAGAACCAGAAAAGACCCCAAATAGCCTGAGGAATGTTGAAAAAGAAAACCAGAGCTGGTGGCATCACAATGTCAGACTTCAAGCTCTACTACAAAGCTGTAATCATCAAGACAGCATGGTACTGGCACAAAAACAGACACACAGATCAATGGAACAGAATAGAGAGCCCAGAAATGGATCCTCAACTCTATAGTCAACTAATCTTTGACAAAGCAGGAAAGAATTTTGGAGAATGGAAAAAAGATACTTTCTTCAACAAATGGTGTTGGGAAAATTGGACAGCCACATGTACAAGAATGAAACTGGGCCATTTCTTTACATCATACACAAAAATAGACTCAAAATGGATGAAAGACCTAAATGTGAGACAAGAATCCATCAAAATCTTAGAGGAGAACACAGGCAGCAACTTCTGTGATTTCGGCTGCAGAAACTTCTTGCTAGACATGTCTCTAAAGGCAAGGGAAACAAAAGCAAAAATGAGCTATTGGGACTTCATCAAGATAAAAAGCTTTTGCACAGCAAAGGAAATAGTCGACAAAACCAAAAGACAATCTACAGAATGGGAGAAGGTATTTGCAAATATCTTACCAGATAAAGGGGCAGTCTACCAAATCTATAAAGAACTATCAAATTCAACACCCAAAGAACAAATAATCCAGTCAAGAAATGGGCAGGAGACATGAACAGATATTTGTCCAAAGAAGACATCCAAATGGCCAACAGACACATGGAAGGATGCTCAACATCACTCTGCATCAGGAAAATACAAATCAAAACCACAATGAGATACCACCTCACACCAGTCAGAATGGCTAAATTTAACAAGTCAGGAAATGACAGATGTTGGTGAGGATGTGGAGAAAGGGGAACCCTCCTACACTGTTGGTGGGAATGCAAGCTGGTGCAGCCACTCTGGAAAACAGTATGGAGGTTCCTCAAAAAGTTGAAAATAGAGCTACCCTATGACCCAGCAATTGCTCTACTGGGTATTTACCCCAAAGATACAAATGTAGTGATCCAAAGGGTCATGTGCACCCTAATGTTTATAGCAGCAATGTCCACAATAGCCAAACTGTGGAAAGAGCCAAGATGTCCATTGACAGATGAATGGATAAAGAAGATGTGGTATTTGTGTGTGTGTGTGTGTGTGTGTGTGTATCTGTGTGTGTATAATGGAATATAATATATAATATGTATATTATATATGTATATATATAATGGAATACTACTCAGCCATCAACAAAAATGAAATCTTGCCATTTGCAACAATGTGATTAGAACCAGAGGATATAGGCTAAGCAAAATAAATTAATCAGAGAAAGACAATTATCTATGAGAAGATTACAGGGGAAGAGAGGAAAAAGTAAAACAAGACAAAATCAGAGAGGGAGATAAACCATAGGAGTCTTAATCATAGGAAACAAACTGAGGGTTGCTGGAGGGGCAGGAGGTAGGGGATGGGGTAACTGGGTGATGGACATTAAGGAGGGCATGTGATGTAATGAGCACAGGGTATATGACTGATGAGTCACTGACCTCTACCTCTGAAAGTAACAATACCTTATATGTTAATTCATTGAATTTAAATTAAATAAGAAAAAATTCTATAGATTTAGATTGCAGCTAAAAAAAATGATGGGTTTGGAGCAGAATACTTTTTTTTTAATTTTATTTTTCAGTGATCCAAGATTCATTGTTTATGCACCACACGCAGTGCTCCATACAATACGTGCCCTCCTTAATACCCACCACGAGACTCACCCCTCCCCCTCCCCTCCATAACCCTCAGTTTGCATGAGAGACTGTGGACTCTGGAACAGAATACTTTTAAATCTTTAAGTTTCTCTTTTAATGTTGTAAGTAGAGTTTAACATCTTGGTACTTTAAAAGAGCATTGTACCATTTGAGGAAAAGAAACAAGCTGGGACTCAGGGGAGATCTATTGTTTTTGGAATTAGTCTGAAGGGAGATGCAGTTTACATCTGGGGAATAGGTTGGAGTTCTCCATGGGAAGTGTAGGTGTTTGTGGCGGGGGAGGTGGAGAATGACAGGAGAAGCTACCCCCACCTGGGTCACATATCTTCACAGTGAAGTTTTCTTCTGTGGTGAGAAAAGTTGTAAATTTCCAGACTACCTATACATATTCAAAATAGGTTCATAATGCATTTAATTTTAAATAAATCCTAACAAATTATTTTTGCATCATCACTTTTAATAAACCTAACACATAAAATGTATATCTAACTGGGCAACATATGGATGGCCTTTAAGGAATCTGTGAATTCCCCAAGACTGTATGCAAAATTGTGTGCTTAGGTGCATTGTTCTAGAGAGGGTCAGTGGCTTTCATTAAATTCAAACACATGGCTCTAAAATAATTAAAGCCCAATGAAGAGGTAATTAAAAATTGAGAAAGTAGTCCCATAACAAGGACTTTTTTTCTCTCATAAAATGAGAACTTTTAAAGCATATGATTTGGACATAAATACTGACTTACATCAAGAGCCACGGACTGCTTGGCCCAGGATTTCTTCACTTGATCGTACATAATTGTGTTGTTGATGCCAAGGCCACAGAAGATGACAAAAGCCTAGGAAAGAGAAATCCCACTAATTAAGAATTGCAATAACTCATTGGTATAATCTAATATGAAAGCAGGCAGTCATCAGAAATGGGTCTGAAAATATAATTTCATTGTACACAGAGATAGGCCTTGGGGAAATATGCACATTAAAATTCTTCATTACTATTGTCATGTAACAACTTTATAGCTCACATCGCACATGAGAAAAAATTATTAATACAATGTCATGGTGAAGAAATGACTTTATTTAAAAACATACTTACAGTCTTACCAAATGTGTTCTTAATTTATTTAGGTCATGGACTGGTTTTGGTAATTCCATCCCATTAAACTAAAGCACCCTCTTTTAGTGGCTAGGCTATAAAATATTTTGGTGAGGAAACCAGGTGAGCATACTCATGAGGTAAACGTAAAGAGGAAGGAAGACAGATCTAGAACCAGTTAGTAAAGAAGCTGTGAGGTATTCTCTCCTAGAGGAAAAATAATCGTGGGGTTTTGATGTTGGCTACTTAGCTGGTGCAAAGTTTACAAGGATACTTGTTCAAGGCCAACCTTTCCAGCTAGAGGGCAGACTGGAATAAAGGGAAGCTTGAAAACCCAAGAGAGATGATGACTGAACTCGCCGTGGAGCTGGCTGGTAGTCTCGCCACTACAGACATACTCTTGACAGAGTTTGGCAAGCTGCGACCAGGAGACTATTGGTGACTCAGCTCTAGCCTTTGGTTCACAAATGTATTTTCTTACCTCAAAAAGCCGTTGATCTGCATCATCAAAAGCTTTCCCGTCAAGTCTATTTAACACTTGAGCCACACCTGTAGAAAGAGTTTGGTTTACGTGGTCATTTTTAGCACTGGCCACTGTGTTACTATAATATAATAAAGCCCAGCTGACTTGATACCTCCCTTAGGTAATTTCAGACACTGGGTTTAATCTCTGGTCTCCCCAGTGCTGCTGTTACCATGGGTCAGAGCTGAGGTACAGCAATGCAGTCTATCTTTAAGGCTGTGATAACCAAACTGAGTCACAGTGAAGCCTGGAGTTCTACAAGGCATCAGTCTGATTCCTTAAAAATGGTTTTCAAGAAGACTGTGCACAGTGACTTGGATATATCTGACATATATACACATGCATATACACATATATGCAATTATATATATCACTGAATATTAATAACTGTGTGTATATACATGTGTGTCTGTACATATATATATGTAATTTTTTAATGTTTTCAATCCTGTGGAACACAGTGCTTGAGTGTGGCAGGATGGCATCATGATTAAGAACATGGTCTCTGAAAGACAACTATCATATGATCTCACTGATAGGAGGAATTTGAGAAACAAGATAGAGGATCAAAGGTGAAGGGAGGGAAAAATGAAACAAGACAAAACCGGAGAGGGAGACAAACTATAAGAGACTCTTGATCTCAGGAAACAAACCGAGTGTTGCTGGAGGGGAGGGTATGGGAGGGATGGGGTGGCTGGGTGATGGACATTGGGGAGGGTATGTGCTATGGTGAGTGCTGTGAATTGAGTAAGACTGATGAGTCACAGACCTACACCCCTGAAACAAATCATACATTATATGTTAGTTTAAAAAGAAAAAAGAACATGGGCTCTTGTGTCACACTGTCTCAGTTCACATTTCAACTCCACTATCAGCTGTTACCTTGACCAAGTTGCCTAACTTTTTTAGCACTGAAAGTCCTCATCTGTAAAATGGGGATTAAAATGTTCACTATTTCAGAGGGTTATGAAGATGAAATAATTTGTACTCCATTTGGTACAAACTAAAAATAGCTGCAATTCTAAAGCATGCTTGAATTTTTTAAGTAAGTCATCATGTGATAGAAGACATATATAATGACATATATATGATGAATATAATGAAACAGAAATCTTTAGCATGTAAGAGGCAAATTGCACTCTTGATTTTGAAACAATAACAGATGTTTACTGTTAGGAATGAAAGCTAGGACCGTATTTGAGATTGCCATTGGAGATCAACAGCATAGAAACAGTGTTTCTTATGCACTTTCTCTTCTCTTTAAACTTAAATATATTTAAAACTATACATGATGCAATTCAACGCTTTGTACTAGGGGCTCAAATTCCCAAATCTTTGAACATTCTTTATGTTCATTAATGTACAAAAATTTTTCTGCAAATTAAGTGAATTGATGAAAAAATTATGTTACAGTTCAAGCCTTGACAATATTTATAGAATACTAAATCCTTTGATAAAAGCAGTGTCTTACAGTTTAACAGGCAATGTTGGGGGGAAGCAAAGAAAGGCAAATGCACTAGTTACCTCATGTCTCTTAGAAAAAATCATGTTTTAATTATGTTTCAATAATTTTAACTAACGCCTCCACTCTTTACGACTTCTCTACTCACTGACTTCTTTCTTGGGTTTGATACTTTCCCGGCAGAGGTTCTGAGGGAAGGGAAAGGAGCAAAGGATGGAGAAAAACTTAGAAGTTGCTTTGGCCCACAGTTCTGTTATTCTGGGTCAAGTATAACCTATTTCAGAATCATCCAGATAGAAAGATGCTGCACAGTACATGTCTAATAATGCATGTTCTTTTCCTCTGCATGTACTCCACCTGTAAAAGCTTAGATGTAAGCACACAGATGTGGTGGGAAAATCTGTAGAGGAGTTGGGGGATGCCTGACTTGTAATCCTGATCCTGCAACTAACATTCTGTGACTTTATTCTGGTCTTTGTGTGATTCCCCCACCCCACCTCAATTTCCAGAAGGTAAGATAAGAGAGTTCTATTAGTTAATTTCTGAGATCCCCTCCAACTTCAAAATTATTGGTCCTTGGTTAAAAGAATAAATCTTTGTTCATTGTTCTGGTTCATGTCAATTCATCAGGAGTCTACACTTATGAAATGATATGAGTGAATGAAACATAGGTTGATGAGTCCTGGACATAAAAGAGGAGAGCAGGTAGCACTTCTTGGCCTTTTTGCTAAGATCAAGTGCAAAAAGGGGGGAACAGGTAAAAAAGATAAGGTGTATTTTAAAGTAAATTTGTCTTTCTTTATACAAGAAGTTTGTACTGGGTGGCACAGTTGGCTAAGCATCTGACTCTTGGTTTCAGCTCAGGTCATGATCTCAGGACCGTGAGATTGAGCCTTGCATGGGCTCCATGCTCACTATGGAGTCTGCTTAAGTTTCTCTCTCCCTCTCCCACTGCCCCTCACTCGTGCACCCCACTTAAAATGAAAAAAAAAAAAGCAAAAAAATAATCTTTAACTATTTAGGTAACGTCTTACCAATTATTTGGTGGTTGCTATTCCAAATAGGGACACAGAGAACAGATCTTATATGAAATCCTGATATCTGGTCAGCCTAGAATATAAGAAAGTAGTTAATTAAAATTAAACATTATTTACCCATTTCTGACTTAACAGTTTACTCTTCATAAAAGACATTAAAAAAAACTTTAAAAAAGACACATTATAATCTATTTGTTAATGCAGACACTTACCTGCCTCTTTTAATTTAAAGCATCATAATAAACATCTTAAGGAAATCAAGCCCCAACCAAATATGAATTGACCAAAAGACCCCACACCAACACTACTTCCCCCAATCCCTGCAGCCACAGAGAGCTGGATGTGAAACTCTTGATCATGATCATATCACCAGACAAAAATTCTAGCAACTCTTTCTGCCCTTAGTATTTAAAACATTTTATTTAAACTAGCGGTCAATTCTCCTTGATTGGGCACATCTGTTAGTGAAAATGTTTTGAGCCTATAATGCTACCATACACCTATATACTTTTAATACCCTCTCTCTCTCTTTTTTTTAGGGAATTTTTTTGCTAGGGAATCTTAAGAGAGAGAGAGGGAGAGAGAATCTTAAGCCGGCTCCATGCCCAGGGGAGCTCAATCTCACGACCCTGAGATCATGACCTGAGCTAAAATCAAGAGTCAGATGCTTAACCAACTGAGCCACATAGATGCCCCAGTACTCTATATTTTTAGTATCATTAATTTACTATATATATTATAAAGTCATACATAAAAAAATTGAAGTTGCAAAAATATATGATAAATGTAGAGGTTCAGAGATCTTCTTTCTATACTCTAGCAGACCATCAGATGACATATTTAAAATATGAAGATATAATTACCAGGACCAAAAACCATTCATTCAGTAATAAACTCCACTTAATATTAAAATCAATGGTCCATATCTAATTGTTAGATAAGAGCTACGAAAGACTGATAGGGTGTTGGTGAGTTCATATGACCTTGATATCTAGTGAGAAAGGTCACCTTGTCATCCCAATACTATAGGAAAAAAAATAAGATATCAAGGTTTTATATGGTTATTGGGGTAAAAAAGGTACTTTTATATTTTTAAATGTTCATTGTAGAGGTTAAGAGCTGCATATTTTAAACATTTGAAATTGGAAGTTCATTTAGACACCTAAATATTATTTTTATATTATTTTGGTTTTCCTCTAAGAAATTAATTTTCCAGATATCTTCTATTCTTGATACCAGTATGTTCGTTTCTTTTTTAAAAGTACTCGTTTGGTTTTGTTCAAGAAATCTTTCCCTACTCCTAGCTCATGAAGATATTCTCCAATTCTTTTCCTAGAATCTTTATTGTTTCAGCTTTCACATTTAGATTTGTAATCAAACTGAAAGTGATTTTCGAGAATAGTTTGAGCTAAGAGTCAAGACTCTTCTAACATCTATTTATTTATCGCCTCCAATGCACCAGACACATGGCTGGGTTTTGAAGATACAAAAATGAACTTGAATAGTTGTGTGAGGAGCTCTCACAGTGAGTAAAAATAGAAATAGTTAAGATAAAATAAGTGTCTAAGTAAAGCAATTTCAAAATACTATAGAAAAGCCAGCAACTCTGTTTAGAGAATTCAAGAGTAGCTTTAGATCCTTACAAGTGGGTCTTCAAGGACAATGATGGCGCCAGCGATGCTGAGCTAACATTGACTGGATGTTTGCTTCCTGTCAGGCACTCGGTTCAACGCCTTCACACGCATTATCTCATATACTTGTTAAAACAACCCTGGAGGTAGGTACTGTTCACTTCCTCCCTCTTAAGTAAGACTCAGAGAAATTAAACCACCTTGAAAGCAGAAAGACTGCTTCAAAGAAAGTCAGACAATAACAAACACATCCATCAGAGTTATCGTCCAAAAGAAACAAAGTGGTTTTCTTTCTCTCCCTCAGGCTAAAGTCTGACTTACAGCGATGCTAGGGAGCAGGGAGGAGGAGGTCCATTGTACGAGGTCTGGGAGGTGTCAGCTACAGACGTCAGCTAGCCACAGCAGTGCCAGAATGTCTGGGTCTGTTTTGTTCTGATGAGAGTCATACACAGGGGTCGGTAGTCCTGAGCCAGCCCAGACGAGGAGGGACAGTTGCCTCTGCCAACTCTGGGCCAGCCGAAGCCCACTCTAACCTCTCTGGGGAATCTGAAGCAGCTGAGGAACGAGGTCACAGTGCAAGAAGACGAGAACATGCGGTGAGTGAGAGAAACAAGGAGAGACAGCTTGAGAGGCTGGTGGTGAGAAAAACAAACCCGAGGATGTTGATCAGTGAAATACGAGGGAGTTTCGTTTACCAAAAATTATGATTATAGTGCTCCCCCCAAATTTTTTATTCTGGGGGGATTCTCCCATCCCTGTCGAGGATAACATGGAAATTTCTGGTTTGAGTAAGAGTGGCTGGAGGTCCCTGATGTGGGGAACACAGGATGTCTGAGCAAAATGATTCCGAGTTCAAGTTACAATTGAGATGGTGGTGGGAGAGATGGAGAAGCTGAGGTGCTCATCTTGGAGTCATCAGCCCCTGGCTTGGAGTGAGTTAGTAGAATCACTAAGGAAGAATTTGTGCAAGGAAAAGATGAAAAGGATGAAAATTGAACCTGAGGGCACGTGGTATTTTGGGCAGAATGAAGAAGGTGGGGTCAGTGCCTGGGATGGAAAAGAACTCCAAAGCTCTTACTTGTAACCTCAAGGTTTTATAGCATTTCTAATGTGTGAATACACTGCTACAACCTTTTCAGAAACAGATTTATTGATGTGTATCCAGAGTCTAAAAAGTATAAATACCCTTTGACCCACTAATTCCTGTGTCTAGAAATTTATTCTATGGTAGTTATTATAGCTACACACAAAAGTTTACATATAGAGGTGTAAACTGTAGCATTACTAATGATAATGCTATATTAGAAATAACCTGAATACTAAGGAGGAGCGGCAAGATGGCGGAGGAGTAGGAGACTGATTATCATCAGGTCCCAGAAATTCACCCAGATAGCTGTCAAACTATTCTGAAAACCTACAAATTCTACAGGAGATTGAAGAGAAGAAGAGCAGCGATTCTAAGAACTGAAAATCGACCACTTTCCAGAAGGTAGGCCGTGTGGAGAAGTGAATCTGCAGCGATGGGAGGATAGACCTGGGGGGAGGGGCCGGCTCCCGGCAAGGGAGCGAGCAGCAGAGCACAGGCTTGGAACTGTTAGAAGTCGGCTCCACTGAGGGACGTCACCCCAGAGGCCAAGTCAGGGGTGAAGCCCTCGTGGGGACAGTGTGGTCTCAGGACCCACGGGGACACAAAAAGACCAGGGGTGTCTGAGCACAACTGAGCTCCCAGGTATCAGAGAGAAGCCGGCGGGAGAGACAGAGCCGAGCTGAGAAGGGGTCTCTCGGCTCGGGGTTACCTTGCACAGTTGGGCCACTGCTCTGTGAGCGGGGACCCCACGGGTAGCAGACCTGGAGAGACCCCTTCTTACTCCTCCAGGAGGAGCGGCGCAGGAGCAGCTGCAGGAATCTGCCAGGTTCAGAGATTCAAAACGGGGCCACACACCAGAGAGACAGACGCTCTGTCACAGGCCAGGTGAGCTCGGAGCGCGGCTGGAGACCAGGAGACGGGAGGGACTGCTTTCTCTGAGGCGCGCTGAGGACTGAGGCCCCAGGCTCTCGGCTCCTCCGGGTCGGAGACTGGGAGCCACCATTTTCAGTCCCGGCCTCCAACAAGGTATGGAAAACATTCAGGGAACAAAAGCTCCCGAAAGCGAACCCGAGCTGATGACTTAGCCTGGCCCCTGGCGAGGGCGGTGGGAATCCGCCTCGGGCAGAGACACTTGAGAATCACAGCAACAGGCCCCTCCCCCAGAAGACCAGAAAAAAAAACATCCAGCCAAAGTCAAGTTCGAGATTGGTGAGAATTGTGGAACTCCAGAGCTAGGGGAAAGCAATGCAGAGAATTCTTGGCTTTTCCCCCATGATTCCTTAGTCATTCAAGGTTAAATTCTTTGAATTTTTTTTCTTACTTTTTTCTTTTAAATTTTTTCCTTTTCCCTATTTTAAAGTTTTTAACTATTCTATCTTATCAACACTTTTTAATCTTTTAAAATTTTCATTGTTATAATCATATTTTATCCCTTCATTGTATTTAACCTTATTTTTTGTATACATATAGGGTCTGTTGAATTCACCAGTCTAATAGAGATAGAGACAGATAGAGAGATAGAGATAGATATAGAGATAGAGTCAGAGACACACATAGATACAGAAACAGAAATAGATGATATAGATATAGATATAGGATTTTGTTTTATTTATTCTTGTTTTGTTTTTGTTTGTATGATTTT
>LNAC01000122.1:2932156-2952890 GCA_002007465.1 Ailurus styani
ATATTTACAACCTCCAAATATATTACAACATGATTATAAATGGCTTTGGGATTTTTTTTCATACTCAAAAAAAGGTCAGCTTTTACTACAATGTAAAATTTAGAGCCTTTATTGAAATATGTCTTCAAGAAAGCTGTTAAGAATTTTTATGAAACCATTAAATACACAAACACTTGTAAAGGACAGTGTATCTCTGTATACATACATATGTGTATATATGTGTGTATTTATACATATTTATATCAAGCATGCGTGAATATACATTCTCATATTTATCTGTACATATGTCTGCCCCTGCATCTGGAAGAATATATTNCATCTACACAATGCAATGTTATCCTTATAATGTAAATCATGATACAGAAGAATATTTGCTAAACATGGAAATTTTTAATATATTATGTGATAATAGTGTGGGTGTCTGTAGGTATACAACACTTATCATAAACATTGGAAAATCCTGGAAATACAACCACAGTAATTACCTCTGAATTATTTGCTAATGGGAGTTTGTTTCCTTACTTTTTAAGTAGACTTTACTTTTTAGAACAGTTTCGAGTTCACAGCAAAATGCGTGCAAGTACAGAGAGTCCCCATCTCCTGCCCCACACATGCACCTGTCTCCCCCACTGTCAACATCACTCACCAGCATGGTACATTTGTTACAATTGATGGACCCACTCTGACTCATCATTATCATCCAAAGTCCCCAGTTTACACTATGGTTTGCTCTTGAAGCTGTACTTTTCATGGGTTTTGCTGCATAATGGCCTGTATCCACCATTATAGTATTATGCAGAGTAGTTTCACTGTCCCTCAAATCCTCCCTGTTCCACCTCTTCATCCTTCCATCCCTGCTAGGCTCTGGCCACCACTTTTCTCCCCCAGCTTGACTAAGATAGAATTGACAAAATTATAGCATATTCAGTGTGTACCTCATGATGATTTGATATATGTATATATTGTGAAAGAATTCTGCCAATGGGAGTTTTTAAATTACTGTTTCTGCTTTCTAAATTTTGGATAATGAATTACTTGTAGACAAGGGGGAAAATTATTTTCTAAGTAGAACTAAAGGGGAACAATAGTGCCAAAGTTTGCAGAATAGTCAAATAGGATAAGCACCAAAAATGGGATCACTGAAGACAAAGACAGGCAAGGCAAGAAGGGATGGGTTGAGAAACAGAAGTCAAGTGGTTAGTTCTGGAGGAGAAGGTCACACTGAGAGAGTGGAGTTGCACTGATCCAACGCTGGAGGCTTGCGTGGGCTGAGCACAAGAGGAGAGGAGGGGCAAAAGACAATGCCGAGAATGTCTTTAAATCATTCCCACTGCAGCTGAGGGAAGGAAGTGAAGCCGGCACTAATGGGCAATGAGAATAAGGAAGAGAGAGTGGTAATGATCAGCGTGCTTGATGAGCCCAGCATGACAGGAGATGGGGAGAAAGGATAGCAGAGTATGATGAGAATGAATTTTTTTATTTTAAGATCATTAAGGCAATCCCCTTCCCCTACCGATTTGTCTATCCACGGCAATGCTGTTGTTTCTGGAAAATTAAACAAATCCAGGTTAGTTAATATGACCATATGCAACAGCAAGGGCTGGAAGCATGTATCATCCTCTCCAGGGGCTAACGGAGAAGAGATGAAGCCCATCAGTGGAAGCACAAGACACCTGAAGAATGAATCCCAAACAGGAGCGGAGAGGGATAACAAAGTAGGAAGGAAAGAATCATCTCTGTTCATCAGATAACCCCAGGTCTTCAGGGCCTATCAGTCAATGGAGCTCAAAAATATCTATTGACCTCTTGACTCCGACCAAGTCACCAAAACTCTCTATGTCTCAATTTTGTTATTGACATTTATCTCACACACACCAGAATGTTAACACTGGTTGTCTCCAGATTTTGACATCATAGCCAATTCTCATCTTTTTTCCTTTCTGCTTTTTCTTATTTTCCAAGTTGTTTTGTAGAAATATTTGTGAAAGGATTTCAAAATTTGTAAGGTGTTTTGCAAACGTAAATATTACTAATATTGAGAGGAATACCTCTCCCCCAGATATCTGCCCCACTGTTCCACAGGGTTCCCCAATCATTCTCAGTATAAAACTCACATCATTAGAGTCCCAAGTTAGACCATGTGAGACTAAGCAGCCTTTCTAGAAGGCTACAGTTAAAATAAACATATTGTCTGGGAGTGTCTACTTCTTTCCAATTAAAGGTGTGTATGCCTAAAATTTTTTTTTAAATTTTATTTATTTATTTGGCACAGAGAGAGAGATTACAAGTAGGCAGAGAGGCAGGCAGAGAGACAGGGAGAGGAGGAAGCAGGCTCCCTGCTGAGCAGAGAGCCCGATGCGGGCCTCGATCCCAGGACGCTGAGATCATGACCTGAGCGGAAAGCAGAGGCTTTAACCCACTGAGCCACCCAGGTGCCCAATGCCTAAAAATTTTGTCTAGTCTCTGTCCTCATTGGGTCTTTCCAGTACACAGATCTCCTTGGAGCCATCAAAATACACTTGTCATGTTTTCCAGCTTCTCAAAGGCAGTCAGTGGAAATGTTAAGTGAGTTGGTGGTACTATAACACTATTCTTTATTTTTCAGCGTGTTTCCTTTTCCTACAAAGGTAGGTACAATTTTAGCATTTATTTATTTATTTGTTAGTTTATTTATTTTTAGAAGATTTTATTTTATTTTATTTTATTGAGAGAGAGAGAGTGAGTGAGAGAAGGAGAGAGAGTGCATGAGCAGGGAAACGGTCAGGGGCAGAAGGAGAGAGAGAAGCAGACTCCCCAATAAGCGTGGAGCCTGAGGAGGGGCTCCAACCTAGGACCCTAGGGTCATGAGTCGAGCCAAAGGCAGGCACTCCAGCAATAATTTAAAGCAGTACTTTATCTCCCAAATGTTAATCTACCAGAGAGAAATTCTGACGCTAGGACAAGCTGAGGGTGGAGATGTTCTGATGTCGGTCCCTTGATTTTTCTGAAACAGTAGAGAGGCAGTTTCTTTTTGTCTACCTTACCTATGCATAAGATCCGTCCTAATGGCTTCTAGAACATACCTATCAATGATTCCTTAAATTTCTGACAAGAGTACTCCCAGAAAAATAACTGAACTTTGGGCTTAGAACTGAGGCACTGTCTTTACCACCTACACAGCAAAGTCTATTCCACTCTTAGGACCCCTATTTGTCTTCACTCCCCACAGCTACCCCATTCTATACCTTATTCAAGTTTTAGTAATCCTCTTAACCTTCCTCACCTTCCTGGTCATCTGCAATTGTATAGCCACTGTCCAGTCTTCAAACCCTATTCCCCGGAAGGTATCTCAAACTGGCTTACACGAAGTATCAGCGACTGAGAGGTTGCTGGTAAGCAAATGGCTTTCAGCAGATCCACGCAGCTCTATCTCTTAATGGTTTCAGTTTTGCGCATTTCCTTTGTGACAGCAGCACAGCTGATAGACCAGAAGACGTTATAGGAAATAGACAATGAACTGTCCTGCTGGGCTAGCACTCAGCCTCCCAGACTACGGGAGGGCTTGGCGATGAGGCTCTGACAGGCAAAATGAGCTTTAATGCTCTAAGTCAAAAGATCTTAGCGCCTGGAGCCCCATTATCCTTAAGTGCTACATGACAAGGGCAAGAACTATTGAGTTGTCTTCAACAGGCTTTAATAATAAAAAAAAAAATCAGAGAGAGAGAATTTCATATGGAAAAATTGGGATTGAAGCGTGATGGATTTAGGGTCATGACACCTTAGATTTAACTGTGTAACTCCGGGCATCAGCCACCCATGGCAGAGGAGATCTGGGTGCTGATGGATTTCCCACTGCTCCTAAATTTGTAACAAATACATACACCACCAAACCATCCATGCATAAGGCCTGCCCTACTTTTTAGTTATTTTCTGCCATTTTCCCCCAGCCCCCACTTTGCTGAACCTTTCCTATTTAAATGTTGGGTCCAATTGTTCATTGCTGCTGCAGACAGAGGACAACACTGCATGCAATGGCTCTGAAAATTCTCTCCATAACTATACAAATGGGGAGAAATACTAAATTAAACAATAGAATAGTATACCTTATAATGACTAAATAATGCCTTGTTGTGCATTAGTCTGTTTTAAGGTATTCTTTTGAATCTAGTATAAAAAGAAAGGCAGAAAGCTTCACAGATAATGCACTAGAGTGCAACTAATTATTGGGACTTGAATTCATAAGCACAATGCCAGCTAAAAGCACGACCAGAGTAAGTGTTTCAGGATGACTGTATTTGTAAATAGAATATGCACTCCAAGAAGTCATCTGATACAGCAGCATCTCACCTGTAAAGGCACTCTATTTACATGCTGTTGGGACAGTCTTAGGCAAAGGAGCATCCTAGGATAAAATTCGCGCAGCACTCTACGGTGGCTAGGGCAATAGAGAATAACCATCTGAATTCCCCAAAGATGAGGCAAGGCAAGTTAATTTACTTAGAAATCTTGCATTATTTCACTTCTGGCTCTGAGTAATAATTTATAGTTTTTAAAGAGCTCACAATAATCTGGCAGAACATAATTTCACATAAGATATAAAGGGTCTAAATTTTTTAAATAGCTTTATAATTTTGCCTGATTACAATAATAATACAAATACTTGTGAAATTTTTAAGTAAAAATAAAATCAAAATCTCTAATCTTGCCATCTGTCTGAAGATGGCAACTATTAAAAATTTAGTACAAGTTCTTCTTGATCTTTTCCTAAAAATATATATATGCTCATGCATCAATTTATGATATATTCAACAATATATATCTTCCTAAATAACATAGATAAAATATTCAACAATATTGAACAATAATGACTACTAAGTACTAAACATTGTTCCAGTTCTTGGGGAGACATCAGTGAGCAAAATAGACAAAATCCTCACAATCACTGAGCTTACATTTTAGTGAGAGAAGACAGATGGCAAAAAATACAAAGAAAAAAAATATAGAAATTGATTACATATTAGGAAGTGTTAGGAATTACAGAGAGAAAATAGAACAGGATAAAGGGGATTTAATAGCAAGGTTGTCAGGCCTTACTAACGGGTAACATTTGAAAGATGACTTTAAAGAAGTGAGGATTTGAACTATGTAGATATAGGGGAAAAAGTATTTCATCTGAGGGAATAGCCACTGTAAAGGCCCTGAGGTAGGTGTGTGAGCAGCATGTTCTAGGAATAACAAAACAACCAGTGTGGCTGGAGAAGTAGGAGTCAGGGCTGAGGCCAGATAATGAGGTGCCAGGTTGTGTAGGGCATTGTAAACCCCTGAAAGAATTGTGAGTTTGGCTTTTACTCTAGTGATGACATAAGGAAACTTTGAAGAGTTTGTGAGCGGAGTTTTGATATGATGACCTAACATATAAAAGCATCTGGCTATTTTATCAAGAACAGAGTACCGAGGGGCAGAGATTAAGAAGCTATGGCCATGAAATAGTCCAGAGATGGGGGTGGCTTGGATAGGGTATTAGGAGTTGAGTGGTGAGAAGTGGTCAGATCCTGGATAAATTTTGCAGGGAGAGCCAACTTGACTTCCTGATGATTTAGGTGTGCAACATGAGAGAGAATGATGCCTATAAAATTTTTGTCATGAGCATCAGGAAGGATCGAGTTGCCTTAACAGAGACAGGGAAAGAGAGGAGAAGGCTTGGGAGAAAAAAGGCTGTGAGCTCTGTTTTGGACATTTTAGGTTTGAGGGGTCTATTAGAAAAATATGTGTGTGTATATATATATATACATATATCAATCTATACATACTTCTATACATTATTCTATACATCCTTCTTTGTGGCTTTTTTTCTTGTGGACATTTTTCTTTTTTTTTTTTAAGATTTTATTTATTTGATAGAGACACAGTGAGAGAGGAAACACAAGCAGGGGGAGTGGGAGAGGGAGAGGGAGAAGCAGGCTTCCCACCAAGCAGGGAGCCTGATGCGGGGCTCGATCCCAGGATCCTGGGATCATGACCTGAGCCGAAGGCAGACACTTAATGACTGAGCCACCCAGGTGCCCCTTGTGGACATTTTTCCATAGCAGGACATATGGAAGGTCATATGGGATAGAGATATTTTGTGTGGATGCAAGTGTAGTCATTATTACAGTGTGGTAGGCAGAATTCTAAAGATGGCCTCTAACATTCCCACCTGTCACCCTCCACTTTGTACAAGTCTGATAGAATCCTCTCCCTTTGAGTGTGGGCAGGACTTGTAAATATGACAGGATCATGAGTTCCTTGATTAGGTTATGTTATGTGGCAGAGGTGTTGGGATAGTCATTCTCGTGATTATGTAAGTTACTCCTGACATCCTGTAAGCCTCTGTCACAGCCAACTGCGTCAGATTCTCCTGTTGGTTTTGAGCAAGAGAGCTGCCATGTTGTGAGAGGGCCATATGGCTTGTCCCTAAGGGCAATCGCTAAGAGCTGAGAGAGATCTTTTAGCACTAGTCATTAAGAAAAGGGAAACCTCAGTCTACAACTGCAAGGAACTCAGTTCTGCCACCACCTGAACAAGCTTCGAAAAGTGCCAAAATTCACAGAGAATGCCACCTGGCCAACACCTTGATTTTAGCTTTGGGTGACCCTGGAGAGGAGAACCCAGTTATGCCATGCCCAGATTTCCGACCTACAGAAACTGACAGATAAGAAATGGATGTTTGTCTTAAGCTGCTGAATTTGTGGTGTCTTGTTATGCAGCAATAGAAAATTAATACACATGGTGTTCTGTCAGTGTCTGCAGGGGCTGAGCACGGGCACTCTCTTCCCAAGGAGCAAGGGATGGGTAAGACTATAAAACCCACCTACATGGTAACCTGTGAACATGAGGGTTTTTTGAGCCACAATAAATAAATATAATCAGGTATATCTTTTCTCTCTTCCAACCTTTTCATGGAGGCTGTAACAGTCTTATAACAGAATGAGCATACAGCGATCTTCATAAGGTCACAGAATTTAAAGCTCAGAAATTTAGTTCTGCTCTGTGAGTATACTATATAACCATTCTGTCATAATTTTCCACCCATAAGCCAAGGAGTTTGGCCTTAAAACCATGCAGGTTATCAAGCCCAGTAGGTGCCGTGCCTCAGAGTCAACTCAAACAGGCAGACAGAAGGCAAGTAATCACTGTGGCTTGCCCTCTAAGTTGCTCTGTTCCCCACAAGGAGGGAACTCCATTAAATATTTAATACAATCACAAAGAGAATACCCAGCAGGTAAACAACTATGATTACTTGCCCTATAGCCTTCACAGCAAGCTCCTGGCAGCACCTGGGATGGGCTTTATATCACATGAAACACATCCCTTTGTGGTTTCTATTAAAAGGAAGACCAACAGTTTCAAAACTGAGGTTTCAAAATAAGGATCATTCTCTTGCTGCATATCTTTGGGCAGAGCTTGTGAGGACTTCCCAGAAGTGATTATAAGGTAGGAAAGACATCGAAATTGGAAATCTAGTTTCCACTTTAGCTGTACAGCTAAGGCAAAGGTTGGCAGAGTAAATTCTCTCTTATTAACAGAAAATAGCCACTGGCATCATGAATCCCCCAATTGACAAGCTTCCCGTGTTCATCTAAACTAAAGAAGAAACTACCAAATGCACATGAGAAGGCGTATTGGGGTTGGCACCGCGTTAGCGATCTGAAGACTCCACAAGAAGGTTCGCTGGAGGGGTGCCTGGTTGGCTCAGTGGGTTAAGATGGTTCACTGGGCAAGTCATTCATCGTTGGCTGCTGGATGATTTCATTCATGGAGATGGGAACATCTCCCTGTGCAGTGCCAATGATCAGGATGGTCCATTTGTGTTCAATAGGAGCAAAAATTAAAGTCCTATTGTGTTAAGCCATGGAGATTCTGGAGTTTATCTATTGCCTTAACTGATTCTGTGATTTGAATGTGGGCAACGGGGTTACATTTGAAATATACCAGAGTAATTGGTTTTTCAGCTATATGTTTTAAAGATTGGTGGGTTGTTTGGACCTGGACAGTGTGGCCGGCTCTGGAAATTTGATCATCCTTAATGTACCTTGGTAATTTGGCCCCTGGATGGCTGGCCATTCTTGTGAAGAGCCAAGTCTGCATATTGCTGGCTCCTTGAGGAGACGATATGGTAACCATCCCTCCATGGCAGCCCAACGCCACGGGACATGCATCCAGCCTTCACCACCTCTGTAACTAACATCTGTTACTGTCCCTTCTCTGAGAAGACAAGGAGAGACATGGCTGACTTGAAGACCTACAGGCTATCAGATTAGCGCCACCATCTCTGCTTTACTGCCAACGATCACCCTTAACTCCCCTCTTTGGCAAGAAACTTTTCTCTTCCTTCCCCACTGTGTCTGGGATGAAGAGAATTGAAGCTGGTTTGTCTGTAATCAAGGTCTGCTGGTCTGCAGCTCTGTGTAAAGGCCCCTCATTTTAGAGAAAAGGACCTGCTTCTGCCAAACTGCCCCCACCCCAAAAGAATAAACTAGTCCTTAATCAGATAAATATCTTCACTGACATTTATATAGAATTGCATCATTTACAAAATATTTATGTATAATTTTACATGTTACAATACATATGCAAGTAGTATGCCCAAGATGACTCAGCAGGTGAGTGGAGCAGACAGGACAAAGAGATAGGTCTGCTGGCCAACATTCATGTCCCTTTGTGGATAGAGGAAAGATGGAGTGGTGATTCTATTGCCCAGGCAACCCCTTAGCAGCTGGTACCTATAGGAGACCAGTCAGGGAATTGAATTAGGAATCAGAAAGTCCACTCTGTTCTATGCTTTATCTCAAGGAAGCTGTGTGGTCTTAGGCAAGTCACTTCAGCTCTCTGAGTCTGTTTCCTCATCTGTAAATTAAAGAAATCTCTAATATTCCTATTAACTGAAAGTTGCCACCATCTACAATATTAAACCCCAGAATAAAACCAAACCATTTTTGGGTGTTCTATCCCAGGACACCACATTGTCTGATGAATTGGGGTCCTTCTTCATGTTCAGTAAAGAGAATTCAAGTTGCCAGAATTAGCCATTGAGCCATTGATAAATTCAGGATAGATACCAGCATTCAGGAAAATGTATTTCTGGCAGATTTAAGTTCATTATATAGACTCATGTTGAGAAAATCTGTAGGAAAAATAGGAAATGCTTTGAAAGGGATTACCCATGATACCCCTCTGCAAATTATCATTTTTGTTTACCAGCTTCAAACTATTCAGGGAAGTGAGTGAATGTAGAGAACCAAAAAGCAAGTGCTTTTTCCAGTGGAGAAAACTCTGGAAGATACTCCATTAATCCTGGATTAAAAATTATTTCCTTATATTCTATCAGTAATAAATAACTACTCAATTAAGATTACCAAAAAAAAATATGGATCCATAGCAGGACCAGGAAGAGAGAACTCAAACCTTTGCAGGAAGACAACTTAGTTCTAAAGGTTACCCTCTACCTCTATGATGATTCCAGAATTACTTTTAGTGCAAGAATGATGCAATTTCATTTTGTCATGACATTTTTTTAATCTTGAGGAAAACACTTAAAACATTAATAAAAGATATTTTATCTGAAATGGTTGTCTTTATCTTATGATCTACATCATCTTACATCAGGCTTCATGGGGAGAAGGTTGGGGCCTCTTGGCATCGTGGCTTAGTCTGCAGTCTCATTCATTACTAACATAAACAGTTGACACTGTCCCTGAGGCAAACTATACTCGAGAAGGGAGGAGGCCTAAGCAGATAAATAATTTTGCTTTTCCTAGCATAATACATAACACACACACACACACACACACACACACACTACGACATACAGACACATTCGTAGGACATATCTACTAAATGCTTGCATAAAAGCAGAATAATCTCACTCACCTCCATCTACATTGATTAACTCCTTACCAATTTTTTTCCCTTACCATGAGAAGGGAAACATAAAATAATTTTAAATTCCAATACCATGCAAAGAGACCATATAAAAATCATATATACTGCATCTTCAGATTTGCATTTGAAATTCAGTATTAGGTATGTGGCAGACTGAAAGCATTTTAGGTGAAAGACCAAGAAATAATATTGGTCTAAGTACATGCTTTATTTTATCAGAGGGAAGAAAGTGATTTCATGAAATAGTCACTGCTTAACCTACCACAGTTTACTGTCTTCAGGCATCATTCCTTCTAACTACTGGATAAAAGCATGAAATTTTTATGCGCAATCCCACAGAAGTAACTGTTGCAGTTTTGCTCAAGAGTTCACACTGTTCTTTTTATAGATCAGTGGAGCACGCTGCTTTATTGGAATGGACTATAAGTGCAGAGAAAAATGTAAAATGGCTGTATCACTAATCAGGAAGAGATGTGGCAAGAGTCTGCAGACATAAGGATGTGGCATATCCAACATCACTAAATTGTATGAGCAAGAAATATTCTTGAGATTTTAATTGTGCTTGCCACATGTGCTGTTTTTCATAAGAAAAAAAAAAAGAGCAGCGACGGGTAAAGAATTTTTCCTTCCCTGATAAAGGCAAAGATGTTGCTAGCCTATGACCCAGCACATCGTACTCCAAGGTATAGACACTGGTCCTTAGAAGTTATGTATGTGACAGTCAAACATGGAACCAAATGTCCATCAACACCACAGTGGATAAATAAAGCAAAGCTTCTTCATAGAGTGGAATACTTGACACAGGGGGAAGTAAATGAATGAATTGCAAACTCACATGTCATATGTCAAATGAAAAAGCAAGCCTTAGAAGAATACATACAGTATAATTAAATGTATTTAAACAGTATAATTTAATGTATATAAAGTTCAGAGACATGTAAGATATAATGATACATTTGGCATAGATTCAGACATATGCAATGAAACTATACAGAAAAGCAAAAGAATGTTAAGTTCAAATTAGGATAGAGTTACCCCTGCAGGCCAAGTTAAGGGGAAGGGATTAGGAAAGATCAGTATAAGAATTCACAAGTAATAGTCATGTTTTTTTCTTAAACTGGATTGAGGGTGTTCACAGCCTTATGTTTTGTTATACCTGTACATATGGCTTAGTAACCAACTTTTTAAAATTGTGTAATTTGTTGATTCTTTCTTTTCCCCAGACTTTGACTTCAAGGTCCAAAGCTAAGAGCAGAATAACAGTAATCCATACCAAACTTAGTGCTAAAATTTGGGATAGGAATCAACCATGACCCTTTGACATCTCATCTAATATAAAGACTTGGTAACAAGGAATTGGCAACGAACGATTTTTCTGCATAGCAAGCCTTTCAGTTTTGTTCAGCTATTACTGATGTCAGTAATAGGATACTGAGAACATTCCTTCATAAAGCTGTGTTTAGATAACTGTTCTTCAGTATTCTCTCTCTAAATGCAAGGAAGAAAGAAACACGGCAAAATGCAAAACTTTGATGTATCAGTCCTAACCAAATCAGAATGGTAAAGTATACAAACACTGACCTCTATAAATCATTTCTGCTCTGCCAATCACAGAACCAAGGTGGTAGTATTTTCTCACAAAGGAGGACAACTGAAGAAGCTTTAGACTGTGTACTTTCCCAAGGGCAGTAAGTTAAAGCTCAGAAATAATGCAGCAGAACTGAGGAGAGCTAGAGGGTGGTCAAGGTTGGGTCAGCCGAGGGAGCTGCAGAGTGTCTGCAGAGACACTCAACCCAGACTGTGAGCTCGTGAAAGGATTTGCAAGGTAGCAGCAGCTGAGCTCCATGCTCAAGAATTATTAGAAACTACTAGGGGACATAGCCTGAGGGAAGAAACCTCCAGGCAGTTACTGAGAGGTGGTGAGTTTTGGGAACATAAAAATTTCCCTGAAGAGATCTGCAAAAATGACATGACTTAAGTTAGAAGTTAAGTTTAGACTGCAGCCTCCTGGCACATCATGTCCCACCCCAGACATGGGACAGCACAGGGCAGGCTGAGGTCGAGGGCTATGGGGTCCGGAGACTGGGACTGAATCCCTGTCTGTCCCCAGAGTTGTCATTTCAGCTTCAATGTTCACTTATTATTGCTAATCTATTCTCTGTGCTATTGCCACAGAGGTGGTGTGAGCTTTCTAAAATAGAACTCCTGCATCTCCCTGATTTAAAACTTAACTATAGGTTCCTCATTGCCTAGGGCAAATACTCAAACTTCTTAACGTGGCTTTCAAGGTCTCAGAGCAATCTGGCTTCTGCTTCCGCCTCCAGCCTCCTCTACCTGGTGCTTTGGGCAGCATTAACTCGTCTCACCTCTCCAGCCCCTCGGCCCCCCATGCTCTCTCAGCCTTGCCTGGGACACGTCTCCTCACCTCCCTCGCCAAAAAACTCCTGCTACTCTTTACATCTTAGCTTGGCAATCTAGAATAGGAGACATGTAATTCATTGAATAAACCCCCACACACAGATATTTTATAAATTCATGTAAATTTATCTCTATGATACTGTAGATACTTAGTATTTAAACATCTGCAAGTCAGAATCTATATTGTTTTAATATATTCTGCATATAGCACAACGTGCCTACAAAATTAACATTGAACAATAACACAAACCAATTTACTGTTTCTTGGGAGCAATTTTAAAAGACACGGTAGTTGTTCTAGCATCTATTGGGAAATAACTATGCTATATACACATTTTTATTGATAACTGTTTCATAGTTTAATATAAACTATGTTTAATATAAAATGTGCATGAGTTAAGACATCGGTACTTGTTATGGGTACATTTATTAAAAATGTGCCCAATTGTAAAACAACAGCAAACTAATACAGAACAGATAGCCATTTTGCCACAATTCGGAGTAGAGGGGAGGTTTTTCTGTTACTCTATAGTAGGCAATGCTAAAAATCTGATCGCAGGGGAAAGATGGAAAAAGAAAAAAAATTGCCTGCAAAGTCAGGGCTTGCTGTGGTTCTATATGATGTCCCTCTGTTGCTTCAACCAGCAAACCATCACCAGGGTGACAAGTGAACTTTAAGACCACAACCAGAGAACTCCTCTTACCTCGGCATCAAAGCGAGGATCCTGGTAGGCATCGCTGATGTTCACTGGAAGGCCTGTGGAAGCTACGAGCTCAGCAACACTGTTATTTATGAGCCAGTCAGAATATGATGATTTCTCCATGCTTTCTTTGAAACTATCAAAACCAAAGCGGGCAGAAAGAAAATAGAGAAGCATAAGTTTGTTTGAAAGCAAATCTCATAGAACTACACTCAGAGTAGGTTTATCTACCCCCTTTTATTTTTTTTTATTTTATTTTTTTTTTTTAAAGATTTTATTTATTTATTTGACACAGAGAGAGAGATCAGATCACAAGTAGGCAGAGAGGCAGAGAGAGAGAGAGAGGAGGAAGCAGGCTCCCTGTTGAGCAGAGAGCCTGATGCGGGCCTCGATCCCAGGACCCTGAGATCATGACCTGAGCCGAAAGCAGAGGCTTTAACCCACTGAGCCACCCAGGCGCCCTATCTACCCCCTTTTAGAAGGGATAAGTGACTTGAGTCACAGAATAGCAAGGTAATTATCTGTAGCTACTTCAAAAAAACTTACCTGATCTAACGTAAAATAATCAAACCCATAGGAAGAAAAAAATGATTCTTTATGATCCAGAGAACAACTCTGGGTTGTATTTAGGCCAAAGCAGACAGACATAAAGTAAGTAATGAGGTAATAACCAGAATTGACAAGAGGATGCTAACACCATGGGATAATAAATTCCACTGACCTCCCCAGCCCACACCCCTTAACTGTGCAGACTAGATGTTTGACATAAGGAAATATAAAGCCCCTGAATGGGGAAAAATCAGGAAATAAATTGGAAGTTTACAAAATTTTAAAGGTAGCAAAAGAGCAGACCTAGACCATGTGTAATCGTAGTAATTATGTAACTATTTTTGTAGTATGTCTCAGAGTTTCTTAACAAAAACACATTTCCTGTTTACAAAGTCTTACTAGAAAACCCCTTTTAATTCTACTGATCCCTAATGTTAACCATTTAAATTATATTCATATTTGATTTGAACAGGAATCTTATCCAAATGATTTCGTGAACTTTCCCTTTTATCACGTTCACCACAATCATCAAATTTATAGAAAGGGTGTAAGAATTAGTAGGATTCCCTACTCACTCCCTCCCTTCCACCACTTCTTCCCCAAGTACAAAGTGAGCACTGCCAGGAGCTATGGAAAGGCAAATCTGAGTACTGTTCAAAGTCGTGATGTCAAGGAACGTTATCGTGGAGGAGGTAAGGTTTGTGGAGTGGCAGGTGATAACTGAAATTATATAAATGAATGCAAGTCTACTGTGGAGATGTTTTCCAAACCCCAGGGCATGTGAGTGAGTGTACCACAGCAAGACGAGTAAGAATCTACTGACTTTTTAATCTAAACTGCCGTGTATGTAAGGAAGACACTAAACACTGCCACTAGTCATTGTTACTGTGCAACCATGTGCCGCAGGGTGGAATTTGTGCTGTCTCAGGGATCTGGGGCACGGAGAGGACCCTGGATGCATGGAGAAGTGGGAAGCAGAGGCATTCTTTAGCACCACCCGTCGACGTCATCCAGAATGACAGCCAGTCTGTATCCGGTGAATGTGACATTTACGTGTGATGCTATTCATCCCTTCTTGGATATTAAAGACTACTAACACATCCATTTACTCGCTCTGGATCTCCGGCTCAGAAGTGGAAGTTTTACTAAAAATCAGAGTCATGTATCTCTCAGACAGTGCCTAAATCAAAGAAGTAAGAAGACAGAGGACTTCAAAGATAAGATGGTGCCTTTCTTTTCGACAACAAACAAAGGGACAACAACAAAGTCCATGTTTTATTTTCTCTGCTACATTATATCTCTGAGAAGGGACATTTTGTGTTGTGCTGCAATGGAAGCAAAATAGAGGAGGAAACACGATAATGCACCCGAGAGGAGGATCCAGCTTGATGAAGCCATTTCCTAGTTTATAAAAAAGTGTGACAGGATGCTGCTCCTTTCTTGCAGTGATGAATCAGTCTGTCAACTCGCTCTGTGCCGTCTGTGTACTTTATTCCATTCTACAATTTTTAGAAAGTGTTCCATGATAAAACAGCATGGAAAATGCTGAGCTAGAGAATGTTGGGCAGGGGAGCTTCTGGCAGACTGGGGATGAGGGAAGAACCCAAGGGAAGATATAGTTTCCTAAGGAAGGAACCAGTTTTATCCACAAGCGTGAAAACCTGGAAGCTGGGTCTTTCAAGAAGGGCGAGAGTTCAGCAAGGAGAGACTGGGGGTAGTGAGGAGGAGAGCACCAGAGGAGGAGGAGGAAACAGCAGGAACAGAGACACAAAAGAAGAAGAGCACAGGGAGTGTTCTTGGAACACTGAGCAATCCTCTTTGGTGGGAGCACAGGGTCCAGGTGATGGGGAACTGACATGAAAAGAAGATCAGGGCTTAAAGGTGGCAGGTTTGACCAAGGGGCTGAAACGTTAGTCACAGGTGATGGGGAGCTGTTGGAGCGTACGGAGCAGGGAAGTGACATGATTGGACCTGTGACTTCAGGAAGCTCAATCAAGGGACAGGGAGCAAGAAAAACTGGCTAAGAGAGATGAAAGGGAGAGCAGCCAAGCTGTGCAAGTGGGAGGTGAGGATGCCAGTCTCTCAAGAGGTCCTGCAGAAGACTCTGCGGGGCTGGGTGGGCAGCTGGTGTGGCTTATGTTTTGTTCCTGCGTGCCTGTGGCACTATTAGAAATGAGCTGTGGAGGGAGGGGGTAGTTGGGGGATGGACACTGGGGAGGGTATGTGCTATGGTGAGTGCCGTGAATTGTGTAAGACTGATGATTCACAGACCTGTACCCCTGGGGCAAATAATACAGCATATGTTAGTAAAAGAAGAAGAAGGAGGAGGAGGAGGAGAAGAAAAGAAGAAGGAGGGGGAGGAGGAGGAGAGGAAGAATAGGAAGAAGGAAAAGAAGGAGAGGAGGAAGAAGAAGGGAGTTGTTTTGAGAAGCAGGAGATGAGGAAAGATAACAGACATTTTGTGAACCTGGAACACATTATTCATTGTTGAGAATCCAGGAACAAAACCCATACCAAGCCTTTAGGACTGAAAATACTTTTGGGATTATCTTCAGGGACAATATAATGGATGAGATCATCAGGAAGCAAATACATAAAGAAATATGTATCTAAGAGAAGAAAGAAGAAGAAAGGCAGTAATAAAGGGGGAGGAGATAGAGAAGAAAGAAAAAAAGGGAAAGCAAATTTATCATAACCCAAGGTAGACCAAGGGCCTGACTCAATGTTTTACCGAACTAATTTGTTTCACCCTCACAAAAATCCTACGAGATGTAGAGAAATTCTCTACACTTTATAGATCAGAAAACTGAGGCTCAGAGCTGCGAAATAATTTTCCCAAGTGGAGGTAGAACTTTCAGCTAAGTGTGATTGCAGAGCCCCATATTATTCTGTTTATCCTGTAGCCTCTGAGGGAAGGAAATCAGTGAGTAGGAGTAGAGCAAGAATAGTAGGGTCTCACCTAAGGAAGAGAAGGGAGTGACAGTCCACATCATAGAGAGTTTCAGGGAGACGCTGCAAATCATAAACACTGCAGTCGGAGACTGCTTGCAGTCAAAGGAAGAGGGAGGAAAAGACATTGGACTTGATCATCCAGTCGTAGGTCCCTACTTACAAAATTCTCAAGGAAGATGATGATGAAAACACTTACTGAGCAGGGACTTCTGGAAGATTCATTCTAAATCTAAACATGCTTAGAACTGGGTTGAGTTCAGGCTGCGTATTGCAATCACTCTAATATTGTAGGACAACGTAAGACAGTTAACTCTGTGCAAGGCACTGCATGCAAGCTTTGCAGTTGAGGTGCTTTCTAGAAAGTATAAACTATGGTCTCTCCCCTCACGGGGGTTGCCACCTCAGTAGGGAGGTGAGAGATACACGCACTGACACTTACACAATGAACACTTTAAGTGCCCATTTCAAATGTCAAGTGAAAAATCTGTCACATGGCTGTGTTGCCTAGTTACCAAGTTCAACTGTACAAGATCAGGAATGCTAAAGAAGTGCAGGGAGGAAGCAGCCACCCGTGGCCATTGTCATTGGGGTAAGCCTGCAGAGGGGAGGGGAGATTTTTGTGAACCTATAGCTGCAACAGTACAAGCAGGTGTTCTGAAAACCACCTCTCCATTTCTTCAGTTTAATGGTGCACGGGTACATAAACTAAGGCCCAGTGTGACAGAATGCTCAGAGAGACGGTCGGGAAAGATGATTGTCACTCTGAGTATTCGTATCACATTCTGGTTTTTGCACCAATTCAACCTTACAAATCTTAACATTTTACTGTAATGCAGAATTATAATATTGAGTAAGAGTGTTCAAAACCTTTCTTTTTAAGATTTTATTTACTTATCTGACAAACAGAGAGAGGGAGCACAAGTAGGGGGAGAGGGAGAGGGAGAAGTAGACTCCCCACTGAGCAGAGAGCCTGATGTGAGAGGCTTGATCCCAGGACCCTGGGATCAGGACCTGAGCTGAAGACAGATGCTTAACCGACTGAGCCACCCAGGCGCCCCTGTTTTCCCATTCTATTTATTTATTTAAAATAGTTTATTTATTTATTTGAGAAAGAGAGAGAATGAGTGAGAGAGAGAGCATGAGAAGGAGGAGGGTCTGAGGGAGAAGCAGACTCCCTGCTGAGCAGTGAGCCCAATGTGGGGTTTGATTCCAGGATCCTGGGATCATGACCTGAGCTAAAGGCAGACACTTAACTAACGGAGCCACCCAGGCACCCCGAAAACCTTGCTTTTTTTTCAAGAGGATAATTTTGTCTTATGAAAAAGACCATGAACTTTAGAGTCAAATATACCTGATTCAAATACCTATTTTACCACTTCCTCACAAAGTGATCTCAGACAAGCTGGTTATACTTCATCTGTAAAATGAGTATAATACTAGTTCTTATCGTACAGATTAAGGGAAGCATTTATACAAGTGCTTAACATATTTTCTAGCCCACAGTAAAGATTTTTTTAAAGTATCTACATTTTAACAGCTTCTAAAGTCAATTCCTCCTGTGACAGTAGCATTTGTACATTTTTGCAATGAAGTATTGTGAATTCAACCACAAAGGAAAGGGCCAAGATTATTTCTGTTTCTTGAGGGACACATCTGGCTTACAAGATCAGTTCTTTCCTGATGGTCCTATTATAGGTCAATGCCTTCTGATTGGTGAGAGTTCTTTTATTCTGTGTGGCTTCCTGTCTTTTGATTGCTGTTGGATCAGAACATGTTTCAGTCATGGACACAGCCATGTGGGTTATGCAGGTCTTGCCATGCATGGGGCTGCCCTGTAAAAGGAGTGAATGGGGGCTGAAATCTAGCCTAGTTGTGCATGTTGACTTAGAGCTGCATCCTTCTAGAGGGAGTACATTTTCTGTTCTCACAGAGACACTGTACATGCTGACAATGGCCCTGTTTCAATCTCTCTGACAAATGGACATCTGATATCAAATTGAATGCCTTTAGTGACAGGGAACTCATTACCTACCAAAATATTCCATTCCATTTTGTGGCCACTCCTTCCTGTGGCTTACTTCCTAATACTCACCCTTTGCTCCCAGTCCCATGGGATCTCATTAGCTGACAGCCCTTGATATAGTTTGCAATAATTAACATGTTCCCCACAGTCTTTCACCTAAGATCATTCTTTTCTAACAAGCTCTAATTTCTTCAGCAACTCCTCCTCTGGCATGACTTCTTTATTCTCACCATCCCAGCCCTCCACGTAGCTCTGCTGATTAATAACTCTCTTGATTATGAAAGCCATTCCAGAATAGTTTTTTCCATGGGGTCTGAGCAGGATGGAGGTGGGATTACCATCACCTTTGTTCTAGATCTTGTTCCTACCAAAAGAGTCAAGGTTGATAGTTTCTAACAGGTCTTATTTTTTGAATATGTTGTTGGAATACTAAATTAATATCCAAAATTGAATTAGCCAGTTTTCTAGAGCCCCCTAAATCTGACCAGAGATATCAAATCCAGCACTAAGATCATCAGTTTGGGCCAGAACCAAGATATGGAAGAGTTACCACAGTTTGGAAACACATCAATATTGATTACTCTGTAGTTTGCATTGTGGGTGCAAATGAGATCATGTCACTTCAGGGGATCTTACCTGCCAAGTCCTCTCCCCACCCCTAGTCTCTAAGGAGACTTAGTTTTTTGCTCAAGGTACCTTGTCAAAGCCTTAGAAACCACTGGGAGACCAGACACTTGAGGGTGCTTAAGTTTCATGGGGCAAAGGAAGAATCCTCTCCCCTACACTCCACATGGTATTTTGGCCCGTAGGTCCCAATGCCATACTGTTCATGTCTACACTACCACAAATTTCCTCATTAAATAGCCCCTTTGGCTTCTCCCATACCCTTCTCTGCTATATGCAGGGAATAAGGGTGGGCTGACCCATCTTTCAGCAAAAAGACACTTACTAATCATCTCATGCAAGTGGACGTCTGGTGTGAGTCTTTCTAGGTTTGTGTATATTTCACCAAGACATTTACTGTACCCCAGTGTACCATAGAGAGAGGAGAAATGGCTTAAAATTCTATAAAACATTCATTTTTTTGTTGAAACTCACAAGTTTTGAGAAACCATTAAAATATTTCCAAAGTTTGTATGTTTTAATATCTATGCTTAATAGCTTCTCATATTCAAATCATAAAACTATTTTGACCCTTAAGGTGGGGATGTTAAAATAAATTCTGGCTTAAAGGAAAAAAAAAACAGCAGACCAAAAGAATCCTTGAAATAAGAGTCTGAGAAAAGGAAAATAAATACAGTTGTCACTTAACTTCAGTGACTCTTTCTTAAAAAGCAAAAATTAACCACTTTGCTTATTTTAACTCTTTAAAAAGTAGACCCCTCTAAAATCAAGAATTGTTTAAAATAACATGAAAATTGTAAAGGAATCTTTCACTTCTCTTTTACTAGAACCAGGTACATAGGAAGTTGCAGATTTTTAAGTGAATTTCTCTTGAAGGGCTGCAGTTTAGAGTCTTCTTTCTCAGTGGTGTCTTGCTTCCAAATATGAGACTCACACTGATTTCAAAGAAAGCTTCATGAGCTTAAACATATGGACAGTGAAAGGATAAAAGAGAATTACCCTGTTACAGATAACACATAATTCCTGAAATGTGGCTGCCCCTGAAGTGAGGGCCAGGGAGGTAAGGTATAAACCTGAGGACAACAAGTTGCAAAGTAGTGGAGGAAAGAAATCAGTACAAAGAAAACAAAACAAGACAAAACACCATGGGGCAAGTAATTTCATCACCTTCAATTGTCTGAAAAACATATCTTAGCTAAAGATTCAAACAGAGAAAACTAGATGAAAATATACCTAAGACTTTTTAAAGGATTAATTCTCAAAATGAGTCTCTAAATTAGAAGACAAACTATCTGAATAAAATAATGTTAATTATTAGACTGAGTCTGTATGGACATTTTTGTTCTCAACCCTAGAATTTAGTCGTCACTAGAGGCTCCCAAGATTTTGCTCTTTCAAGAATGACCATGATAAAAACAACAGAATACACATTCTTCTCTAGTGAACATGGAACTTTCTCCAGAATAGACCATATTCTGGGTCACAAATCAGGTCTCAACAGGTACCAAAAGATTGGGATCATTCCCTGCATATTTTCAGACCATAATGCTCTGAAACTAGAAGTCAA